>CM060322.1:4674123-4679123 GCA_030674155.1 Stramonita haemastoma
AAGAGACCGAGAACAGGTAGTGTGATGGGGCTGGGTAACGATTCAGGTTGAGGACTTAAGTGGTCTGTTGTCTGTCTGTCTGTCTGTCTGTCTTTCTGTCTGTCTGTCTGTCTTTCTATCGGTTTAGTTGGCTGGCTAGCTGTGCGTGGGTGCTTGTGTCAGTGCGTATTTTTAAGCATCAATTTCTGAATTGTCTGTTGTTTCGTAAAGGGGTGGTTTTCGTCAAGTGGACAGGCTCAATGGCGATTTGAAATACTTGTAAGTTCTGAAAACGTCTTGTAGAAATTTGTTTGAAAAAAAAACACACCACACCTTTCCTTCACTGGGTAGATAAACAGATAGGAAAACTCTAAAGGTAAAGATGTTCCATAATCTATGTGGTCGTAGTGGAGCGAGGCATCAGAGACCTCAGCTTCTCTAGGGGCCAGCATAGTGAAAGCGCCGCCCATCTCCTCTCCCTCACTGTTATATCTTCCCTGACCCTTAAGTGGTCAGACACCCATTTACAGCTGGGGGACTGTACTCCAGCCAAGGCGCGCAAACGGTCACCTATCCAGTCGGTAACCACGTTCAATGCTGCTTAACCTTAGCTCGGGGAAAGCGAGTGTTCTGACCACAGAGCTATCTCGTCCCCTACGCAGACAGAGAGAAGCCAAAGAATGCACAGTGACAAAGCAAAGCTATGCTCTGTAGCAAAGCAAAGCCTCTCTATGATGGCCACACAACGATGTTTGGCAGTACAACAAAGGACAAAAGAACCCCCCACTCTTTCTCTCCTAAACACTGCTTTTTCCTCACGCCCACTTGTATCTCTTTCTTCCAGCTTCTTCCTCCCCACCCACCCTTTCTCTCCTCTTTTCTTCTTGTCTGCTATTGGTCACCTTATAACGTGTTTGCACACTGCATCATGGGATTCTACCAAAAAAAAAAAGATTCGTGCAAAGCATGATGGGATCACTTGAAAAAAAAAGTGAATTACGTAATGGGACAACTGTTTTTTGTTAATTTTTCAGTGTTTTTTTTCTCATTTTGTAGGTGAAGCAGATCACAAGCTAGGTGTACAAAAAAACTAGAAGGCAGTAACTCCCTTCAGAGTGCGAGAGGATGCCAGACTTAATGCCAGACTAGCAGTGTGAAATGTCAAGGTTGAGGACACTTTGAAATGTGGTGGCATAGTCGATGAGCATCTCTCTCTCCCTCTCTCTGTGTCTCTCTCTCTGTCTGTCTGTCTGTCTGTCTCTCTCTTGTGTTCTCTCTCTCTCTCTCTCTCTCTCTCTCTCTCTCTCTCTCTCTCTCTCTCTCTCTCTCTCTCTCTCTCTCTCTCTCCTCTCTCTCTCTCTCTCTCTCTCTCTCTCTCTCTCTCTCTAGCGTGGGCTATACGTTCAATGTACATTCCTGAATGGTGTGTGAAGGTGTAGGACTGGAATGTCATTTTGATGTGCGAAATTGCAGTTCTTCAACTTTCTACTCCAGGCAAATCTTTTCCGATGGTAACCAAAATACTTTCTTTCAATTCTTGTTGTCAAGACTTGAGTTATTTTTGCCTGACTGATTCAAGAGAAAGTGACAGACAGCTCTTAACCCATGATATTATCATTTAGCAAACATTGCTTTTTGTTGTTTGTTTGGTTGTGGTTTTTTTACTTTGAGAGAGAGAGAGCGAGCATGTGGTTGTGTGGGGTGTGTTGGGTGGTGTGGGAATGTGTGTGTGTGTGTGTGAGTGAGAGAGACAGAGACAGAGACAGAGAGAGAGAGAGCGAGAGAGAGAGAGAGCGAGAGAGAGAGACAGACAGACAGACATACAGACAGACATGCAGACAAACAGACGGACAGCCAGCCAGCCAGCCAGACAGACAGCCTGACAGAGATAGAGACAGAAAGACAGAGTGAAAGACAGACAGAAAGACAGACAGGCAGGCAGGCAGATAGAGAGCCAGTGAATGCTCAAAGATGAAACAAATGAGGGTGTGTGGGAGGCAACAAAGCATGGTTATGATGGCCACACAATTACGCTGGGCATTAAAAATCAAAGGGACAGAAGACAGCCCCACTCTCCCCTTAAAACACTAGGGTTCCTCCCCCCACTCACTCCTCTCTCTTTGTATTGTCAGTCCTCTCTCTCTCTCTCTCTCTCTCCTCTCTCTCTCTCTCTCTCTCTTCTCTCTCTCTCTCTCTCTCTCTCTCTCTCTCTCTCTCTCTCTCTCTCTCTCTCTCTCTCTCTCTCTAGATAAAAATGATAAATACTGCTGGATTTCAAAAATAAGGGAAATTTTGTGTGAAACCGGTTTTAACATTGTTTGGATGCAACAAGGTGTTGGGGATGTAAAACTTTTCTTAGGTATGTTTAAGCAAAGATTAGTAGATATGTTCAGTCAAGAATGGGATGGGACTGTAAGAGATAAAGATAGGTATGACCATTACAGATCATTTAAAAGTATTTTTGTAAAAGAGCAGTATATAAACTCTATGGATGTCTACTGCTTTCGAGTAGCAATTACACAAGCAAGATTTAATGCTCTACCCCTTAATAATAATGTATATAGATATAGTGAGAATGATCGAGAAAAAATGTGTCCTTTTTGTAAAACGAAAGTTGAAAATGAAGCCCACTTTCTTTGGGAATGTTGTATATACACTGGCTTAAGAGAAAAGTTCTTAAGTGGGTGTATCAACGTACCATTGCCCGATTTGTTCAAAGCAACAAATGATGAGTACAGGCACAATTTGTCAAGATATATTTTTCACTCTATTAATAAAAGGAAGACAATGCTAATTCAAGATGTACATTGTAAAACTGTTATGATTCGACACGTAATTGATGTGCATGATTTCCACAATTTTCCCTAGGCATCATATTTTTGTGATTAGAATAACGTGTGTTTTGCTTCTTTGATCAGTTATGAATCAAACCTTTTGTGCATTTTGGTTTGTCAGTTATATGAATGAACCCCAAGCCCATGAAATGTATTGTGGTCCATGGCCAATGTACAATAAACAATTTCAGTGTTCAGTGTTCAGTGTTCAGTGTTTTCTCTCTCTCTCTCTCTCTCTCTCTCTCTCTCTCTCTCTCTCTCTCTCTCTCTCCTCTCTCTCTCTCTCTCTCTCTCTCTCTCTCTCTCTCTCATCTCTCTCTCCTCTCTCTCTCTCTCTCCTCTCTCTCTCTCTCTCTCTCTCTCTCTCTCTCGTCTTACCAACTATCAGCTACCCTACCAGTGTTTATGCATTGCATCCTAAGACTATTTAAAATGTTTGTGCATTGCAACACGATACTATTTAAAATAATTGTGCATTGCATCATGGACTATTTAAAATGTTTGTGCATTGCATCATGGGATATTTAAAAAAATGTTTGAGCATTGCATCATGGGACGCTTAAAAATGTTTGTGCTTGAATCATGAGACGATTATTTTTAAATGTGTGAGCATTGCATAATGGGACGCTTTTAAATTTGTTTGTCCATTGTATCATAGGACGATTTAAAAACAATCAGTGAATTGCATCGGGGGACAGTTTTAAAATGTTTGAGCTTTGCATCATGAAGATGACTTTGACTTTTGGGGGCTTTTCCAGTTTTTCTTTCTGTAGAAAAAAGTATAACACACTCTAGCTGTAAAAATAACAACAACAACAACAACGACACAAGGTGGGGGTAAACACTCTCCCTTGAGGTGCTGGGGGATGGCTGACATACTGCCACACACACAGTTTGAAATGTCAAGGCCTCCATTTTGGAAGGTAGTGGTGGAGTGGTCAATAGGAGAGAGAGAGAAGAGAGAGAGAGAGAGAGAGAGAGAGAGAGAGAGAGAGAGAGAGAGAGAGAGAGAGAGAGAGAGAGATAGAGAGAGAGAGAGAGAGAGGGAGGGAGGGGAGGGAGGTAGAGAGAGAGGGAGGGAGGTAGAGAGAGAGAGAGATTTTATTTCTATTTATGTTTCTTTTACTTTGAGGATAATGGGATAAACACTCATGTGCTTTTTTACATCTAGTAGCATGTGTGTGTATGCATTTTTGTAAATTATGTCATCTGTTCCCACCACAGAGAAAGAGAGAGAGAGAGAGAGAGAGAGAGAGAGAGAGAGAGAGAGAGAGAGAGAGAGAGAGAGAGAGAGAGAGAGAGAGAGAGAGAGAGAGAGAGAGAGAGAGCAGACACACAGACACACAGACAGACACACAGTCAGACACACAGACAGATACACAGACAGACGAACAGACAGACTTCTAAGAGTATGCACAAAGCTGAAGCCTAGTTGTGTTTTGTAGGACAGCAAAGCATCCTCTACACTGGCCGGTGGATTATGCTTGGCAATGCAGAAAAAAAAAGGGGACAAAAGGAGCCCCCCTCTCTCACTCACCCCCGTATGCCACTCTTTCTCTCCACCCACTCGTTTCTCTTTGTTGTAAGCCTCTCCCCCTCTCCTTCTCTCCCTCTCTCCCCCACCCTCCTGCTTCTTGTTATTAGACACTTTCAAAGTGTTTGTGCATTGCATCATAGAGCAATTGGAAAACGTTTGCACAGCTCATCATGGCGGATCAGTGGTCTAGAGGTAACGCACGGTAAAGAAAGCGAAAAGTGCGGATTCGAAGTGTGGGGTGGTTTGATCCCTGCTTGCGCCAGAAACATTTACTCAATCCACTAGACCTTGAGTGGTGGTCTGGGTGCTAGTCTTTCGGACGAGACGATAAACCGAGTTCTCGTGTGCTACAAATAACTATTTAGCGCAAGTAAAAAGAATTCACAGCAACAAGAGAGTTGTCCCTGGCAATTGTTTTTGTAGAAATAAGCCACTTTGGTAGGATACCAAATACAGTTGCCGACAGGAAAAGTACGAAGTAAAATAATGGGAAAGCAGCCCGAATAGAACGCAGTGAAATCTGCCGTGACTTAAAGTGAAATACAACACAATACAACACAATACAATACAATACAATACAATACAATACAATACAATACAATACAATACAATACAATACAATACAATACAATACAATACAATACAATACA
>CM060322.1:4696623-4699123 GCA_030674155.1 Stramonita haemastoma
TGGCTGTTAATGCTTCTCTCTCTCTCTCTCTCTCTCTCTCTCTCTCTTCTCTCTCTCTCTCTCTCTCTCTCTCTCTCTCTCTCTCTCTCTCTCTCTCTCTCTCTCTCTCTCTCTCTCTCTCTCTCTCTCATCTGTATGCTCTTCTATTTCCATCTATGGTTTAATAATGTAAAAAAGCACAAGAGTGCGTATTCCATTATCCTCAATATAAAAGAATGAATAAATAAGTAAATTTCTCTCTCTCTCTCTCTCTCTCTCTCTCTCTCTCTCTCTCTCTCTCTCTCTCTCTCTCTCTCTCTCTCTCTCTCTCTCTCTCTCTCTCCTTTCTCCCTGTGTGTGTGTCTCTCTCTTTATGCTCTTCTATTTCCATCTATGATTTAATAATTATTTCCCCTCTCTGTTTACACAGTCAGAGAAAATAGCTCAACATCATCTCTCTCTTTAACCCCACGCGTTTAATTTTTGTATCTGTAAAACATGCCTCCATCCATCTTAATTTCTATTATTCCTGCAACAGCTATCATCTTATGCTGGCGAAAGATCTGTTATTTCAAGTTCAAAGATGGTAATGACAAAAGCTCCCATGAGCCTTTAAACCGGATGTGACGTGTTTCTTTTTTTCTTTTTTCTGATTGAGAATAATGAAAATACGTGGATAAAGGGAGAGAAGAAGAACTTTTTATTTTTCTTTACCAGCAGAAAAGAATTGCATGACTTGCTTGTCATTAGTGGAGGAGGATCTAATGGCGCTCTCTTGTCGTTTCAAGTGTCTTGCAATTTGCTTTGTTTTAAGACGATGTCTCTGTCCAGACTTTACTGCAAATCATTCTTTTGAAACACAACAACAAACAAACTGCACACATTTCCCTTTAAACACAACAAACAAACAAACAACAAAGAGCAGCAGGAGTAAGACAAGAAAGTAGGACACACATTTCTTATATAAACGGTGCATATCCTTGTACTAAAAAGGTATTGAAACTTTCATTCTTTGTTCTAAAGATGTTGTCTGTCAGAGCAGTTCAGTGGATATTGTATTTTTTGTAAAAGAAGCAAAGAGAGTATTAGCCACGGTTTAAGTTTCGCAATGGTTTCAGTTTCCCCGTTTAATTGTCTACCGCCTCGAGTTTTGGATAAAAGACACACACTATAACAGACAAGAAACAATGTCACTGGTCCAGATTTTTTAAAATGATTTTCTTGTTCTTTATTATTATTAGAGTGTCTCCACTATATTTTTGAACTCGAAAAACAGCAGTTAAGTCTAGATAAAGTGGACGGGATAGCTCAGTGGTCAGAGCGCTCGCTTTCCCTCAGTCAAATTAAGCAGCGTCGAGCGTGGTTACCAGTTGGTTGGGGGACCGTTTGTCTGCCTAGGCTAAAGTGCAGTTCTCTCAGTCCATCCAGCTGTCAATGGGTACCTGCCCTCTTTAGGGTCAGGGTAAGTAGAGCGGCGAGGGAGAGGAGATGGGCGCCACCCTCAACATGCTGGCCCCTAGAAAAGCTGAGGTCTCTGATGCCTCGCTCCCCTACGACCACACAGGTTATGGGACACCTTTACCTTTTTACCTTTATAGTGAGTCTCCACCACATAATACGTCGCATTGCACTACCGGTCAAGTTTTAGTTGTTAACATGTTGTTGACCTGCAAAAAAGGCTATTTAAATAGAAAACAGAGTGAAAATCGGGCAATTTTATGAAACGCTTTTACAAACTGAAATGACAAAACTGAATATGTTGACAAAAAAGGGAAATTGTCAAGGTTTGCATTTAAAAGGTAGTTTTAACATGCATTGTAAAGCAAACGGATACCAAATTACGCCTGGACACTTCATTACAAGGTAGAAGAGTGGCTATTGTTTTATAACCAATTAGAATATAGCGCTATATAAATTCCATGTATTATTAATACTATTGTTATTAATTGAAATCTCAAAGATCTCTCTCTATCTCTATCTCTCTGTTGATGAAATCCATTTTTCTATTTCAATGTAACGCATACGGAACTCTACGTAACAAGCTTACTTTCTTAACTGTACAACTAGCAATAAGTCCAGATATAGTTTCTATCCTGTCGTTCTATAATGAACATGTTGTCAAATCTCTAGCGAAGTTTATTGCAGAAAGACAGAAATTAAGACAAAGCCAAGTGGGTACCAATTGTATCGATATATCAGAACAAAATCAACTAATATCAAGAATGATGTGTTTTTCGAGCCAGATGTTATTAATTTCACAACAGATATTTGTATTACCTCTCTTGTCAAAAGGCCAAGATGCGCAATGACAATAAATTGTTAAAACGTTAAAGAGTCTCCTCTCTCTCTCTCTCTCTCTCTCTCTCTCTCTCTCTCTCTCTCTCTCTCTCTCTCTCTCTCTCTCTCTCTCTCTCTCTCTCTCTCTCTCTCTCTCTCTCTCTCTCAACATATACTCACACATATAAACACAATGCACACGCATGGGCGAGCGCGCGCGCTTGCACACACACACAATACACAC
>CM060322.1:4704123-4709123 GCA_030674155.1 Stramonita haemastoma
GATACTGTCGCTGACTGCTGTCTCCACACCTTTACTCTCCCCCCTCCCTCCCTTCCTCCCTTCTCCTCTGTCCCTTCCTCAGTCATCATTTCTTCCTTCCTTCCCTCCTTCCACTATTCCGCTTCTCCTCATCTCTCTCGGACAGGCGTGGGCTTCAGGCGAGGATCCTACGGTGGAGAGCTGTGGCACTAATGGTTTTTCAATAGACGGAGTATAGCTAGCTAGCTCCAGACTTGGACGCTTCGCGCGAGGGATATATTTCGAAATGTCTTCAGGTCCCGTAAGCTGAGACTTGCATGGAAGGGATTGATGGTTTTACTTGGAGTGAACATCGTTAGACGTTTCTCCTTATTACATCATTACCTGTGTGGCATTTGAGGCGACATAAAAGGAGGAGTAACTTATAGTGTAATATTGATGAAGCACCTTGACTGTCTTCTACTCATATTGACCAAAGTGCTCAACTGACGTAACCTGGATAATAAAGCGGGATCTGCCATTTAATGCACAGTGACTTTATCTGCTTCGTAAGTGGATTTTATGAGAAATAAAGTTGTCAGAACTTTTTATGTAACAGTAACCTCTTGATGTTTTCTTCTTCCTGCAGTTGAACGCTGTGATATCGGAGCATTGGTGTGCGTGTTATCCCAGGTAAAGGTTCCACACGGCAACAAGTGATTGGCACAATGCCTTGGGTGTCTTTGTGTCTGGGATATTCCTAGAGTGTCATACGATCCACCGTCTTGTGAAATGCTGCATTTTGTAAAGAAAACAAAAAGAAAGCCATAACTCAGTTGTTTTTGATGCGTTGCACAAAAATAGTTCTTGGCCTACCAGCGTGATAGAGGCTTTGTTTCCCGAACTTTGTGACAAAAGTTATTGGTTGTGCTTATGGATGTATACATAGAATGGTTGTTTTGAGTATGGACAGTCTTTGATTTTATGACTCTTCTGCGTTTTGTTGAAATCAAGGATCTGTGATGTTTGCTGGATATTTTGTCTTATCTAAAACAGGCTTCAGTATTTCTAACTTATCCACGTTTCCTTCAGTTCCGCCTTGAACAAAACCATCAATACATCTCAGAAATTATAGCAGACCATTTTGGTCCGCGACAAATAAAGAGAAGAATAGAAGAGAGACATAACGCTTTAACCTTCCAACAAAAGGAAAAGTAAAAGAAACGCGAGGAAGTCCTGGGAAGCTGGGAGCACAGAAACGGTGCAGGAGCTACATTACAAGCTTTATTACTGCAAGAAACATACAGTGCGTTATCAGTCAAGGTGAAGATTAAAAGGGGACAGTAGAAAAGACAAAAGAGCAACACAAACAAAGAAGAGTCACACGTCAAAGACAAAGACTTCCAAATAACGCCATACAGAAAAAAAAACATAATTTGTGATAATTACGACAAACCCGGTGAAAAAAAGTTTTGTCAAACAAATCCCAATTGATAGTACGTAGAAGGTTTGATTTGAAAGAGTACACAAAAAATACACAGTAACTGTAGCTACTGACACAAAAAATTAAGCTAACATTCTCTGGAATACACTTAAGTTCAAAACTGCCCAACCCAGAGGTGTTTCGTTTACCATCAGAGGAATGGCGGTTTACTTAGATTTTCCAACTTTTTTCAGGTTGCACAGATCACAACGTTTTGAAACAGAAGAAAAAGAAGCACCTAAATTGAAACACATTCAATAATAACACTAACCACAATGTGTAAACATGTCGATGAACGAGCAATTTGTGATAAAAAAAAATAAAGTATGGATGACGAATAAATGGAAATTGACTAAAACCATCTGATTTGTACTAGAAAAAAAAAAACAGGGAAAAGACAAAAAAGGAATTACAATTCACAATAATATCCTAAAATCGGCAAATGTTGTTGCTAGAAACCGTTTACTGGTTTTTAGGTAACTTTTTTACCTGTGAAAAATACTTTTACTGAGAGCATAAAACCAAAAAACTCAGCCTGGAATCTTAAAAAATAACCAAACCATACTGCGTGAAGTTGTAAGTATTGATAACAATTTAAGGCGTGAGAAAATATCAGAAAAAATCATAACTTGTAAAACTTTCGCATAATGTGAAAAACTATAAACCAAAAACTAACAAATGACTGATTAGAAAACTGTTTCTTTTTCCCAAACATTTCTGATACGTGATACGTATATTAAAGGATATAAACTGCGTGAAATACCATCGGTAATGTGTGTCAATGAGAAGCGATACATTGAACTTAAACGTGCAAACTTTTAAGACAGTTTAAAATACATAACCAGACACTGACTACGTATCTATGTATAAAGACAGCACAGACTAGATAAAATAAATGATTACAATGTTTGATAATGTGTGAACATTTTGCAGAAACTTCCAACAGGACAAGGACACTGCTAAGCATTCCAAAAAAAGCTAGGCTGGTATATGGAGGATATCAGTGACACTTTTTTGTGAAATTTGTGAAACCGTTGATGACAAGAGAATTCTAAATACATTCCTAAAACTCAGCGTCTGGATTCGATACAACTGTTTTTGGAATCAAAATCATACTGGGGAGATTCTGTGTTCCTCGGTGCCTGTTTACAGTGTATTTTCTTGACTGGAGTTTAAAAAAGAAAAACAGTGTTGTGATTGTGTCAAACTAAACAGTGAAGCACAATATAACACTATCATTGACCCATCAACCAAACACCAAACAACTAAAAGCCTACAGAGTGAAAGAACAAAGGTATGCTTTACAGAAGTGTAAACTTTCTCAAGGAAATGATGACAGTTTTTTCTTTACCATTTTCGCGTATTTTGACTACTTCATCATTAACTGACATCAAATTATACTATTAAAGGATACACTCTAAAACAAACAAACAGAACACAGACCCACACAAAATATTCCCACATTGGAATGAATAATGTGAGTATGAATATCTCCATACAATAATATACTGTAAAAACAAAATATCAAATTATGTAACCAAACAACACAATACAGACTTGTCATCATAACAAAACCTCAACCTCCCCAAACCTACACCCACTCAAACAACTCCACAACCTCAAAACCCCAGACTAAAAAACCCATGCTTCAAAATTCGGTAATCTCAACTTCTTCAGTAGTCGCAACGGCAGCGCTGCAAGAGAGCGTCTGCGATGGCGTCAGCAGCAATACCAGCAACAGAGACTCCTGCAACAGCAACAACAAGAACAGCAGCAACAACAATTACAACAACAAGCAACAGCAGCAACAACAGCAACAACGACGAAGGCGACGACAACCGCAACAATCATCACAAGAAGGGGACGAGAGGAGGCGAGGTTGTAGAGCCTGTGTCTGCACGATGGAGATGTTTTCGATGCTGAAGCACAGCATCATCTCCGACAACGTCAACCCATCAACACCCACTTCGACCTGGGCCGACAGACGGGCAGTGCCGGGCCTGAGATGGTCTGGAAGATCTTCGAGGCCGTCAGGAAAGAGGACAAGAAGGTCGGTTTGTGGTTTGGTTTTTGTGCTGTTGTTGTTATTGTTGTTGTTGTGGCTTGTTTGTTTCTTTTGTTTCGTTTTGTTTGTTTGTTGTTGTGGTGGTGATGGTGGGGATTGTGGTGATGGTGGTGATTGTGGTGATTGTGGTGTGGAATGAAGGTGTTGTTGTTGTTGTGGTGGTTGTGTGTGTGGTGGTGTGGTGGCGGTGGGTGCGACGGTACTGGAACCATTCGTATCGGTCATTGCATTTCCAATGGATTATTCCAGTGGCGTGAGAGGGGGGGGGGGGGTCTGCTGCATGGGTAACAGTTGCCCTCCATACTTACTTAACCAGGCTTTGCGCTCTAAGACTTAGAGCGCAACTCCATAGTCTTCCGAGACTGGTGGGTGCCTACTACTGTTGTTGTTGTTGGTGATGGTGGTGGTGATTATAGAGGTGGTGTGGGTTGGAGGTGGGGGTGGTAGTGGGGAAGAGTATGGTGGTGGTGGTGATTGTGGTAATGATGGCGTTAGAGGGGTGGTGGTGGCAGAGGTAGTAGGTGGTGAGAGGATGAGTGTGGGGGGGGAACGGGGAATGTGGTAGTGATGGTGGTTGTCGTCGTTGTCATTGTTATGTCATTTTGGTAATGTGGTTGTGTGGCAGTGTGTGGTAGGGTGGATGTGTCGTGGGTTGATGGTGGTGTGTGGTGTGGTGGTGGAGGGTGGGGTAGAAAGTTGTTCGTGGTGATGACGATGAATAGGATAGTGGGGGTGTAGAAGTGATAATTGCTGAAGTGATGATAGGGCTCTAATGTTTGCTTTGGTTGTTTTTTTGTTTGTTTGTTTCAGGGTGTGTGTTTTTTTTTTAATTTCTTCTCGTCTTACACTTTTTCTGCCTCATTCTCCGCATTCTTTTTCTCACTTCTCAATCTCCTCTCCCTTCTCTCTTTTCCTTCGATGTTTCTTTGTTCTGCTACTCCTTGATCGGTTCCGCATCTTGTTGCTGATTGTGTTCATTCTCATGTTTCGTTTCACTGCAGTTTTGTTCCATTCATTATTTCTTATGTGCCTCCTCTTTTGTTCGTTCGTGTAGTTGCTTTTGTTCGTGCATTCTGTCTTTATATCATTTTTTTATTTTAATTTTTTTCTTTTTCTTTTTTCTTCGTTTTTTTCTGTATTTCTATCTTTCGCTTTCGCTCTTTCTGTCTTTTCTTTTTCTCTCTTCCCTTCTTCTTTATTTCCTTCTTCTTTCCTCTTTCTTTCTTTTTTCCTTTCTTTCTTTCCCTTTTTTTCTTTCTTTCTTTCTTTCTTTCTTTCTATCTAACTATCTTTCTTTCTCTCTGTTTTTTCTCTGTCTTTCTGTTCTTCTTCTTTTTTTCTCTGTCTTTTTTTCATTTTTTCGCTCGCGGTCGTGTCGTGTGTGTGTGTGTGTGTGTGTGGTGTGTTGTTGTCTGTCTGTCTGTCTGTCTGTCTGTCTGTTCTGTCTGTCTGTCTTATTTGTCTGTCTGTCTGTCTGTCTGTCTGTCTTCTTTG
>CM060322.1:4721623-4734123 GCA_030674155.1 Stramonita haemastoma
GTTCAAATTCATTTTAGTCTCTTTACAGATTGTAAATCAGATGGGAAATTTATTAGTTTACCATGTGTGTGTGTGTGTGTGTGTTTGGGGAGGTGGGTATAAGAAAAAGCAGAAAGTTAAAGTAGCAAGTTTGGACAGGCCAAAAGCTTCATCATTTATTCATGCCAGCTAAAAGCGATGCCTACATTCAATATTTTTATTCTTTTCTTTGAAGACATCCTGCTGAGATTGCCTTCAGCCATGACAAGCTCTTAGCATAGCAACCTGCATTCACCTACACTGAAGAAAAAATCCTCAGAAGTCAGGGTATGGGTGCCTATATGTCGAGGTATTTTAGAAGTGGCATACTCATGAAACTTCCCACCAGCGTTGACTTAGCTATTCCGCAGTGATTCTTTGATTAGATAAATTAATCAGAGGAGTTTTTTCGGGTCCCTCAACCAGAGCTCCGAGGTTTGCCAGTGGTGAGATTTGGCGTTGACGACGTGTGTGCCCATTATTAAGGCAGCTGGATTCCGACTTCAGGGATGATGTCCAAACATAAAACCAGTATGCTGCATGTTTTGATATCTTTTAATTTGGCTATCCGTTGCTACTTGCATAAATGTTTTACTCTCCAAAAACGGAAAGGTAGTTATCTGTCTAGGATCTAGAGCGAAAAGCCTGGGTAAGTATGGAGGGCAGCTGTTACCCATGCAGTAGACCCTCCTCCCTTCTTCACGTCACTGGAAGGATCCATGGAAAAGCAATCACGGATACAAATGGTTCCAGCACTGTCATAGGAGCCGCCATAGCGTTGATATACAGCCCCGAACCGCCCTGGGGACTCCAAATCCCCGATTTTTTCTCAGGGATGGTGTCTAAACACGACACCTTGTCCATGCTGGGTTTTGTTTATTCTGACAGACAAAATGGAATCACAACGCTATAACCACTGGGCTTCTCTCTCCCCTCTCCCCCACTTTCTCTGATTGCATTAAATACGGGTGACCCCACGTTAAGCAAGGGAACGTACAGCTACAAGAAAAACAACAACAACAGTCTCAAGGTGTACAAAGCCGGATTCTGACGTGACATTCTTAGATAAACGCTCTACAATTTCTGCCTCGTCAGCAGAACCAGAAAATTGCACAGGTAATTGGAAGGGTTTGGGGTTTTTTTTCTAGTTTACAGCTGCTTTTCAAAGAAAGTTTAAAAACTAGATACGAAAGGTGTGTGTGTTTGTGTGTGTGTGTGTGTGTGTGTGTGTGTGTGTGTGTGTGTGTGTGTGTGTGTGTGTGTGTGTGTGTGTGTGTTGTTGTGTTGAAGAGAGCGCGAAATAACATACCGATAAAGACAAAACTTAAGGGTTTCATTAACAATACATCTTTAATAGAATAACAATCTACTGGCAAAGAAATTAATACTTCAAAATCTGTAAAAAGGCATCTGTACTCAAATTTCCTTTTAAAATTGTTGTGTGTATTATTTCTGTGATTTTTTCTGACACAATAAGCGGGTGCAAGAGAAAAAGACAGCATTAGCCTTTTCAGAACGTTATTCTCCTTCACATTAGTAGGAGTCTTTTGGCTTAGCCCTGCTTCTCAAGGGAAATCAGATGGTGGTACATAGTAGAAAGGCAATAGATATTATCGAGATAGACCCCCCTCTGAAAGAACGTACTCGACTTTTGATGACAGCCATCTTTATAGCAAAGAAGGAGAAACTGATATTAGAGTTGTATGAGAGAGAGAGACAGAGACAGAGACAGAGCAGACAGACAGACAGACAGACAGACAGACATGCAGGCAGACAGACAGACAGACAGACAGACAGGCAGACAGACAGACAGACAGACAGACAGACAGACAGACAGACAGACAGACAGACACAGATAGACAGAGACAGAGAGACAGAGAGATCAAATTTTTTTTTTTCGAGGACAATAAAGAAGCGCTCGTCTGCTTTTTTACATCCACTCCACAGAGAACAAATTGAACAAATTTTTTGAACAAATTTTATTTTTCAGAGGGTAATAGATTAAGCACTACAAGCTTTTTTTAACATCCAGCCCTCGGGAAAAAACAACAACAACAACAAACGAATAAAGAAATAGAAAAAGAAAACGAGCATAAAAAAGCGAGAGAGAGAGAAATGCCAAGAGAGAGAGAGAGAGAGAGAGAGAGAGAGAGAGAGAGAGAGAGAGAAGAGAGAGAGAGAGAGAGAGAGAGAGAGAGAGGAGAGAGAGGAAAGGCGAGAAGAGAGAAGAGAGAGAGAGAGAGGAAGAGGAGACGGACAGACAGACAGACAGACAGTAGACAGACAGACAAAACAGACAGAGCAGTTTTAGAATCACTTGTGTGCTGTCAATGTAAAATAAAGATAAGACAGTTACATATCTCCAGATTGGAAAATGAAAATTGATGTGCTTGAAAAATGCAAACAGTAACTTGACAAGCATACAAGACAGAACACAGTAAATTACCAGCTCAAGAGATGCAATCCAAATGGTACACTTGAAAACTGGAAGGATGAAAAACACTATACTGACAGATCTGTCAGATGTAAACGGAAATGATAGCGAGTTTGAAAGATAGAATACAATGAAATAACAAAAATATGCATAAAGGTAAGAGGACAAGCCTAAGAAAAACGATGTCGAACATCTACATGCTTGGAAAGATCTTTCTTCCTAGTTGAACACTCAGTCAGCAGCTACCGTTTTCTGTAATAACAATATTTTGAGCGAAAATACGTTGTGCTGCCATTAAGCCCCTCACATATCAAGCCCAGTGCATCCGACTTCGGCATCGGAGAAAAGAAATGAGAAAATGCAAAGCAATAAAAAAAAAAAAAACTGTCTAAAAAGAATGCAAACCAGTAAAGTTACAGTCTTAATGATGTGATGGGGCGGTAATTAGATTACCTCCCATGCGATTAGAGTCCTGTCGCAGCTTCGTGTTTCTAACTCTGGACACACCTGAGAATTGTGTGACACTCTGTTTTCTTGGGTGGTGGTTTAAAAACCTCCCTGTATACACTTCGCCTAATTTAAGCAGCCTCTGTTTTGAGGCCAAATCCTAACTATCCAACTAGTCACATCTGAGGTGTTGTGCAGAGACAGATCAGATATCTCCACACAAGCGAGTACTCAGCGGCAAGATGGCATTCATAATATCTTGCTAGACAGTACACTGATAGGTTAAATAATACAAGTGATAAACTTGTGAGCTTTAAAGAATGTCAAAATGTAAAATCAATGCCAATAGTCAGGGATGCAATGTACAGACAGCAAGATGACAAAACTATATTCCTAAAAGAATAAAAATTGGTAGAACTAACGGTTATACAAGAATACAAAAAACTAACGATAATAAAAAGCAACACGATACAACAAACATAACAGAATGCAAAATTTAAACTGCCATTTGTTTTAATGTGATAAACCTGAAAATGCAAAACGAAAAATGACTACCTTCAAAAATGCATAATGGTATGCTTTGGCTAGTTAGAGAGAATTCAAAACAGTTATCAGTCAAGTTGAGAAATATCCAAGCATGAAGTGGCATTCCTATGCAGAATGGTAGAGTGACAAGCCTTGAAAGTGCAATACTGTAAAATAACAATCTTAAAAGAATGCCAAATTTTAAAGCATTGTAAGACAAAGAAATGCCAAACGGTTAAAAAAAAAAACCAAGCTCAAAAGACTGGCAAACGGTAAACTGACGAGTTTACAAGACTGCCAAACGGTAATTTGAACAGCTTAAAAGTTTGCAAAACGGTAGACTGACAAGCTCAAGAGAATGCAAAACGGTAAATGACAAGCTCAGCAGAATGCCAAACGGTAAAAGTGGCAAACTTAGAAGAATGCTAAACATGAAAGGTTGAGTTTAAAAGAATGCCAAAAGGTCAAAAACAAAAACACCAAACGGTAAAAGACAAGCTTTTAAAAGAATGCCAAAACATGGGCAAACTGGCAAGCTTTAAAGATTGTAAAAGGGCAAAACTGATAAATTGGAAGGATGAAGAATGGTAAAAGTGTTCAGCTTTTAAAAAATGCCACAGTGTAGCCTGACACTCTCCCTTCTTAGCTAAGCCCCTTACGCAGCCTGGCCCCCAGTGTACCAGAGCTGTGAGCAGTGCCGAGGTAATTGGAAGTGGAGAACTTTCACAACACCACCTCAGGGAAAATTCTGCAGCTAGCATCCATGTCCCACCTCTCTTCTGTTTCTGTGTTTCTCTATCTCTCGTCTGTGTGACTGACTCTCTGTCTGTATGTTGACCTGTCAGTCTGTCTGTCATTCTGTCTGTCTGTCTGTGTGCCTGTCTGTCTGTCTATTTGTCTGTCTGCGTTCCTGTCTGTCTGTCTGTCTGTCTGTCTGTCTGTGTGCGTGTCTGTCTGGTCTGTCTGTCTGTCTGTCTGTCTGTCTGTCTGTCTGTCTGTCTGTCTGTCTCTCTCTCTCTCTCTCTCTCTCTCTCTCTCTCTCTCTCTCTCTCTCTCTCTCTCTCTCTCTCTCTTTCTATCATCTCTCAATTTCTGTGTTTGTCTTAATGAAAGAATATCAGTAGCACAAATTCAACGAAAGAAAACAAGCTACACAAATTCAATGAGAAATTACAAGCTACATAAGTTAAATGAGAGAAAGCAAGGCACACAAAATCAGCAAAAGAAGAAAAAAAACCTATATTTATTCAATGAAAGAAGACAAACGATACAAATTCAGTGAACGAAAAATCAAACTACACAGTTCAAATGGAAGAAGACTACCTTATTCAAATTTTATGACAAAAGACAAAATACACAAACTAAATGAAAGGAAACAAAACTCATTGACAGAAGACACACTATACCAATTCAATGACAGGAATCGAGTTCTACAAATTCAATAAAAAGGACAAACATTACACATTCAATGAAATAAAACATACAGAATCGACGAAAGTGGACAGACTATAAAATTTCAAAGAAAAAAGACAACAAACAAACTACATAAACGCAATAAAAGAAAACGAGCTTTACGAATTCAATGAAAGAGAACTTCAGGCATTCAGAGACAAAAGACAAACGATATAAATAGCGCAAAACAAGAAAACCGTACAAAAACACAGTAAGAGGGCAACAAACAAGCAAACATTAAACTTTACAGATAAACAGAAAGAACACACACAAAAGCCAAACAGACTGACCGAAATGTTACTGAGACGAAGTAGAGACAAACACAGTAATCCCCCTTCCTCCCACATGATCCCTCTGTAATCCACCAAAAATAGATCACGACTGAGAAACACTAATCTGCCCAAACTGCGGGCTAGGTTAGCAAAACACATAGGAAGCTTGGAGGAGGAGGGGGGTCGGGAATGATGATGTGCTTAAGGGCAAGATTCTATCCCTCCATCCCCTTGCTCCATATTTTTGTCTGTCTCTTAACAACCAGATGCCAGGGGAGAGAGAGAGGGGGGAGAGGGGAGGAGAAAACTAGAAGTAGGGGTAGTCTAGGGGTTGGGTGCTCTCCCAGCATCCTTCTTTCCATGTCTGGCTCTCAGCAGGGTGTCACCACTCACTAAACCAGCTAGATCTGTTCTCTTCTCTTCTCTTCTGACCTTTTTCTTGTTGATGGGGGGTTTTGTTCTGTTTTGTATTGGTTTGGTTTGGGGTATTTTTTTATTTGTGGGGAAGGGGGGGGAGGGTGTGTTGTTTTGGTGAGATCGGATTATTTTTTATAGGTTGTTTGTTGTGCTTGTCGTGTCTTTGTTTGTGATCGTTTTTAGTTCAAGTTGGATTATTTCTGTACATTCCAGACAACGGGTGTGGTTTGACCTGATTTTTCTTCTTCTTGTTTGTCTTCTTCTTCTATTTCTTTGTGCTTTTCTTGTTCTTGTTCTTCTCCTTGTTGTTGTTGTTGTTGTTGTTGTTGTTGTTTCTTCTTCTTCTTCTTCTTCTTCTTCTTCTTCTTCTTCTTCTTCTTCTTCTTCTTCTTCTTCTTTTCTTTTCTTTTCTTTTCTTCTTCCTCTTCTTTGTCTCGTCGTTGTCATCGTCGTCGTCGTCTCGTCGTTGCCGTCGTCGTCTCGCAATTCTACGCAATTCTTTGCAATTCTTCTTCTTCGCAATTTTTCTTCACCGCCATGCTTCTTTGCATTCTTCTTCTTTTTCTTTCCGTTCTTCTTTTTTCTGCAGTTATTTATTTTACTTCTTAGCAATTCATCTTCTGTTCCCTCTTCAACTTCATAGCGAAAGAGAAAAGGGGAACGTATGGAAGAGAGAGAGACAGAGAGATACAGACAGACAGACAGACAGACAGACAGACAGACAGACAGACAGACAGACAGACAGACAGACAGACAGACAGACAGAGGGTGGGAGGAGAGGGTAGAGAAGACAAAGACACGTAAGGAGACGGTGCATGACAGAAAAAACAGATAAAAGAGCTACTGCTGAACAAAGGCTGAACACGATTTAAAAATAATGATTGAAAACATTAACAATCAATACAAAGAGTACAGACACAGGCAAAGTAGACAAATAACCCCAACACAACAAACACATAAAAACGAACATTTGACAAGATTAAAACACAGACACAAATATAAGCATCAAATTAAGACACAGAGACAAAAGACATTCTAAAAAGATACTTCCTCCATGCACCATTATCCTGTCTTGAAAATCCCACCTAAAAAAAATATAGCAGACAAAGGGAGAGAAGCGCTAACTTTGGAAAAGATAACTCATTTAGCTCGGCTGGGAGACAGCTGGAGTGCGCCGGGAAAATGCCATAACTTTAATTTCCCGAATGATGATGCTTAGCGTCTGCCAGAATGAATAGCATACCCCCCCTTCTGGAAATTCTGTGCTAGGATTTTCAACTTTTCTATCCCTCTCTTTGCTGCCTTGTTTCTTTCCTTCCTGTCAATCCTTTCTTGTCTCTCTTCTACCTTTTTGGTTCATTCTTCTGCATTTTTGTTTCTGAAAAGACTGAAAAGATAAAAAAAATTCTCTCTCATTCCGAAGTCGGGTGCGCTGGGCCTGACTTGTCAGGTATTTAACAGCAATTTAACGCTTTTTCACACATCTAACAGACAACAGTAGTTGCTGTCTGAGATTTCGACAACGACGAAGAAGAATACCCATAAATTACCCTCTTCTACTTTACAATATAATTCGCAGAAAGACTGATAGAGCACATCTCCAGTGCAAAAACACAACGCATAAAACACACACACACACACACACACCACACACACACACACACACACACACACACACACACACACACACACACACAACACACACACACACACACACACACACACACACACACACACACACACACACACACACACACACACACACACACACACACACACACACACACACACACTAAAAACATGAAAAAATAATAAAACCACAACAAATATTGCACAAGCAGACGGTATCTATGTATAGATTACATCAAACGAGACACAAAACTACTGCAGAGGCAGACAGAGAGAAACACAAACAATTAAAAATAAACAGACAGGAACACTGACCCAATTTTAAATTTTAAAGAAACCTCCAAATCCTTCACACGGCATCATCTGTCTGTAATCTAGCCCACCTCCCCAAAGAAAACGATAAAGACAAATAGTGAGTTAATCCTCTCCTTATAAAGCCAGCTTAGCTCAAGAAAAGAGGCAGATGAGAGGATACGAAGAGGCAAGAATGCATCCTCTTGTCTCCCCCTCTCATCCCTCTGTGTGTGCTGATTGGTGGGGGGGGGGGGATAAATGTGGAGGGGAGGGGGGAAGAGCAAGGTGGGTGGGAAAGGGACAGACATAGATTGAACTAGAAACGTCCCCAGTTATTTTCTACTCCAAGACTAAAAAGCTTTGTCAGTAACTGTTACCGGTGTATGCACAATACCAAGGACTATAATGATTATCAACAAAATTGTTGCTATTTTCTTACATATCGAGTTTGTCGTGTACATGATATTTTATCCCTGAAGCTGAAACAAAGCTGTCTAAGTCCTAGGGAAAGAAAACTGTTGAATACGCGAACATCTTGAACCTCGGAGCTCTAACCTAGGAGCGTAAAAACCCTTACGTGTTTTAGCGTAATAAACTATATCTTTCAACAAAAAAGGAGGAATACTAATCCTCTGTAGCCCGAATACGGCTGCCTGTATGGCAGGAAACTTGAAAACAGCCATACACGTAAACCTATCCTTCAGTGTGCGCGTCATGTCTTACAGTGATTCTCAGGCGGGATAAGTGAGACTGAGAGTATACTCTGGGTCACCTCTAGGATTATGCTAGGAAACGCCCAGCAATATTTCCATGTTTGGTAATGAGTTAGAGCATGACAGACCAGGAAAAAACATAGAGACAGACAGGCAGACAGGCAGAGACATTCAGACAGAGAGAGAGAGAGACAGAGAGAGACAGACAGAGAGAGAGACACAGGGACAGACAGAGAGAGACAGAGAGAGACAGAGAGACAGAGATTGATTTTGCGTAAGCAACCATTTTTTGCCCAACATGAAGGCAGCCGCTCGCTCTTCGGGATGTATGCTGGGTATGTTCGTGTTTCCGTAACCCAACGAACGCTGATATGAATTATGGGATATTTGACATGCATATATGATCTTCTTCATGTGTATATTAAGCACGAAGATTCTGTCTGACCTGCACTTGAAATTGACCAGGTAGATGGTAAAAAATCACCTTTCATTCACTAGACTCCGCTGAGATTCGAACCCACGACTTCATGAAGCAAAAAGTTAATGGGATTGGAGTAAAAGGATCTTAGCCACGCGGCTATCGCGTTTGTCAAGAGAGAGAATTAACACGTTCAGGACCAGAAGAAGTTAACCCTTTGCTGTCTGCAGTGGAAGCCACATGCTGGTTAAGGCGGAAAGGTGAGGGGAGTGAAGCAGGGAGATTGGCTTCATGTCTTATTCATGGACATGGTTCTCTACCCTGATTTCCTCCGTCTCCCCCCCCCCCCCCCTCTTCTCCCTCCACAAACAAAGCAAAAAAAGTTAAACAAATTTTGGGCGCGCGACTCTTTGTCTCTCAATCTCTAACCTCTGTTTACTCCGCATCTCTGTTCTTTAAAAGAAAAAGTGTGTGTGTGTGTGTGTGTGTGTGTGTGTGTGTGTGTGTGTGTGTGTGTGTGTGTGTGTGTGTGTGTGTGTGTGTGAGTGTGTGTGTGTGTGTGAGTGTGTGTGTGTGTGTGTGTGTGTGTCTGTGTCTGTGTCTGTGTGTCTGTGTGTGTGTGGTGTGTGTGTGTGTGGTGTGTGTGTGTGTGTGTGTGTGTTGTGCGCGCGCGCACACATTTAGCATGGTATTTAGCCTTTATAAGATTTGAAGTCGAGACAAAATTAATGTCTCCGCATTAAAGGTATGGGCTGTTTTTGTTTTTAAAGACTTTTTTAGATAAAGGAATGTGTGTGTGTGTGTGTGTGTGTGTGTGTGTGTGTGTGTGTGTGTGTGTGTGTGTGTGTGTATGTGTGTGCACGCGCACGCGCGGGAGGGAGTACATTTTGCTTCCATTTATCACCTTTCCAAGCACGATATAAAGTGGATCAAAGTATTTCACAGCAAGAAAAAAGAGAAAAGAAAAGCACAGTCCAAGTTACGATTACTGTTCGGACTATAAGTCTTCCTGAAGTGCCTGTGAGAAGCAGCGAATTGCAGGCTAGATTTCCCAAGGCTCTGAAAACGAGTTATTCTTAGACCCGGAATAGATAGATACTGGAAAGAATACCAGTGCTGTCACTAAGACCAATGTCAAACTGGCCTGATGCTGAACCTTATCTCCAGATTGTTCGTATCTTGTAAGGACAGAGATGTTAAAATTGCTAATTGTTGATGGCTGAATGTGTGGTCCATGTATGTTCAAGAATTTGAAGATATTTTTTCATCATTTTGATGAGTTTTGTTTTGTATCTTAGTGGTTGGGATTGTTTCTTTCAGAAACAAATACTTGTGTTTTTTTGTTGCTAAGAAACACTGTCCATTGAGAACACTGCAACATAATTTAGTTTTTAGTACATTTTTGGACGGGATAGCTCAGTGTTCAGTGCGCTCGCTTTCCCCCAGCCTATGTTAAGCAGCGTCGAGCGTGGTTATCAATCGGATGGGTGATTGTTTGCGCGCCTTGGCTTCAGTACAGTCCCCCCAGTTCACCCAGCTGTAAATGGGCATCAGCCCTCTCTAGGGTCAGGGAAGGTAAAGCAGCGAGGGAGAGGAGATGGGCGCTGTCCTAAACATGCTGGCCCCTATACCTAGAGAAGCTGAGGTCTCTGACGCCTCGCTCCCCTACGACCACACAGGTTATGGGACACCTTTACCTTACCCTTTTTACCATTTTTCCACAAGTAGATTCACACTTGTATTAAGGAGTTTGTATGCTAAAGCATTAAATTGCGATTTTTTCGCAGCAAAACCCATGTTAGATTTTTTTGGTTTATTTTCACTTACTGTATTAGAATCAGAATGTTACCAAAGCAAGGGTTGGAACAAAGATATCCTTTAGCAACAACGTCCATGTATGATACGTTATCAGTGCTTAGTATCCTCACACAATCTTGATGACCAGTGAGCGTCTATAATACATTATGATGAGTGACAGTCCAGCAGATAATGCCTCTGTAATGATTGATTGGTCTCCAAGTGCTTCCTTAGGGTTGGTTATTTGTCACACTGTGTCCCATAGCTAATTGACTGTGGTACATTCCCATGGCTTGTTGAAGTGTAAGGACTATCTAGATGAAGGGTTGTTTGTCAGGAAATGTCTCCTGATCGAGTTGGTTGATCATAGAGCGTTTCTGTGCTGTAGTATCCAACGTAGTGCATTTTTCTCGATGATTTATTGACGAGAATGTCACTGTAGTGAATTGAGGTAGCATAAGGTACCGTGATGAGATGTGGAACTGATCATAGTTTATTCCTGCAGAAAAATGTTCTCTATGTTGTGGTTCCATAATGAGTTAGGTGTCTTCAAAATGAGATCTAAATGGAACACATCAGGCCCGTGCAGAATAGTTCTTTATACAAAAAGCTAAGCATAGAATGTTCACGGAAATAATTTTCCTAAAGCATAAAAAAACAAATACTTATCCAGGCAGACAATAAAATAAACGTTTCAAAAATATATAATGACTTGCTAGAACAACGGGTTCTTGTTTGAGGCCTGACCAGCTAGAATTTACAAGAAGAAATAGTTCGCTGTAACAACGAAGGCTGCACAAGATAAATCTAATACAGGCGAGGTTCACTTCTCTAATGTGCTTCATAAACAAACGCTGCTAGATCCTTCATTTTCTTTTTTTTTCGGAGTGAGGAAATAAAAAGACAGTGGATGTTGTCTAGAGGTAGCGCGTCTGCCTAGAAAGCAAAAAGGTCCGGGTCGGAAATGTGCACTGGTTTGAATCCCGTTTGGGCCCCAAACTTTTCACCCATCCATAAGACCATAAGTGGTGATTTTGGTGCTATTCTTTCAGAAGAGGCAATAAATCGAGGTCCCATGTGTTGCACAAAAATAATTAGCGTACGTAAAAGAACCCACAACAACAATACAGTTGTCCCTGGCAAAACTCTGTAGAAAACAGCCACTCAGATAAGAAAACAAATTACAGTTGCAGACAAGAAAAGAAAAACAAGTAATGGTTGGCGCTGCCCTTGTGGCGACACGATCTCTCCGTGGAGAGCAGCCCAAATTTCACGCAGAGAAATCTGCTATAACATGAATGAATAAATAAATAAATAAATAAATAAATAGATAAATAAATAAATAGATAGATAAATAAATAGATAAATAATAAATAAATAAACAAACAAACAAAAAACAAATAATGGTTGGCGCTGCCCTCGTGGCGACGTGCTCTTTCCGTGAAGAGCAGCCCAAAATATTACTCAGAGAAATCTGTCGTGACATAAAGTGGTGTAAATGTAAATGTAAAAGATGTGTTGGATGGAAGGAGAGGGACACGGAACCAGACCAATGGTGCCAGCCACAGTTCATGCAGATTTGGTTGTGATTTTTTCTGTTGTGGACAGCCAGCTAGCTCACTGTCTGAGATCTCTGCAACTGACATGAAGTGGTCTTGTCTTCATTGCTGAGAAATTGGAGAAATGAGAGAAAAGAAAACAGGGTGCAAAGATTGAGAGGATTCAGAGAGAAGGGGGGTGAGAGAGAAGGGGGGAGGGAGGGAGGGAGATGGAGAGAGAAAGGGAGGGAGAGAGAGAGGGGGGAGAGAGAGGAAGGAGAGGGAGAGAGAGAGGGGGAGACAAACACAGAGAGATAAAGAGAGAGAGGGAGGGAGGGAAGGAGAGAGAGAGGGAAAGAGGGGGGAGGTAGGGAGGGAAGGAGGGAGAGAGAGAGGGAGAGAGGGGAAGTGAGAAATATATATATTGAGAGAGATGTGTTGAGAAAGAGAGGTAGATAAGGAGAGAGAGACAGAGACAAACAGACAGATAGATAGTCACAGAGAGAGAGAGAGAGAGAGAGAGAGAGAGAGAGAGAGAGAGAGAGA
>CM060322.1:4746623-4747709 GCA_030674155.1 Stramonita haemastoma
ATGTATAATGGATGGGGGCGGAAGAGGGGGGAGTTCCGGAACAGGCATAAACCCAATTTTCCCTCGTTTGTGCGGGTTTACCTCTAGGCACCAAAAACCCAAAGTGTAAAAACATCCCCAAAACTCCTTTTTAAAAAGAAATTTTTGTTGTTGGGGATATTGTCTTAGGATAGACATAAACGAGGCCCCCTTTCAAACGCCGCAAAAATCTTCACATACATTAAAAAAAGTTCCCCTTTTTTAAAAAGCAGGCCTTGTGTTTTCCGGAGAGCGAAAAAACCCCTCAGGGGGGCGGGGTAGGAAAAAACGGGGAATCGGAGTCCCCCGGGTAGTTCGGGGCTGTATATAGCAACGTTCGGTGGGGCCTGCGTTTCCTGGAATCATGCGTATGGTGTTGCTTTCCCCAAGGAAAAATTTTTTATTCCAGAGGGTGAGGGTTGGGGGGGTGCTGCTGGGAAAAACTTTCCTCCTACTTCTTTCCCCCAGGCCTTTTCCTAGAGCACAACTCCAAAAATCTTTCGGGGGAAATCCCACTCTGAATATTCGTTTCCATTTTTTTTTGTGCTTTTCCGTGCAAATTTCTCCAAGATACTTTAAGACACATTTTATCATTTCTTAGTCCGCACCCACGCCTTCCCTGGGGTTTCGATTTTTGGGTTTCAAAAGGCCGAAAGGAAGGGGGTTTATAGGAGCTTTCAAAGTATAAAAAATTTTTTGATTCCCTGGCCCCTTTTTTATACCCCTGCCTTGTAAAAAGGAAGAAAGCACACACAAGGGTGAAAAAGGTGAGAAACGATGTCTTTTGGAGGAAAGGGTTAAAAATAAGGGGGCCCATAACCTAGGTCTTGAGGGGAAAAAAAATTAAAGATCTCAGCTTCTAAAGGGGGGCCGCTATTGAGGCGGCCCCATTCCTTCCTCGCGTTACTTCCCCTTTTTCCTAAAAGGGCAGGTCCCTTTACAATGAAAAAAGGGGGAAAAATTTGAAGAAAAGGCCGCAAACGGTCCCCCCACCACTTGGGGAACCATCTCGTGCTCTAAAAACATAGACAAAAAAAGGGGGGGAAAAGGGGAAAAGACAGAGAAAGA
>CM060322.1:4757809-4762809 GCA_030674155.1 Stramonita haemastoma
CAGACAGACAGACAGACAGACAGGGAGAGAGAGAACTTCGAACTCTGAAATAATTTAATGTACATTAGTCATGGGCCACAATACATTTCTTAGGTTTGGGATTTGAAAAAAAAAAGGGTTCATTCATATCATTGGCAATGAAATACACATAAAGTATGGATTCATGACTGATCAAAGAAGAGAAGCACGCATTATTCTAAATCATGGTTGTGACCCTAATATCAAGCATAACCAAATCACAAAAAGATGATGTTATGGGAAAATTGTGGAATTCATTCATATCATATATCATACGTATCAAATCATAACAGTTTTTCAATATACATCTTTAATTAGCATTGTCAGAAGAGAGGAGAGGAGAGAGAGAGAGAGAGAGAGAGAGAGAGAAGAGAGAGAGAGAGAGAGAGACAGAGAGACAGAGAGGACAGAGAGACAGAGAGACAGAGAGACAGAGAGACGACAGAGAGAGACAGAGAGAGACAGAGAGAGAGAGAGAGAGAGAGAGACAGAGAGAGAAAAGAGTCTTGACGATTCAATTTAATCGTGAAAGGCCAAGGCCCGTTACAATGGCGTTTCGTCACGCATTATATACATCACATCATACAGGCACAGAGGAGTGTTGATTAATTATGCTTAGATTTTGCCATAGACATCCAGTATTAAAATTTGAAAAAAAACTCTCTTAAAATTTGAACATCTACTTTAAACACACACGCGCGCGATTAAATATATATGTTGTGTGAGTGTGTGTGTGTGTGTGTGTACACATTTGGTGTGTATGATGTGTGTAAGCATTTGCGTTGCGTTGCGGCGCGTGTGTATGGTGTGTGTGTGGTTATGCAGTGGTGTGTGTGTGTTGTGATGGTGTGTGTGTGTTGGAGAGGATGGGTGCGTGAAGATGTGTGTGTGTGTGTGTGTAAGACGTGCTGTGCGTGTGTGTGTGAGTGTGTGTACACCACATGCATGCACGTGTGGCGTGTACATACATATGCATGCATGCATACAAAATCATGTGCAAATTAATCCATGTGTGTATGGATGGGGTAAAAGAGAGAGAAGAAAATCAAACGCATAGTAAAGCAGAGCCAAAGAGAGAAACGTGTTCCACACCGGTGTACGCCCACGTGTGTCTGAGAGCATGCAGGTACATTTCTACTGACTGTGTTTGCATAGAGAGACAGGGAGTAAAGGGGAGGAGGAGGGAGGGGGGAGAAGAAGCAATTTTGGGGCCTTCCCTGCTGACACTGCCTTAGGCCTTCCATTTCCTAGCACCGGTAGGGTTCCTGAGATTCTGAGACTGCGCACTGCTGCAGCATCCTAAATAACAGCAGAAACGCTTAATGGAAGAAAGAAAGAAAGAAAGAAACTTCACCGACAAGCGTGTAAGAGAGAGAGAGAGAGAGAGAGAGAGAGAGAGAGAGAGAGAGAGAGAGAGAGAGAGAGAGAGACGGGAGTGCGAGAAAATGATGAAGATAACATCCATGCTGTTGGTTGTTTTGTTTGGGGGGTTTTTTGCAAGATATAGCGCAATACAAATCCCTTGTTTTCTTATTATGAGTTTGGAGAAAAACTTATTTAGATCACTTTAAGTCACGACGGATTTCTCTTCGAGAAATTCGGGCTGCTCTCCCCAGGCAGAGCGTGTTGCCACAAGAGCAGCTTATCTTCCTGATTGCAATAGTGTCAAAAGGTTTTTTATGTACAGAATTTTGTCAGGGACAATTCTCTGGTTACCGTGGGTTCATTTACATGCGATTAAATTATGTGTAACACACGGGATCTCAGTTTATTGTCTCATCCGAAAGACTAGCTCCCAGACCACCACTCATGGTCTAATGGAGGTGGGGGGTAGAAAGTTTCCGGCTCAATCGGGGATCAAACCACTGCACATCCCGAGACCGAACTTTTCGCTTTTTAAGTAAGTATAATACTTTTAGACCTCTGAAAGAAAAGAAAGTCTGGGTCTATTTAATTTCAGAGGAAATACTGTAACAAAATCAGCAGAATGAAACTCAAGAATTCATGTAACTAAAGACATTTATGAAGAAAGAAAATTTGATTCGAAATTTTTCAATTAAAGTCCTCTCAAAGTTAATGAATATTTAATGTATTCGTTGATGAAATAATGCTGTTAATTGATCTTACACAATTTCAATTTGGATAGAGGTTTCTATAGAGAAGCTGCACAAATACTCCATTTTGCCACGTGGGCAAGGTAAGTGCGATGAAGGGTTTTCAACCACCACCCAAGGAAACAGAGCATCACACAATTCGAAGGTGTGTCTCGATTTAGAAACATGAAGCTGCAACGTAGCTCTGATCGCATGGGAGGTAATCTAATTACCGCCCCATCGCACAAGCATGCAGTGATAAAGGAGAATTGGATCAATGTATTCCAATAATCACTGGAAGTATTTGTTCTTTCAATCTGTGTAAGAAAAGTGCGTTTTGTATCATAACGTAGAGTAGAACAGATTTCGGAAAAACAGAGAAGAAGATAGTAAAACGCAGTGTTGTGTAGTGTACTATGTATGGCATAGTATAGTATGGCATAACGTGTTCTGTTATGGTATAGTATAGTACAGTATAGTATAGTATACATCCATCCATCCATCCATTCCAACACCACACACACACACACAACATACATACATACATACATACATACATATACATACATACATACATACATACATACATAACATAACATACATACATATACATACATACATACATACATACATACATACATACATACATACATACGCCTGTCTACTTACACAAGTTATTACTGGTACCCTCTGCACGTGCCTAAAGGGCAGAAGGAATGGGGAGGGTGGGGGGGGGGGCGGGAGGGAGAGAGAGGTAGGGGGTGAAGGAGCAGCCATGTTCTTTCATTACCGACACTGCACTGCCTCAGGTTCTCATTGGGTAATCTAAGCACGAGTCTTGACAATCTCTTGCCTTGGGACTTGCTGCAACAACAACAGCAGTAGTGGTAGAATTAAAAAAGGAGAGAGGGAGAGGGGGGAGGTGGACGGAAGGGGAGAGAGAGGGGGATGGAGGGGGATGGAGAGGAGAGAGAGAGAGAGAGAGAGAGAGAGAGGAGAGAGAGAGAGAGGAGAGAGAGAGAGAGAGAGAGAGAGGCAGAGACACAGAGACACAGACACACAAACAGACAGACAGAGACAGAGAAAGAGAGACAGAGAGAGACAGAGAGAAAGAAATAGAGACAGAGAGAATGAGAACAGAGAGAGAATAAGAGAGAAAAAAGAGAGAGAAAGAAATAGGAGGTGGAGGAAGAGGACTTTAAGAAAGTAAGATTCAGTGTTAGAAAAATGCAATTTAACGACATTATAATTTACTGGAGTAGGTAGAGAGAGAGGGGGGAGGAAGAGGAGGACATTAAGAAGGTGAGGGTGAGTGTCAGGAAAGATGCAATTTAAAGATAGTGCAATCTACTGGGATTTTTGTGAGGAAGGAGAAAGAGTTTCCATTATTACTGATAATGATACATTCTTTAACTTTACTGTACTAGCGTAATCAACAGGAAAAGCAGTAAATGTGTTTTTTTCCATTAAAATAAGTTTGTCCTCAGGTTTCGCACCTAAATTGGATGCACTGGGCCAGACCTGTCGACCGGACGCTTAAGGGTAATGCAACGCATTTTCACTCACATGACAAGACAATGTAGCTGGTATTTGAACGGAAGATGAAGAAGATGGAGACAAAGAGAGAAGAAGAAGAAGAAGAAGAAGAAGAAGAAGAAGAAGAAGAAGAAGAAGAAGAAGAAGAAAAAAGAAGAAGAAAAGAGAAGAGCAACAACAACAAAAACAACAATACCACAAAACAACAACAACAACATCATCATCATCATCATCATCATCATCATCATCATCATCATCATCATCATCATCATCATCATCATCATCATCGATTTATTGTCTGATGACAAGCCTGATTTACTTTCACACAGCCGACCAGCAGTTCATCACAAGATGTACTTTCCCCTTGTCTGTGACCTACTAATAATTCATATGTATGGTGTCGTTAAGTCACATCTCAGTATATCACATCAAGATGTCCCACACTACTATAATATTAGCACGCTCACTTCAATCTCAATAAAAGACCAACACTGGATTTTTCACACCAATAGAAGACATTTGACAAGCTTGAGGCGAATGGAGCTTGACAGTGTCTACACTGAGTTGATATTTCGTTTCCCTTGCCGCTCCACTTCTGTGAGGTAGCAGGTGCCTTCCATACATCAACACTGATCCACAAATCCTGCCCACGCCAAAGGCTGTGTCAGTGTTTGATGTCAGCTAACTTCCAACCAATAAATGTTGTTATGTTGTAAAATGTTGTGTTGATATTGTCCTCAGCCATAACAAACTTAACATAACAACTGCACTCTCTTTACAGAGAAACGTCCACTGAAGTCGGAGTATGGCTGCCTATTAGTGAGTACTTGGAACAGTCACACACGCAATTCTCATCAGTGGAATTTCAATCTCACAGTGATTCCAGGTGGGATGAGGAGTCAGAGTGCACATTCTGGATGACCCCAGAGTATTAAGCTGGGACAACTCACAAATGCAACAACTCAATAAAAGACACAACACTGGGATGATAGAAGACATTTGACAAGCTTGAGGCGAATGGAACAGGACAGTGTCTACACTGAGTTGATACTTCGTTCCTCGCTGCTCCACTTCTGCAAGCCATTGTTGCGGTGGGAACAGATGACAAGTGTACAAAACTGCATTCACAGTGGACCGATGTAAAAAAAAAAAGCACATGAATGCTTATCCCTTATCTTCGATATAAAGAATAACTGAATAAATGAATGAAGAATGAAAAAGAGGTATCAGTGTTCCTGCCAACATTAGCAGTGACCCACAAGCCGAAGTCTGCTCTATGTATTGGGCGGGATGGGTCAGCTTTCTGTTTCCCCATCGTCTGTACAGTGCAGCAGAACACGCCATCATTCGTCC
>CM060322.1:4765309-4767809 GCA_030674155.1 Stramonita haemastoma
CTAACAGATCATATTCTATGGAAAAGACACATAAATGAGTTGAGTGAATGTAAGCACCATTGGAGAGAACAAAGAGAAGAATGAATGAATGAATCTTCCACTGAAAGTCTTTTTACAGGGGTTATACTAGATAAAAGAAAAAAAATAATGACAGAAAAAAAATTAATTAACGGTAACCCACAGAAAAAGACGAGTTTCACTTTTTGTTTATGTATTATCACGCGTAACATATTAATATGTTATGTCAGATCATCTTATAAGTTGTTAAACTATACCATACTATACAATACGATACCATATGATGCCATACGATACGAAACGATACGATACGATACGATACGATACGATACGATACGATACGATCCATGCCATACCATACCATACCATACCATACCGTACCATGCCCTAACACCCCCCCCACACACACACACACACACCATACCATGCCACACCACACCACACCACACCACACCACACCACACCACACCACACCATAACATAACACACTTTAACCTATACAGAAAAAGCCAATACGGACTTTCCACATCCATAGAACATTTGACATCTTGACATGATTTACACTCAACTGACCTACTTCGGGTGACTAGGCATGGCAAAGGCAAAGGCAAGGGCAAGGGCAACAGGCAAGGGCAAGGCAAGCAGGCAAGGGCAAGGGCAGGGCAGGGCAAGGCAAGGGCAAGGGCAGGCAAGGCAAGGCAAGGCAAGGGCAGGGCAGGCAAGGCAAGGCAAGGCAAGCAAGGCAAGGCAAGGCAAGGCAAGGCAGGGCAAGTCAAGTCAAAACAAGGCAAATTCTTTTATTCGAGGATAATGAATAAGCACTCGTGTACTTTTTTAACACCCAGTCCCTGCCCTTATCAGGGATAAGATCCAGATAAACAAAAACCATCCCACAACAACAATAATAATGACCCAAACTATTGTACTTTTAGCAGCTGCTCCAGTTCTGTGACATTTCTGTTGCCGTGAATGGAATGAGCAGCCATCCCAAAGTCAAATATCCGCACTGTATATCGTGTGAAGTGCCCAGCTCTCTGTTGCCCCCCTCTTGCTGGCAGTGTGGATGTGATAGAGAGCACGCCATCTCTTCTTCTGGTGTGGACTGCTTCACTTCAGACGTTCATATCCTGCCCTTGACAAACTCATCTTGGGTTCTCTTTGGGTTCTGTTTGTGAGCGTGTCTGTTGCGATTTGTCTGTTTGCTTGTTGTTTTTCTTGTCTGTGTTTCTGTCTGTGTTTCTGTCTGTATTTTTGACTGTGATTGGCTACTTACATGTTTGTTGTGTTTTGTCTCTGTATATATACAGATATATTTATCTCCTGACTCTGCTACTTACTGGGTCTCATTTTCTACCCATGTCTCTCGTTCTCCTTGTCTGTCTCTGTCTCCCTTTGTGCCCCTGTCTCTTTCTTTGTCTCTATGTATGTATGTATGTATGTATGTATGTATGTATGTATGTATGTATGTATGTATGTATGTATGTATGTATGTATGTATGTGTGTGTGTATGTGTATGTATGTATGTATGTATGTATGTATGTATGTATGTATGTATGTATGTATGTATGTATGTATGTATGTATGTATGTATGTTGTGTGTTGTATGTATGTATGTATGTATGTATGTATGTATGTATGTATGTATGTATGTATGTATGTATGTATGTATGTATGTATGTATGTATGTATGTATGTATGTATGTATGTATGTATGTATGTACGCATATATATGTATGTATGTATGTATATATATATATATGTATATATATATATATTACATTTCTTGGTCATTGTGCACATGACATGAGCATCTGCAAGTATGCAAGCAAACCTGTCTGAGTGGCCCTGTATGTCTGCCTGTCTTGAGCCTGAGTCTGAGCATGCGCCAACACGTTCAGATGAGCTGAAGGGGGTATGTATGCACATAAGCTAAATGCACTCACCCACTCGTGCACATGCATTGTACTTGTGCCTACACCTATCTGTCTGCGCACACAGGCTATTATTAGTACCGTCTGCCTTGTGCCCTACGGGCAGAAGACAGGGAAGGGGTGGAGAGAAGGGGGAGACAGGACGAAGAAGCAGCTGTGTTCCATCATTACCGACCCTTCCCCCCAGGCTTTCATTTGAAAACCCAGGCATGAATCCTGACCATTTCTTGCCGTAGGACTTGCAGCAGCAGCAGCAATTGCAACAGCAGCAGCAGCAGCAACAGCAGCAGAAGCAGCAGTAGCAGCAACAGCAGCAGTAGCAGCAGCAACAAAAACAACAGCAGCAGCAGCAGCAGCAATTGCAACAGCAACAAAAACAACACCAGTAGCAGCAGCAGCAACAATAGCAGCAGCATGCAATAGTGTGCAAAGAGAAAGAGGAAGATGAGTAAGGACAATAAGTTTTCGAGATTGAATTTCCTGTATACTTCAGTGTCAAGGGATGTACTTGCAGAGATTTGTGTGTTGCTTTTTTGCTGTTGTTGTTGTT
>CM060322.1:4782809-4790309 GCA_030674155.1 Stramonita haemastoma
AGCTATATTGTTCAATTTTTCATGTTCAGATCTCTCTGTGTGTGTTACGTGTGTGTGTGTGTGTGTGTGTGTGTTGTGTGTGTGTGTGTGTGTGTGTGTGTGTGTGTGTGTGTGTGTGTGTGTGTGTGTGTGTGCGTGGTGTGTGTGTGTGTGTTGCATGTCTAAAATGCCTTGGTGTGAATAGACGTTAAACTGCAGGTATCACACACAATACATACACACACGCAAGACACAACACAACATACACGTGCGCGCGCACACACACAGACACATACACACTCAAACACACACAGAACACTTAACATGTTTACAGAACTTCTTACGCACATGTTAAATCCTGTTCCACTTTTCGTAAGAGTAGGCTATTGTGTGCTGGTTGGAACAAATGACAGATTTACAATACTGCATACACACGGGGACTGGATGTGAAAAAGCAAGCCATTGTGTGCTGGTGGGAACAAATGACAAGATTTACAAAGCTGCATACACACGGGGATTGGGTGCAAAAAAGCACATGAGTGCTTATTCCATTATCCTTGGTATACAAGAAGAAATAAATTAACACACACACACACACACACACACACACACACACACACACACACACACACACACACACACACACACACACACACATCACACAATCACACTCACATGCATACTCACACACACGCAATTTATTTTGTTTTAAAAGCAGCGAGGAAAGTACGGTACAAAGGAAGCCCCAAAATAGCCCAAGGTAGAGAGAGAGAGCAAAGCTCTCTGGTGACTGCAGACTCCTAAATGTCAGCCCTGGCATCACATTCCCAAAGGGGAGAAGTAGGGAAATTCTAATTGTATTGGCACCCCACTTCCCCTTCTCCCACTTTCCTGTGCACCTTTCATTTACTCTTTCATCTTCTCTGTGTACTCTGTTTGTCTGTCTGTCTCTGTCTCACTCTGTTTCTCTGCTCTTTTGTTGTCTGTCTGTCCATGTTTTGGTCTGTGTGTCTGTGTGTCTGTGTCTGTTGTCTGTGTCTGAGTGTCTGTCGTCTGTCTGTCTGTCTCTGTCTCTGTCTCTGTCTTCTGTCTTCTGTCTCTGTCTCTGTCTGTCTTCTGTCTCTCTCTCTGCTCTCTCTCTTCTCTTCTCTCTCTCTCTCTCTCTTCTCTCTCTTCTCTCTCTCTCTCTCTCTTCTCTCTTCCCCTCTCTCTCTCTCTCTCTCTCTCTCTCTCTCTCTCTCTCTCTCTCTCTCTCTCTCTCTCTCTCTCTTCCAATATGTGTGTGTTTTGTGATTTGGCATGTGTATGTGTGTATGTGTGGTGTGTGTGTGTGTGGTGTGTTATGTTGATATGTTTATATATTATTGCACCTGTGTAGCTGAGTGTGAGGAAGACAAAGTTTTGATTTTGTATTACCAAAAAAAAGATGGTTGAATCTTTGCAGCTCTTGATTAGTTTTACAACTTAAAAAATTCAAGATGATTATTGTCCTTGTTACTGAGGGTAATAATTTTGCTTCTGTTACTATTATCATTGTTCTGGTTATCATTATCATCATTTTGAGAATCACAATCATGAAGTTATTTTTTGGTTGCAATTGTTATTATGACGTGCTACTGCCCTTTTAGTTAGGATTATCAAATCTTTTTTCTGTTTAAAATCTACGCGATGATTCTTTCAGTTGAAATCCTAGGACAATTTCACTTGCAAACACCTTGTTTCAAAAAGGGTATCTGTACTCTAAATATTTAATGATAATAGGCTGAAATATCCCAAATTATCTTTGATGATGCTCCTTACCTTTTTATCTTTTAGAAACGTCACACGTGGTATCTTCAGTTAATTGGCAAAACTGTTCCAAAGCTGGAGCCATAGTAACACCATTATGCAGCCTTCAATCTCAAGGGAGTTTCCTTCTTGCCACTCTTCTATTTTCACAGGTGAGCAATGTCTCCTTGTCCTGAAAGGTTGAGGACAAGTGACAGATGAGCTATCAGTGCTCCACAAACACCAAATTAACAAGGCCAATGCAAGTTCTGATCAGCACCTCTCTTGACAGAAGATAGATACATCAATCACAGATTGAGAGAGAGAGAGATAGAGATAAAGAGACAGAGACAGACAGAAAGACAGACAGACAGAAAGACAGACAGAGACAGAGAACAAGATAAAGACAGAGAGACAGAAAGACAGAGAGGCAGACAGACAGACAAACAGACAGAGACAGAGACAGAAACAAGGAGTTGGCCAAAATCTTTTTCCTTGTATGCACACACACACACACACACACACACACACACACCACAACACAACACACACTCACCCCCCCCACAACACACACACATACACCACACACATACACACCTCACCCCCCCCCCACCACACACACACATACACACACCACGTGCAAGCTCACCCCTCCCACGCGAAGTAATTTCACACAGAAAAGGCAAAGATGGAAGGAAGCAGGGTACAAAGTAAGACCCAAAATAGCAAGGTAGAGGAGAGAGCAAGCTTCTGGTACATGCAGACTCCTAAATGTAGCTGCATCGCATCCCATAGGGGAGAAGTAGGAAATTCTGGTGTATTGCAGCTCCGTCCCCTTCCTTCTGTCTGCATTACTGCTTTCATTTCGGATTGTTTCTAACCTGTGTGTGTTGTGTTGGCGGGTGAGCGTGGGGTTGAGGTTGTGTGTGTGTTGTGTGTGTGTGTCATGTGTGTGTTGTGTGGTGTGGTGTGGTGTGGGTTGGGTGTATGTGTGTGTGTTTGTGTGTGTGTGTGTTTGTGTGTGTGTGTGTGTGTGTGTGTGTGTGTGTGTGTGTGTGTGTGTGTGTGTGTGTGTGTGTGTGTGTTGTGTGTGTGTGTGTGTGTGTGTGTGTAATGGGAAGTGTGTGAGCCAATTTGGGATCCATATATGTGTGTTGTTTTTACTTCGCATGTGTGTTTACTTATATTATATATATATATTAGTATTATATATATATAATATATATTATATATATATATATTATATATATATATATGTATATATATATATGTGTGTGTGTGCGCGTGCGTGCGCGCGCGCGTGTGTATGTGTGTTGTGTGTGTGTGTGTGTTACTGTCTGTCTTATACCCTATCTTGCTCGTGTGAATACAGGCATTATCATCATGAATATGCAGTGTTTGTTCCATTTTGTCGTGTCGTTGTCGTTCGTGTGTCGTGTCGTGTCGTGTCGTGTCGTGTCGTGTCGTGTCGTGTCGTGTCGTGTCGTGTCGTGGTCGTGTCGTGTGTGTTGTAGTGTGTGTAGTGTAGTGTGTGTAGTGTAGTGTGTGTAGTGTAGTGTGTGTAGTGTCTAGTGTATTCGTGTAGTGTCGTGTAGTGTCGGTGTAGTGTCGTGCTGTGTCGTGCTGTGTCGTGCTGTGTCGTGCTGTGTGATGTGTGAGTGTGTGTTGGGTTGTATTGCGATTGTGACTATAACGTCATGTTGTGTGGTAAGGTCATGTGTGTGTTGTCTGTAATATCATGTTGTATAGTATACTGTGGATTCCTATACAATCTGTTCAATATTTCCTAGGTGATGTTTTCTTTGTCCTGGGTTTTATGCTTTTGCTGCAGTTTTTCTATTTTGATAACGATGGGGATGTTTATGATCTTTTTTCTTGTTGTTTTTGTTGCTCCTGTTATTGTTGTTGTTCTTGTTCTTGTTGTTCTTAATTTTGTTCTTGTTCTTTGTTCTTCTTGTTTTTGTTTTTTATTCTTGCTCTCCTTTTCTCTTCTTCTTCTTCTTCTTCTTCTTCTTCTTTCTTCTTCTTCTTCTTCTTCTTCTTCTTCTCTTCTTCTTCTTCTTCTTCTTCTTCTTCTTCTCTCTCCTCTTCCTTCTCCTCCTCCTTCTTCTTCTCTAACTTCCTGAGAACGTAACTCTGGGCACCAGCATCTTTTTCGGAAAGTTCAATCTGATGGACTCTGTTTTATGTCCCGAGTTAAAGATTGCATGCTATGTATGAGGTACATCGGGTCTATTCTTTCATAAAAACGGTAGGATCTTTTCACGTTTTTATATTAAGAACATGGTATATAACAAAATACATTTGGAACAAGACAAAGAAAATGAGTAGGAAGAGGAAGAGAAGAAGCAACAGACGAAGAAATTAAAGGACGAGTAGTCGTAGGAAGAAAAAAAAAACAAAGAAACCGAATGACAGCCAGGGTGAATGAATTTGGGAGATGATAACCATCCCGAGCATGTGCCTGTGGCTACTAAGGGACAGAATCCGAATACTCGTTAGGCCCTGTCAAAGAGACACGTAACGACGTCATGCCTCTGGGACAAACTCGGCCATTCCTGGCCACCATGATGATAATGATGATGATGATATCATGTTGCATGACGTCACACCTCCATTGCCGTTGGCAGTTTTGGTTCCTATCTCTCTAGTATTGTCTCAGACTGTGTGGCTGTTCATTCTGTGTGACGGAAGAATGTTGTCATTTTAGATTTTTTTGTTGTTGTTTTCTTTTACATAGGGAAGTGATTCATGAAAAAATATACAAAGTTGCTCTAGTTAAGATGTGAAATTTATTGAAGAGTTGATAAATTCCAATAAAATGTGCACACAGATATTCAAGTGTTAGCTGCACGTATAACCTTCATATGTATGCGCATACATATGCAAAACTATGAACACAGATACACATACATGCTGCCAAACATGTGCGTGTACGTGTGTAAGCACGCATGTTCGCGTGCCTGTTTATTAGTACACCAGTATACATTCATACACACACACAATATATATATATAAATATATATATTATATACTAATATATAATATTAATATACATATATATATTACATGAATATAAAATATAAATAAGGTATAATTGCAGGAGATAAGTAATCTTAAAACCATTCATTTTACACAGTTTATGACTACTTGTGGTTCACATAAATTTGCAACAGTTATCAATTATTCTAATTACATTAGTATAGATTTACGAGGAAGATAGAAGAAAATAATGTAATAAATAGTCAATGAATTGCACTCTGATATTTTTTTTGATGTGACCATGTAATACTTGTCGATTATACACTACATCATTTTTCTGTCATATAATCATATCAAAAAGGGTAAATGTGCAGGGAAGAATCAAGGTAAAATTTTAAACACACCAAATTCATCATTTTACCAGGCTTCACCTTAACCTCGACCTATTCGACCGTTGGGACACCACTGAAGATGTTGCAACCAGCTTGCTCCACTCCTCATGTCTAAATCACACTTTTCAGCATCATTTATGGAAGCGAAGCAGAGAAGGAAAACTAATGGGAAAAAATTGTCACATGCCACCAACTTGCACTCTGACCCCTTATTTTCTTCTGACCTTCGTGACCCTATGCCAACTCTCACCTTTGTCTGATTAGCTCACACACCTACACCCCATTTTTTTTCTATCCGCTGAGTTCATTAGGTCTCCGTGCGATTTTTTGGTGGCGATATTCTCACTGTGTGGATTGGGGTGCCATGAAGTGTGCAGGTGTGTTAAGTGGGTGGAGTGAGGGTAGAAAAGAGAGATAAAGGGTTTGGTGATAAATCAAGGAGATTGGGAAGGGGGAGGGGGGAGGGGAGAGCAGTGTGTGTGTGTGGGAGGGGGGGGGGGTTGGTTGTGACAGCCAATCAGTGCTTGAAAATAGTTTGTACTTGTGTGTTATTATCATTGTTGCATTTATTGATGCTGTTACAGCTGCTGCTGCTGTGCTGCTGCTGCTGCTGCTGCTGCTGCTGCTGCTGCTGCTGCTGCTGCTCCTCCTCCTCCTCCTCCTCCTCCTCCTCCTCCTCCTCCTACCTCCCACTACTACTACTACTACTACTACTACTACTACTACTACTACTACTGCTGCTGCTGACTTACTACTACTACTACTACTACTTACTACTATACTACTACTACTACTACTACTACTATACTACTACTACTCTAGCTCTACTAGCTCTCTTACTCTCTGACTACTACTACTACTACTACTACTACTACTACTACTACTACTACTACTGCTTGCTTGCTGCTAACTGCTACTACTACTGCTGCTGCTGCTGCTGCTGCTGTGCTGCTGCTGCTGCTGCTGCTGCTGCTGCTGCTGCATTGTCTTTGTGTTGCTATGTCTGCATCGTTGCGTCCGTGTGTGTGTTTCTGTATGTCTCTGTCTTTGCTTCTTGGTGGCATCTTTGAAGGGGACGGGATAGCTGATGGTAAGAGTGATGCGCTTGTAATCTACTGACCAGGGTTGAATCTCATTCCAGAGGATTTTATCTCTGAATGTTTAAGATCAGTGCTGACTCCACTGCCCCCAAAAGTCCTTCGGATGAGGGCAATAAACTAAGGTTCCGGGTACGAACGCACGGAGAACATCTTACGCACACGTTTAAAGCCGTTCTGCTTTTTGGAAGAGTCGGCCATTGTGTGCAGGAGGGAATGGATAATAAAATTTACGAGCTGCATGAACACGGGTACTGGATGTAAAAAAAAAGCACATGAGTGCTCATTCTATTTTCCTCGAAATAGAAAAATAAATAAAATCGTTTTTATCAGAATGAAAGCACAGATCACGCTTTAATCCAGAAAACCATGGATTCTTCTTCGTTCTCCTCCCTTCTCCCTTCTCCCTCTCCCTCCCCCCCTCCTCCTACCCCCCCCCCCCCCCCCCCCCCCTTCAGGTTCCTGCACAAACCCATCAACAGCCTTCCTTCCTTTCTCTCCTTCCTTTTGCTCCTCCTTTCCAGAGGTGACCAATCTCTCTTTGCTTTGCGAGGTGGAGGGCAATTGACAGATGAGCTATCGACGCTCCGCAATCATCCAATTAACACCACCATTGCGCCTGCCCATTGGCAGCCCGCTTGACAGAGTGTGGTTAGGTTAATCTCAGGGTATTCCTCAGGTTAATTTTAGACAGGGTGCATCAGTTCGTCTAAGGATGCAATTAGGTTAATCTTAGACAGGGCGTATTTAGGTTATAATCTCATACAGGGTGAAGTTGGATCATTGTTCGACTGGGTATAGTTAGTTACAATCTTAGACAAGGTGTGTAAGGTTACAATCTAAGACTAGTTATAATCTCATACAGAGTGAATTTAGATTAATCTTAGACACGCATAGTTGGTTATAATCTCAGAAAGGGTGTGGTTAGAGATTATTATCTCAGAGAAGGTATAGTTAGGTTAATCTTTGACAGGGTGTAGTTAGGTTATAATTTCAGAGAGGGTGTTGTTAAATTACAATCTCAGAGAGGGCACAGTTAGGTTATATATCAGGCAGGCTATAGTTAGGCTACAATTCAGAGAGGGTATAGTTAGGTTAATCTCAGACAAAGAATGGTAGTGAAGTCAACCTCAGACTGCCAAGAAGAGGTGAACGCGAGAGAGAAGTGCAAGACTATCCTTCACTCGAAACATTGGATGTGGGTTGGTTTATTGAATGGGCTACATTGGTCAGTTGAAAAACGAACAAAGAAAACAATAGATAAGAAGAAAACAACATTCACA
>CM060322.1:4797809-4800309 GCA_030674155.1 Stramonita haemastoma
TGGCCACTGTTATACATCTTTTATATTTCATTAGTGATCTGAATTGACGGTATCTATTTTGTCACTAAATTGAAGAAGATAATAGTAATTTTCTGGTACAGCCAGCTGAAAATATATACCCAGTTCTCATTGAATGTGCACCAGTCCTTTCCTTGAAATTGCTGCAAAAATCAATATGAAACCATGTATTAGAATGAAATGAATCAGATTGAGAATCTTTTTAATTTACTTGACCTTACCTCTGAGTGCCGCCAAAGACAGATGGATGTTAGAGTGCTGATGCATAATTTATGAATCAGGGTATCCAATTCTGATCTATTTTGGACTCTTGCAGTCAAAATCAGTTAATTTAATGATTTATAGCTTCAGTTACCAAAAGGGAATACAAACGCACTTTTTTCCTCTCCTTGGCTAGAGCTCCGAGGTTTCTATCTATCTCTCTATCTCTCTATCTCTCTATCTCTCTATCTATCTATCTATTTATCCCTTAGTCTGGTGACCGAGGGGGCATCCCTGAAGACTTGACACCAGTTCCCTCCATTCCTCTCTCTGTTCTGCCTTTCTCAAAGTTTTGTTGAGTTCTAGGCCTGTCCATTCGCTGATGTTGTCCTCCCATCTCTTCCTTGGTCTACTTCTTTTTTCTTGCTCCGTGGACAGTGCCTTGCAGTATTGTTTTTGCAAGTCCTTTTGACATGTAATGTTTACGCATGCAGCCGTTTTTGCTCATCATTAATGCAGCCGCACTCCGACTTCAGCGATGGTCTCTAAACTCTATATCAGTCTACATACAGTTCTTCATTTTGTGTGATGTTCTCATCTGTTCCTACCGGCACGAAATGGCCTACTCTTCCAAAAATACTGAACTGGTTCTTCAAATTTGCGCAAGATGTTCTGCATGTGTGTTCATACACGGGCCTTGGTGTTTAGTCTCATCTCAAGGACTTTTGGACATCGGGGGTGTGGATTTGGTAGTGAAGTTAACTTCAGTGGGAAAATTCCCCTCGAACAGGTGCTTTGGTTGAAAATTGAACCCGGTCCTTCAGATGGCAAGATCAAGGCTGTAACCACTAGGCTATGTCAGCAGTACGCTCTCTCCCCCCCCAAAAAAAACAACAAAAATATGTGTTTTATTTAACACGTAATTTCCATGGTATCCCTGGCCCAGCTGTAAATGGGTACCTGCCCTCTTTGAGAACAGGGAAGGTAGAGTAAAAAGGGAGAGGAGAAGGGTGCCATCCTCAACATGCTGGCCCCTAGAGAAGCGGAAGTGTCTGACACTCTGCTCTTCAACAACTTCATTGACTATTTGAACACTTTTTCCTTTACCTTTTCTTAACAATAAGAAAATCATAAAAGTTTCTCTGGGACCATACAGTTTCGAACACATGATCTCACTATTTTGTTATATATTTATTTATTTCCCTATCTATTTTGCTATTTATTTGTTTATTTATGAATTTTTATTTATTCTGTCATATCCAAGATAATGGAATAAGCACTCATGTGGGGTATTTTTTACATCCAGTCCCGTGTGTATGCAGTTTTGTCCATTTTGTCATTTGTTCCCACTGCCACACAGTGGCCTACTCTTTTGAAAAGCGTAATAAAATTTAAGGTGTGCGCAAGATGTTCTGCGTGCGTTGCACACCAGATCTTGGTTTATAGTCTCGCCTGAAGGACTTTTCAGGGGAAGTGGAGTGTGCACTGATGTTAACTTCAGAGTAATAAATCCCCTTGAACAGAATTTGAACCCCGGTCGTCAGATTGCGAGCACAATGTTCTAACATAGCCTAGTGGTCAGAACATTGCTCTCGCAATTTGACGACCCAGGTTCGATTCCTGTTCGAGGGGATTTTTCCTCTAGAATTAACATCAGTGCTGACTCCACTCTCCCCCAAAAGTCTTTCGGATGAGACTATAAACTGAAGCCCGTTGTGCGAACGCACGCAGAACATCTTGCACAAATGTTAAATCCTGTTCCGCTTTTTGTAACAGTAGGCCATTGTGTGCCGGTGGGGACAGATGACAGGATTGACAAAACTGCATACACACGGGGACTAAATATTAAAAAAACATGAGTTCTTATTTCATTATCCTTGATATAAAAGAATAAATAAATAAATAAATAGATAAATGAATAAATAAATAAATAAATAAATGGATAAACAAATAAATAAAAATGACCACTAGGCGATCCCATCAGTACTGTTAGTATGGAAAGCCTGTAGTCTTACCCACTCCGCCATGGTGTCTTTCTTTCCCTTACAATGGTGGCTTTCTTGTATTGCAAGGTTGACGCCAGTGACATATGAGGTATCGGCAGTGCACAGCCACCAAATTAAACTGCCAATGTTGGTTGCCAATGACAACCCAACTTGTTAAGTGGGGCACTTATGTCGATCAGGAGTTTCTCGCCCATTCTGACCCTTTCGCCCCCTCCTCCCTCCCACTCCTCTTCCAACTTCCGTTTAATCTCCGTTTTTTGACTCTCTGTCTCTAC
>CM060322.1:4802809-4810309 GCA_030674155.1 Stramonita haemastoma
AGCAAATACCGTCATTGTTTCCTCTGGCTAATGATTTGACTCTGTCGGGATAGCTCAGTGGTCAAAGCACTTGCTCGCTTTCCCCTTGTCAAAGAAAAGCAGCATCGAGCGTGGTTAACAACTGGATGGATGATCGTTTGCGCACCTTGGTTTCAGTACAGTTCCCCAGTTCACACAGCTGTAAATGGGTACCTGCCCTCTTCAGGGTCAGGGAAGGTAAAACAGCTAGGGAGAGGAGATGGGCGCCGCCCTCAACATGCTGGCCCCTAGAGAAGCTGAGAACTCTGACGCTTTGCTCCCCTACGACCACATAAGTTATGAGACACCTTTACCTGCACTTTTAATATTCATCATTCTGATCTCTATTCCCAACCTTAGCTGGTATTGACTGTTCTAAACCTATTTTCTTAGTTGATCTATGGTAGGTGATGGATTTGTTTTTCCTTCCTCAACTTGAGCTCCAAAGTTCTCCAATTGTGAGATTGATTATTTGTATTTTGTACCACTTTATGTCACAGCAGATTTCTCTATGTGAAATTCGGGCTGCTCTCCCTGGGGAGAGTGCGTCGCTACAAGTGCATCGCCTACCCATTTATTTTTTATTTTTCCTGCATGCAACTGTATTTTGTTTCCCTATCTCTGTCATATCCCTATCCCTATTGTGTGTATTTGACTGTTTTTGCCCTCTATAAAACTAGCCGAAATCCGACATCGGGGATGGTGTTTAACCATACTCATCAGTGTACATGCGGGTCTGACGGATGGTTTTGGTCATAGGTTCATACTGACATGAGTTGCTTACTCTTCTGAGTGGCAGAAAGGGTTTTTAAAAAATATATTTATTTTATTCAATTTATTCTTTTATTCCTAGGATACCACTAAACATAAAAACCACCCCCAAAAGTCCATCGGATGAGCCTTATGACCGAGATCCCGTGTATAAATGCACGCAGAACATTTTGCACACACATTAGAACCTGTTCGAGAAAAAAGTGCTATTTAGCAGAAAAGATACAAAATAAAAACGCTAAAGGAATGGATGTAGAAAGCCTAGATGTTTTAGAAAAAAAGCACCGACGAATGAAGTAAAGAAAAAGGCAGCGGTAAAAAGCAGAAAGTGAATCTATGACGTGAGAGAAAAAAAGAAAGAAAGAAAAAAAAAAAAAGAAAAAAAGAAAAAAAGAAGGAAAAGAAAAGAGAAAGAAAGAAAGAGAAGAAAGAAAAGAAGAAAGAGAAAAAAAAAGAAAAAAGAAGAAAGAGAAGAAAAAGAAAGAAAGAAGAAGAAGCAGAAAGAAGAGAAAGAAAGAAAGAAAGAAGAAAGAAGAAGAAAAGAGAAGAAAGAAAGAAGAAAAGAAAGAAAGAAAGAAAGAAAGAGAAAAGAAGAAAGAAAGAAGAAAGAAGAAAGAAAGAAAAAGAAAGAAAGAAAAAGCAAAAGAAGAAAGAAAAAAGAAGAAGAAAAGAAAAAAAAGCGTAGAGAAAGAAGCAAGAGAAAGAAGAGAAATGGAAAGTTTAACTGGCTTTACAGTTATGAAATCATTGCTTTTAGAAGTTGGTTTCTACTCCTTGCTTCAGTTCTGTCCAGAAATCAGGATTGAAGCGCATTGCTTTCGGTGTGAAGATTAAGAAAGGCAGTCAACAGCAAAAGTCAATCTGTTAACTGCTCTTTCCCTGGTTTTTGTTCTCATTAGCGTCCAGTTTCTAATGCATCTTTAGAACAACAAGGTAGCGAGCACAGTCTCGTAGGATTTTAGAAACGCTATTGTAATGGAAGGAGTCTCACAAGAGTGGATCGCTGGTTTCGATGTAACGCACTTGCCTAAAAAGCAAAAAGTCTGGGTCGGAATTGTGCGGTGGTTTGAACCCTATTTGGGCTAAAAACTTTTCTCCTATTTATTAGACCGTGAGTGGTGGTATGGGTGCTAGTATTTCGGATGAGATGATAAACCGAAGTCACGTGTGTTACTCAAAATTCTTTAGCGCACATAAAAGAATACACGGTAACAAGAAAATTGTACCTAACAAAATTCTGTAGAAAAGCCGCTCTGATAGGTAAACAAATACAGCTGCAGACAGGAAAAAGAAAAAAATAATGGGTAGGCGCTCCTCTTGTGGCAACGCGCTCTCCCCGGGGAGAGAACCCAAAATTCCTCGCACAGAAATCTGCCGTGACTTACAGTGGTGTAAAATATGTTATGTAAAATGTAAAAATATACGCAAAAAAGAACTGTTTTAACACCAGTTTTGTTCTCTAAGAAATAGTGAAGTTGGAAATAAAGAGAAAAGTGTCAAATCTATTCAGTTACGGGCAACTTGGAAGCTTCAGGTGAATGATATTTCATTGATTCTTTTGTGCAATATTTTCTTACCGTTTTGTTGAATTTAGAATGCCATGTTTATTTTCAGTGTCACCTTCTCATGCAACAAATCGATCATGATATCAATATTATATTCCTCCTTTTGAAATCTAAGGTGTTTGTTTAGGGGTAGGGTTTGGGAGGGGGGGGTAACATTTCTCTTCAATTTCTAGTCAGAAAGATGGACGCAGAAAGTCAGTCATTTTTTCTTTAAGTTAAATGATCTTTTTTTCAGAACAAGAAAAAAACTCATATTGTGATGACAGACAAACAAAGAGTCATGATATAATTAGTCTATGTCTTTTTGAATTCTTCTATTGCCAAGATAATGGAACGTGCACTCATGTATTTTTTTGTTTTATATCCAGTGCCGGTGTGCATGCAATTTGTACATTTTTGCCAACTGTTCCCACTGGCACACATGCGCACGCGCAAACGGGCATGTATTTAGATCTATCTATCTATCTATCTATCTATCTATCTATCTATCTATCTATCTATCTATCTATCTATCTATCTATCTATCTATCTGTCTGTCTGTCTGTCTGTCTGTCTGTCTGTCTAACTATCTATCTATCTGTCTATGTATCTATTTATCTATCGATTGATGTGTATATATATTATATATATATATTATATATATATATATATATATATATGATTATATATGTGTAGATACATACATAATTATACATATTCATATGGTGTGTGTGCGTGATACATAGACATAGACAGTGGCAGGGAGACAGACAGACAGAGACAGAAACAGACAGAAAAAGGCTAAAGAGAAGAGACAGAGATAATTAACCAATGCCTGTGTAAAATATGCGCAGGCATGCATGATTGCACATCCATGCATACGTGCACTGTGTGTAGTCCACAACTATGGTCGTTTACCGCTTGATTTCTTTTTGGAAATGGATTGTTTTCCTAAAACCTCACACCTATTCATCACGGTAAGTGACTGTGAAAAGACAGGTGACACATTTCAGAGATGAATAAACCATGGAGACTTTATGAGCAATCCCTCCTACTTTCCGTCTTCCTTTTAACTACTGGCCAGTATTCTCTTTCTTCCTTCGTATCTTTTGTCTTTTCGCCTAAGCCAAAAGCTGTGTCAGCTACTGATGACAGCTTATTGCCAAGGCCTATACTAGAATGTTGTTATGTTGTAAAATATTGGTTTGAGATTGCCTTCAGTCATGACAAGCTCTTAACATAACCTACATTCTTAATTAAAGGAGAAAAAAAATCCGCTGAAGTCGGAGTATAACTGTTTATAAGCTTAAAAACAGTCATACACACAAACTTCTCATTCAGTGTGCAATTTCAATCTCACAGGGATTCCCAGGTGGGATGAGTGAGTCAGAGTGCACATTGTGGGTGACCCCCAGAGTGTTAAGCAGGGGAACGCACAACAACAACACAACAACAAAAACATCAAAAATAACATTAACAACAACAACAACAACAACAACAACAACAACAACGTACCTTCTGTCTCTTCTATCTTAGAGGTAACGAATTGGAACAGAATGCAAGAGTGCATATCTGCAACTGGAAAAACCCTGGCAATTTTTTGTCTCTTTAATTGATTTTGTCCGCTGATTTACGTTTAAAATTTCTAGCTGTTTTAAGAGTGCTGTGTGTGTGCGTGTTTGTGTGTGCGTGTGTGTGATTGTGTGTGTGTTTGTGTGTGTTCACATGCGTGCAGGTGTGTCCATCTCTTGTTCTGTGTATTATTTGTTCTCTCTGTCTCTCGCTTTTCTTATGTCTAACACGATTTATTATTGTATAGTTTCGACAAGGTGTGGATGATGGAGATGGTTTTCTTGGGTTGGTTTTCAAAATAGACTTGTCAATATCTTTATCCAGGAATGGTCAGCTATTTTAGAGTCAGACAAAATGTATGAACATAATCGATCCTTCTAAAACTATCTTTGAAGACAGAAAAGTACATTTCTTTTCCTAGTCATATTGCTTTCGGGCTGCTGTATCACTTGCAAGATCTGACAGCCTTCTACCTAACAACTACGAAAATCGTTATACTGAAGACGATCAAGATAAGGCTTGCCCATATTCTGCAGAACAAAGAAAAGAATATTCCTTGTAAACAAAGCTACGTGTGAAGTGTTTGTGTGGATATGATGAAAGACATTTTTAGGTGTTCTTAGAGCCCTAGGTGATACAATATACTTTGTCCAGGTTTCTTTTCCCGGCACTCTCTTGCTACCGTGGGCTCTGTTACTGTACAAAACTTGAGGTAGGGCGTGACTGTTACATAGTTTCCAGGATGTTACCTTACAGAGGAAAGGAAGTAGCTGTGCTTCAGGGGGGTGGTCTTTGAATTAGTCTGCATGAAGAAAACCATTTTTTATGTTTATTTGATAAATCTCTCTGTGTCTCTCTGTCTGTCTCTCTGTCTCTCTGTCTCTCTCTGTCTCTCTCTGTCTCTCTCTGTCTCTCTCTGTCTCTCTGTCTCTCTCTGTCTCTCTCTGTCTCTCTCTCTCTCTCTCTCTCTCTCTCTCTCTCTCCTCTCTCTCTCTCTCTCTCTCTCTCTCTCTCTCTCTTCTCACTGAACACTGAACAATTTCAGTGTTCAGTGTTCAGTGTTTAGTGTTCTCTCTCTCTCTCTCTCTCTCTCTCTCTCCTCTCTCTCTCTCTCTCTCTCTCTCTCCTCTCTCTCTCTCTCTCTCTCTCTCTCTCTCCGACTCCCTCTCTCTCTCCGACTCTCTCTCTCTCTCTCTCTCTCCTCCTCTCTCTCTCTCTCTCTCTCTCTCTCTCTCTCTCTCTCTCTCTCTCTCTCTCTCTACTCTCTCTCCTCTCTCTCTTCTTTCACTGAACACTGAACACTGACATTGAACAATTTCAGTGTTCATGTTCAGTGTTCTCTCTCTCTCTCTCTCTCTCTCTCTCTCTCTCTCTCTCTCTCCTCTCTCTCTCTCTCTCTCTCTCTCTCTCTTCTCTCTCTCTCTCTCTCTCTTCTGTCTCTCTCTCTCTCATTATCATACCTTTGATAGATAAAACACCACCAAACTTATCTTTCAATGACTAGTCAGGGTCTGACAAAACTAAATCATATTTTCAGGTGTGAATAATGTCTATGGCCCGCTAAAGGCTTCGCAGCAGCATCCACTGCTACCGCTTATTGGGGTACTGACTGGCAATCCTCTGCAGCCCTGATCCTGGTCTGTATCCCCCTCATCCCTGTCCTCTGCCCCTGACTTTGATCCTAAGCCTGCTGTAGCAAGATGCCAGCGGACAGACTTAGAGATCAAAGGAGCGGTAAAGCACTGGAAAGAGCATCATAAGGAAAGCTTATTACCTTCAGAATAATCCTGTGATTCACTTGTGAGAAACAGGGAAATGAGATGGAAAAGCAACGAAAGAAACTGCGGGAGAAACTGAGAGTAGAAGGTAAACTAAAAAAAAGAGGAAATTCAGTAAGAAAGACATTTTTCACATATAAAGATAATAATTTAAAAACAGAAAAACAAGATAGTTAAATAAATAGGAAATAAAGTAACAACACCGAAAAAGAAAAATAAAGAGACAAAGAAAAAGGAAAAAAGAAGGAAAGTAAACACGGGGAAAGAGGAAAGAAAAAGATACAAACAGAAAAAAGAAAGAAAAAAAAACAGAAAGAAAAGAAAACAAACAATAGGAGGTCTAAATGCAGAAAACGTAACTATGTTCTTTATGCTTTGTTGTGTCCGTCGTGTTCGACGTAAAATGAAAGATAACAGACAAAGAGAGACATAGCTTTCCTTCGATCATTCATTCTGTCAGTTTGCATTCTTCCTCCTTCCGTAACAGCCAGAGGAACATAAAACTGGAGTTCAGCTGCACTTACATTAATTTAATTTGAAGAATAAGCCATTGTATGCCGTTGAGAACAGATGGCAAAAACTTTACAAAGCTAAATACATACAGGGACTAGATGTATAAAAGCACGTTAGTGCTTATTCATGATGATGATGAGGATGATGAGGATGATGATGAGGAGGAGGAGGAGGAGGAGGAGGAGGAGGAGGAGGATGGTGGTGGTGGTGGTGGTGGTGGTGGTGGTGGTGGTGGTGGTGGTGGTGGTGGTGGTGGTGGTGATGATGATGATGATGATGATGAGATGATGATGATGATGATGATGATGATGATGATGATGATGATGATGATGATGATGATGATGATGATAACGATGATGATAAAGCTGGAGGAGGAAATGAATTGGCAAGGTCTGCACTGGCATGGGCATAACCATGTTTATGATATGATAGTTATAGAAACCATACATATCCTTTAACACTAACAGTGTGCTATCATAATATGGTAGTAAGAAATATAAAGGTAGAGAGAAAAAAGACAGACAGGAGAACATACAGACAGAAAGGGACACAGACACAGAGAGACGTGAAGACGGAGAGGTTACCTAAATAACTCCCTTTGAATTTTTTGAAACCTCAACTGATGAATGTGTGTCTTTGTTGCATTTACATAATTCATTTTCGCTTGGTCAAAAGTGACAACATTATTATAATACATCATCCATTGAACAGAAACTGTAGCCATGGGATTACAAATAGAGCATAAAAAATGATTCATTCTGCTAACAAATGAACAGGAAAAAATGCCTTCGCATCAGATTTCCTATTTTTAATTTGATACAACACTACGACTGTATTTTGTTCTCTTTTATCTGTTTTTTTCACGTCCGCTTTTTTTTTTTTTTCTTGCTTGGCCCAATTCTGTTTCTCTGCCTTTGTCCTCATTACCATCCCTTTTTAAATGATGTTTCCTTTATTTTAAAAAAAGTGATAAAAAGTGACGAGTACAAACCCTAGTAAGATTTAACAAGATGTAACGTAATGAAATGAGGTGTCATGATCCTTCGGCAAAAAAGACAAAACAAAAACCGTTGCATTCTGTTCCACTAAGCTTGTTCACTAAGAAAATATAAAGAATAAAACAAAGGGAATTAAAAGTACAAAGCTTGATCCTGTCAACAAGCAAACTTTAGACATCCAGCTTTCTAGTGTTGTTGTTTGCAATGTGTTCCAACTGTTGTTGAATTGATAGTGCTGTCAAATATCGGCAGGCATCTGTCAGTCTCGGGAGACTATAGAGTTGTGCTCTAGTCTTTAGAGCTCAA
>CM060322.1:4822809-4830309 GCA_030674155.1 Stramonita haemastoma
CTTTTTGTAAGAGTAGACCATCGTGTGCCGGTGGCAATGAATGACAAAATTTATTAAACTCCATACACACGGGGACTGGATATAAAAAAGCTCACGAGTGCTTATTCTAGTATCCTCGATGTAACAGAATAGATAAATAAATGGCTAAATAAAATAAAATAAATGAATAAAAATTCATTTATCTTTGGTAGCCTAGTAGGCCAGCAAAGGCCTGTAGTATGGATGGGATGATGGCCATCACACGAGCATTATTCACACCGTATGCTATTGGCAAGCAAGAGAGACAGACAGACAGACAGAGATAGACAGATACAGAGAAAGACAGACATACATAGACAGACAAACAGACAAAGAAAGAGACAGACAGACAGACAGATAGACAGAGACATACAGAGGCAGAGAAAGAGAGACAGACAGACAAACAGACAGACAGGCAGGCAGGCAGGCAAGCAGACAGACAAACAGACACAGACAGGCAGACACAGACAGACAGACAAAGAGAGATAGAAAGACAAAGACACGGAAACACAGGAACCGACAGAGGAAGAGAAAGAGACAGAGGCACAGAGAGGCCTACAGAGACATAGACTTAGAGACAGAAAGAGAGAGAGAGAGAGAGAGAGAGAGAGAGAGAGAGACAGAGACAGAGACAGAGACAGAGAGACAGAGAGACAGAGAGACAAGGCAAGGCAAGGCAAGGCAAGGCAAGGCAAGGCAAAGTATTTTATTCGAGGATAATAGATAAGCACTCGTGTGCTTTTTTACATCCAGTCCCCGCCCTTTTCAGGGATACATCAAGTTGAAAAGATACTAAACAATGAAACTTTACGCAGTACCAAACAACACACAAGAATAAGGACACTATATATGGTAAGGTAATAAAAATGCATTGGTTCAAAAGACAAAATCAGAAGTCACAATAAAAAGATTTTGATTATGGAAGAAAAGAAAAGTGTTAATAGGTAAGGAGTAAATAAGAGAACAAGATGAAATAAACAACTGAGAACATCAATCCACCACCATCTGTCAAAAGTTATACATGTAATATAAATCATACATTTGGATTAAAAAAAAAAAGGGGGGGGGGGGGAATTTAACTAATATCCTTATTGGAGGGGGGGGGGAGAGATACTACCAATAAAAACTAAAATAAAATAAAATAAAATAAGATAAAAAGAAAGAAAAAAAAGTTACGTAAAACATCCTAGATGTTTCAAAAGAATAGGGAGAGAGAGAGAGAGAGAGAGAGAGAGAGAGAGAGAGAGAGAGAGAGAGAGAGAGAGAGAGAGAGAGAGAGAGAGAGAGAGAGAGAGAGAGAGAGAGAGAGAGACGGGGGGGGGGGGGGAGGAGATCACTAACTAGTGACACACAAATCAAATTCAACATAGCTATAAAAATGAAATCTACACATTGTAAATAAAATACTCATAGTTTATATACATTGTAATGATCAATCTCTGTGAAATAGCCAATGCATTCACAAAAATGAATAACTACACAGTATGTTTAAAAAAAACACATACTAACTAAACTTAAAACATTGAGATATTAAGACAACATTTATCAAACTCAATAATAGTTAACTTTCAAAATAAAGTTGAAAACATGAGATATGAATACAGCCTTCATCAAGATAGAGAGAGAGAGAGAGAGAGAGAGAGAGAGAGAGAGAGAGAGAGAGAGAGAGAGAGAGAGAGAGAGAGATGGTGATATATATATATATATATATATATATATATATATATATATATATATATATATATAACACACATATATATATATAGACAGAGAGAGACAGAGAGAGACAGAGAGAGATAGAGAGAGAGAGAGAAAGAGAGAGAGGAAGAGAGAGAGAGAGAGACAGACAGACAGACGGACGAACAAACAGACAGATTCACAGAGGTAACAAGAGAGAGTGAGAAAGAAAAAGATAGTGAGAGAGAGACAGAGACAAAGATTCAAACTGTCCAAAACGAAACATCAACGCGGTGACCCGATGACCTGTGATGAACCCCTGAAATGTTGCAGTAATTCCAGACTCTCTATCTCCAAATCGGCCTGTTCCAGCTCCGAATCAGGAAGTGGAATCCAAAGCATTATCCCGTGTGTGTGTGTGGTATGTGTGTGCGCGCGTGTGTGTGTGCGCTCACATGCGTGTGTGTGTGTGTGTGTGTGTGTGTGTGTGTGTGTGTGTGTGTGTGTGTGTGTGTGTGTGTGTGTGTGTGTGTTTGTGTCTGAGTTTGTGTGTATGTGTGTGTATGCGCGTATATATCTACTAATGCGCGGTGCAGACACGTTTGTGCAAATGCGTAGGTGTGTATGCGCGCGCGCGCGCGCGTGTGTGTGTGTTTGTGTGCGTGCGTTCGTGTTTGTGTGTGTTTGTTTCTTGTACTTTTATTTACTACATATTATTATTTTCTTGGTATTTTACCTTATTTGTGGGTACCATCTTAGTTACATATCTCCCAAGAAGGGTATTGCAAAAGCTCTTCGTTGTCTACCTTACTCAAAAAATGTAATAAAGAAGCATCAATCAAAGATAAGGACGATCAATATAAGAATACCAGCAATAGTTGTTTTTAAAGTGGTCAAAACAATCGATGTACGGATACCATCAGTATTCGTTTTGAAGTGGTAAAAATGGTTTTAATAGTGAGTCCCGTGACAAAGGGTTTTCATGCATGCTATTCATCATGGCATCCCGTCAATGCTCTCTCCCTTGTCAAAGCGAACTTCTCCGTTACCTCTTCAACTTCCTGGTGACTGATTTCCAATATAGTATTCCACGTAATTCAAGACTACGTATGTCCTTCATTCTGTGTATGCCTCTTTTTTTAAACTTGTCAGTCAGTGTTTGTCTGTCTGCCTGTCTTTTTGTGTGTATGTCTGTCTTCCATTATTTCTGTCTCGAAAGCTTCGCCTTGTCTTTTTCATTTTCCTTTTCTTTTTTATTTTTTTTTCAAACACCTTGTCACTCTGTCTGTCATTGTCTCTTTATTGTCTGCTAGAGAGAGAGAGAGAGAGAGAGAGAGAGAGAGAGAGAGAGAGAGAGAGAGAGAGAGAGAGAGAGAGAGAGAGAGAGAGAGAGAGAGAGTGTGTATGTGTGTGTCTGTGTGTCTGTGTCGTGTCTGTGCAGGCAGCAGGCATACACACAGGTAGACAGACAAGCAGACAGTCACAGATACAGAGATACAGACAGACAGAGATATCTGCTTGCTGCAGTGTGAAAACTGAGTCTGTTTCCTCGTAGAGTTGTCAGGATGGAGACTATGTAAAAGGCAAAGGTATCCCATAACCTATGTAGTCGTTGGGAAGCAAGGCATCAGAGACCTCAGGTTCTCCACGAACCAGCTTGTTGAGGGCGGCACTCATCTCCTCTACCTTGCTGCTTTACCCTCCCTGACCCTAAAGACGGCAGGTACCCATTTACAGCTGGGTGAACTGGGGTAACTGTACTGAAGCCAAGGCGCGCAAACGGTCACCCATTCAACTGGTAAACACTCTCAAAGCTGTTTTACAATGGCGAGGGTAAAGCGAGCGCTCTGACCACTGAGCTATCCCATCCCCGGAGGATTATGAGCTCCATCCACACTGCCCTGGGTCATTGGGGTTTATTTTGTGGCGGGGGGGGGGGGGTGGGGGCTGGAGGAGTTATCATTGCAACTATTCAACTGTCATTACAGTTGCTATTATGTTCTTTATTCTTCTGTGCGAAATGATCTCATTCCATTAGCAGATTATGCTTGGTTACTTTTTGTCCATGTTATGATCTGTTCTTTTTTAATTTTTTTAACTTTTGTTGATGTAGATGATGTCAAAATGTTTCTGTATTTATCGCGTATGTAAAATGAAACTCTTTGTGTTGTTTGTGTGTGTGTATGTGTGTGTGTGTGGTGTGTTGTTGTGTGTGTGTGTGTGTGTGTGTGTGTGTGTGTGTGTGTGTTGTGTGTGTGTTGTGCGTGGTGTGTGTGTTTCTGTCTGTCTGTCTGTCTGTCTGTCTGTGTCTGTGTTTCTGTGTGTACAAAAATATGTATCATTTTATATGTGTAGGCTGCTCTTGCACACATATAAGCACACACTCCTGATTTTGCGAGCGCACACACACACACACCTACACCCCCCCCCCCCCCCCCCCCCCCCCCACACACCTATATATAAGCCTGGCAAATCAAGCTTTGAACGAGACGAGTACCTGAAGAGAGGAAAAACAGTGTGTGAGTGTGTGTGTGTGTGTGTGTGTTTGTGTGTGTGTGTGGTTTGTGTGTGTGTGTGTGTGTGTGTGTGTGTGTGTTGGTGTGTGTGCTGTGTGCTGGTGTGTGTGTGTGTGCATGTGTGTGATGTCGTGTGAGTGTGTGTGGTGTGTGGAGTGATTGTGAGTGTGTGTGGTGTGGTGTGTGTGTAGGCATGTTAGTGATCGTGGTGGTCGTGCTGTGTGTGTAGTCATGTGTACTGTCTGTTTTCTGAGTATGTGTGAGGGGGAGGAGTGGATGAGACAGCATGATCTGGGTCAGAGAGAAAGAGAGACTGGAGGTATTTCAACAGATGACGGATGACGCCAGCAATGCCAGCTGAAGGATTATCCTATAATATATAATAATTATATGTGATTCGTGGCTCTGGCCGCCCCATGCTTTTCTCTTCTTTTCGTTGCTTTTTTTTTTACGTTCCTTAGCTTGCGCTTCGAAGTTCACCAATGGTGGAATTTCTTCGTATGCCACCGCTGCATAGACCACCGATGAATTGCATCAAACCTCTCTTCTGAATCAACCACAAGAAGATATAATTCTGCATTAATTGTTGATCAAGTTTTTAAAGGTAAGAAAACATCCCTGACATTCGCCACTCTTAGAGTTTAAAAAAGAAATCTGTCCATGAGAAGACTGATAATGATAAAGGAGGAGGAGAATGCAAAGAATGCAAAGAAGAAGAAGAATGCAAAGAAGAAGAAGAAGAATGCAAAGAAGAATGCAAAGAAGAATGCAAAGAAGAAGAGTTGCGAAGAAGAAGAATTGCAAAGAAGAAGAATTGCGAAGAAGAAGAATTGCGAAGAAGAAGAAGAAGAAGAAGAAGAAGAAGAAGAAGAAGAAGAAGAAGAAGAATCAATGAATCAATGAATCAATGAATCATGAAAAGAAAGAATAAAAGAAAGGAAAAAGAAAGAATGAAAGAATGGAAAAAAAGAAATAAGAAGAAAGAAAGAACTTTGTGTCTGTGATATCTATTGACTAAAAAGAAAACTTAAAAACACAAATGCTCTCTCTCTCTCTCTCTCTCTCTCTCTCTCTCTCTCTCTCTCTCTCTCTCTCTCTCTCTCTCTCTCTCTCTCTCTCTCTCTCTCTCTCTCTGACTTCACTCAACACACCACACACACACACATACACACACACACATACACACATACACACACAAAACAGAGCATTATACAAGCGTGGGAGGGGCCAAACAAAAGTTTTCAATTGATATTGACAGCACGTTAAAAAAACGTAGCTGTCATCATCATAAGACACTTTCCTAGCCCGAATCCCTGGCTGCAAGGGATCATGTTGTCAAGTTATAGACATTTTCATCCGGTTCTTTTCCTGAGATTCTTTTTCTAAAAACATAGCATTTATGCACGTCAAGTAGTGAGTTCAACGCCCTCTCACTCCACTTTTTTTTTCTACTACTACCCATTGTTGTTGTTGTTGCTGCTGTTGTTGTTGTTGTTGTTGCTGCTGTTGTTGTTGTTGTGCGTCCCCCAGCTTAACACTCTGTGGGTCTGTCACCCAGAACGTGCACTGTGATTCACTCATCCCACCTGGGAATCACTGTGATATTGAAATTGCATACTGAATGGAAAGTTTGCGTGTGTGACTGTTTTCAAAGTACCTTGCCATACAGGCAGCCACACTCCGAATTTAGAGGAACTGTCCATTTTTAGTTGTTGCTATGATTCACATGGTGCATGATATTGTAGATAAGTTCTCATCCACTGTTTGAGATTCGAACTGACTATAAAACGAGGCCCCGTGTGCGAACGCATGCTGAACATCTTGTATTTTCTCTCGTTCAATTGATATTACTTTTGTTGCATAATCAAATCAGACCAATGTAAAAATTGTTCTAAGCATTTATTTCCATAAGGATGGGGTTTTTTTTTAATCAAAAGAAAACGTAACATTAAATAACGAATTACATGCTTTCAGGGTCTAGAAACAAACTCAAAGAAAACGGAAACAAGACATGATGACTGCGAAGACTAAAAGGTCAGTGTGCCCTCTCTTACCTAAAATCAGTCGTCTGCCAGTTCTTTGTGAAAACTACTATTCATTACCATTCTGAAGCAAGCTTCACGTCTCCCAGCGAAGGAGTGTTGTTCCCTGGGGAAGATAAAAACGATCATCTGTCCTCTTTCCCAACTTTTTTTTTCAAGAGGCAGGAAACTCTAGAAAGACATCCCAAGCACTGATCACCATCATCTCAAGTCTCCTATCCTGGCTTCCAAGAAACCACATCATGGCTGAATTCTCACAACACCTACCCACAATTGACCAAACACGAACAGAATCCCACCAAAAAAAATCTTGAAGAAAGTTGGAAGTTTTCCCCAAGGCAAAGCAAAATGTCACGCAGTACGTAGAGAAAGGCTCACTATTGTAAAGGCCAAACAAAACTTGGCGGTAAAGGTCCCATTAGCTGACGGTGATTGTAGGCAAAGTGCAATTTTAGGGGTAAAAGCAGTTTCTAGCACTTTTGAAACCATGAATTTCGTTCTTGTTTATTTTTGTAAGGAAATTAGGAGTAAGAAAACGAGAAAACTTGTAACAGTCACCGCTAGCATTATGTCATTTCATCTATTCATGAGTTTGTCAGTGTAATTCATCAATCTGGGTGGGAGGGGGGGGATTGGTGGTTTGCTTGTGTGCAAATTATTTTCAGCGCATTTCTCTGTTACAGGCTTTTAAAATATATCTGGACGAATGTACAAAATGACGGAGTATAGTCTTGCCTAAACGTTGTACATACTTTCTCTCTCTCTCTGTCTCTGTCTCTGTCTCTGTCTCTGTCTCTCTCTCTCTCTCTCTCTCTCTCTCTCTCTCTCTCTCTCTCTCTCTCTCTCTCTCTCTCTTCTCTCTCTCTCTCTCTCTGTGATACCCTTCAGAAAAAACATTGAAACTTATGATGCAAGATGACAAAAGCTTTCATGACCCAGGACGATTCATATATCATTCCAACAAAAGGCATTCTGCTTTAGAATGATGGCTGTAGCAAAATGATTAACATATTTCTCAAGTTGTTTCAGTGTCTTATGCTACTCTGTGTACAATTTGTGCCCTAATTATCAATTCTCTAATCAATTTTTGTTATTCATTCATTTATTTAGTTAGTTACTAAATTTATGTTTAGTCTAAAATGTTGCAAACATTCTAATCAGATGTATGCTAATACCACAAGTGAATGTTATAATCGTTGTGCTTGGAAGTGTTTTCAGGTGCATTCTTGGAAAGGATTGAGAACGAA
>CM060322.1:4837809-4847809 GCA_030674155.1 Stramonita haemastoma
AGAGAGAGAGAGAGAGAGAGAGAGAGAGAGAGAGAGAGAGAGAGAGAGAGAGAGACAGACAGACAGACAGACAGACAGACAGACAGACAGACAGACAGACAGACAGACAGACAGACAGACAGACAGACAGAGACAGAAACAGAGAGACAGAAACAGAGACAGAGACAGAGAGAAATAGAAAGAAAAACACAAACGGAGAGAAAATCTCAAGTGTCTACAGCTTAACCATGTAGAAGGAAATTAGTGCCAAGCTTTCTTACATTGTCCCAATACAATTGGAAATTACCCTCCAGCGGAAAGTAAAAACCAGAAACAAATAGGCAAGCAAGAGCAAACAGACAAAACACAAAGACTCAGCTGAACATTTTGAAGGTTCCAATTCCATGAGAGTCATAGAGTTGTTTGGGTTTTGTTTGGGGTTTTTTTGTTGTTGCTGTTGCTATGTTGTTTTTTGTGTGTGTGTGTTTTTTGGGAGGGCAGGTGTTGTTGTTTTTTATACCCGTCGGCTCCTGTATAGAGAGAGTTTGCAGTGTAGTTTGCAGTGTAGTTTGCAGTTTAGAGTGGCTCACTGGGAAGACTGGGACCTCATAGTCAAGTTTCATCCACTTTATGGATTCAATTTTGAGAGTCGCTCAATTGCTTGACCATCTCTGCAGGTATCTGTATCTCTCAGGCCCGGTTAATTCCCAGACATGCTATGATAGAATTTACAGAGAGCAGCCTGGCTTCAGCACTAGTGCTGCACTTCCATATTAGCATTACTATTACTTCAAGCTTCATTTTCATTACCTTTGACCAGCATGAAACGAAAGAAAGCTGTCTCTTATTTGTTGGACCTGGTTGGTGTAGTTTCATGGGGATCTCAAATTTGGTTTACCCTACTTTTCCGTGTCGGTGAAAAGTCGGTGTCTTTAAACCTTAGGGGGCCAGGGGTTTGTGGGAGAGATGGTTGTTGAAGGGACGCTATGGTGGTTACCTCTCCAAATGGATGTCTTCCTCATTCTTGCTCTGCAACTCAGCTAGTTTTGGAAAGCTTAGTACAGACAGTGTCATGCATATGTTGGCTCAAAACAGACCTCCACTTGAACACCACTGAAGTGACCCAGCAGCAGTGCAGGGCCTTTCTTGTTGGTGACCCCAAGGCGGCCTAGCATTGGGGAAACATTGTTATGTTGCCTGAGGACGTATGCCTAAGGAAATGCAGCATGACAATCCTGGATAGGATCGGGGAGGGAAGATCAGAATACGTGATGAGACAAGATGGATGGGAACACCAGGGAAGATACACTAGGGAAATGATAACAAGAAATACTAATCAGGGCAGGCACACAATAAAGACTGATGATTGAGCGGATAGACAGATCAATAAAGAGAATGTTTGATTTGTTGAGTGAGTGAATAAGGGTGAAAAACGGAGCAAGCACATGAGTGAGAGTGCGTCCCGAGCTGGATGGTTTACTATTGGTTAAATGTTCAGAGAGCTGGTTGGCTGGTTGATTGGGCTTTTATAAACATTTGGTTAAACAATATGCTGGATTCATTTTATCTCAGGCTGACTTTGTCCTTTTACTCACTAGATCAACAATGTGTTTCACACAAGTGTATATATTTGACTGTTTTTTCTTTAAAGAAATCCGACAACACTGAAAGGTTACATACATGATTATAATCAGACACATAGACAGACTAGCAGACAGACAAATGTAGTCAGCACAGACACAGAGACAGAACCAGAGGCAGAAAATAAGATTTTTTTTTTCAAAAATAGAACATGCCGTGTTTCATTCATTCGCGTGTTGAATTTTCCATTTGTCTCTTTACAAATCTGAAAGCAAAAAACATTCACTAAAAAAAGAGAAAAGCTTGTCATACAAAAGAGAAGGAACAGAAGCAAAATAATCATCTCACATTGCCATTCACCTGCAAGCAAGCAATTTAAAGTGTAAAGAAATTTTCTGTAGCAAGTCAATACCACATCACAAGTTCTGAAACACTCAGTGGAGAGAGGTTGTGCAAGAGAGAGGACATGTGGAAACAAAGCATGGATAATGTCTTTATAGAATCTACTGGAATAAAACAGATTAAAAAAAACTCACAACAAAACTCAAAGAATTGAATAACATTCTTGGTTTATTCCTTTTCGCTAAAACTTTGAAAACTGTGTAGATCAAAGAAACACACGAAGAAAACTAACCCGGAAAAGATGCGCGGCTTTACGTTTTATTAAGCTTATTAGAGAAATCGGATAATTACATTTCCTGGCTCGTGTTTAACTACAAAAGACATACAAAAACGAGCACAATAGAACACAAACAAAAGAGACACAGGACGAAACAAAAACTACAAATCGTATGCAAGTAGAACCATCCTTGATTTTGTCACATTAAACAGAACCTCTTCAGCAGAGGAGGGAAATAAACACACACCTCTTCCGGTTCGTGACTCTGTTTTCTTTCCCCTTTTCTCTTGAGTGAGCGTGCGTCGTGCGTGCGTGGTGTGTGCGTGTGGTGTGCGTACGGTGTGTGTGTGTGTGTTTGTTGCGTGTTGTGCGTGCGTGTCTGTGTGTGTGTGTGTGTGGTGTGTGTCTGCTGTCTGTCTGTCTGTGTCTGTGTGTTGTGTGTGTGTTAATGCGCACGCTCGTGTATGCTGTGTGTTGTGTCTGTGTCTGTGTTCTGTTGGTCTGTCTGCCTGTCTGTCTGTCTGTCTGTCTGTCTGTCTGTCTGTATGTATGTATGTATGTATGTATGTATGTAGTTGTATGTATGTATGTATGTATGTATGTCTGTCTGTCTGTCTGTCTGTCTGTCTGTCTGTCTGTCTGTCTGTCTTCTTTTCTCGTCTCTCTCATCTCTCTCTCTCTTACTCTCACTCTACTCTCTCTCATCTCTCTCTCTCTCTCTCTCTCTGTCTCTCTGTCTTTGTGTTGTCTATGCGCGCGCGAGCGCGTGCGTGCGTGTGTGTGTGTGTGTGTGTGTGTGTGTGTGTGTGTGTGTGTGTGTGTGTGTGTGTGTGTGTGTGTGTGTGTGTTGTGTCTGTGTCTGTGTCTGTGTCTGTGTCTGTGTCTTTGTGTGTCTTATGTGTTTTTTATTTGTGTGTCTGTGTGTATCTGTGCCTGTGTTTTTGTGGTTGTGTTTCCCTATGTGTGTATGAATGAGAGGGGGGGGGGTTGACTGTCTGTCTGTCTGTATGTCTGTCTATCTGTCTGTCTGTTTTTCTGTCTCTGTCGGTCTTTCTGGGTACATAAATATAAACTTGGATGAATGTGTTCTAGCATAATATCGGCTTCTTTTTTCTTTATTCTTTTTTTTTTTTTTATAAAACTGGAGTAAGCAGTCTTTTCCTTTGTTACACCCTGTCCCCGTGTGTATGCAGTTCTTTTTAACTTTATCATCTGTTCCCGCCGGCACACAATGGCCCCACTCTTGCGAAAAGCAGAACGGGTTTTAATGTGTGCTCACATGAGACCTCGGTTTATAGTTTCATCCGAAGGACTTTTGAGGGTAGTGGAGTCGGCACTGATGTTAACTCCAGAGGAAAAATCCTCTTGAACGAGATTCGAACCCAGGTCAGCAGATCACGAGCACAATGGGCATCACTCTGATCACCATACTATCCCCTCCCCCTGCACGTATACATTGTCCACGTGTTATCGTGAGCATCCCAGCTTGCTCTCTACAAATGTTGTACGAAAAAGAGAGAACAAAAAAAAATGTGCGGGACTGGAAAGCAAGAGAAAGGGGTGAGAGGAGGAGGGGAACGTTTTGAAAAATGGAGAGAAGGGGGAGATAATGGAGGAGGAGGAGATGGCTGCTGGAGAGGTCCCTCCCCTTCAATCCATCCATCAATTCCCCGGAAGAATTCCACCATGATTCCTCCCCTCCGTTGTTCTTCTTTATTTCCTCTTCCCTTTTCTCCCTTTCTCTCTTTTCTTCTTCCTTTCTCGTCTTCTTCTTCTTCTTCTTCTTCTTCTTCTTCTTCTTCTTCTTCTCTTCTTCTTCTTCTTCATTCTTCTCTTCTCTCTTTCTGTTCCATTCTTCTTCTTCGCATTCTTCTTCTTCTTCTTCGCATTCTCTTCTTCTTCTTCGCATTCTTCTTCATTCTTCTTCTCTTCTCTTCTTCGCATTCTTCTTCACTTCTTGCATTCTTCGCATTCTTCTTCTTCATTCTTCGCATTCTTCTTCTTCATTCTTTGCAATTCCTTCTTCTTCTTCTTCGCAATTCTTCTTCCAATTCTTCTTCTTCCTCTTCGCATTCTTTGCATTCTTAGCATTCTTCGCATTCTTTTCTATTCTTCGCATTCTTTGCATTCTTTGCAATTCTTCGTCTTTCTTTCCTTCTGTCCTTCTTCCGTCATTCCTTCCTTCCGTCATTCCTTCCTTCTTTGCATTCTTCTTCTTTGTGAGTCTTTGCATTCCTCAAATTTTATTTTCTTTTTCTATGCATTCTTTTTCTTTTTCTTCAAGGCAGAAAACTTATAAGAAGGAGGTAACAGGAAGAAAAAGGAACAAGGCAAAAACAAAGAGAGGTATAGAAAAGAGGGAAATTCCTAGCACAGCATATCCTAAAGTTGGGGGTGGTATTCATACTGAAAGATCCCCTGGCATCCCCACAGCTAGGGAGCCATCAGTGTCAGAATGGCGGGAATATTCCAAAGCCACATTATCCGATTCACATAGCAACACCTTGGAACTCACTCTCTATGACCACACTTGTCAGAATCGTATATTTCTCCATATGTAATGACACACACTGGTACTGTGTGTTTAGGGCAGAAACATAGACTTTCACACCAGCACCAGCAGTATCAAACCCCACCTCTGTGCTGTCAAATGGATTGTTCTGCTTTGGGTCTTCAGACACTTCCGTGAAGATCTGGGTTTTGACTCGCTGGGAAGATCAAGTTAATCTGGAGTGATAACAGTAGTAGCTACAAAGCAGCAAGGTAAGCTAGAAAGCAGCAAGTAATCTAGAAAGCAGCAAGTATCTAGAAAGCAGCAAGTATCTAGAAAGTAGAAAGTTAAATTAGAAAGCAGTAATTGAGTACAAGTAGAAAGTTAAGCTAAACAACAATAGCTAGAAGTAGAAAGTTAAGCTAGAAAGCACAGTAAGCTAAAAGTGAAATTAAGCTAGAAAGCAACAAGGTAAGCTACAAAGTAGCAAGTAAGCAGAAGCAGCAAGTGACTAAAGCACAAGTAATCTAGCAATAAATTAATAGAGAGCAAAGAGCTAGAAAGCATCAAGGGTAAGCTACAAAGCACAAAAGCTAGAAAGCACAAGTAGTAAAAGCAGCAAGTAACGAAAGCAGCATGTAAGCTACAAAGCAGCAGGTAAGCTACAAGCGCAGGTAAGCTACAACAGCAAGTAATAAAAGCAGCAAAAACTGAAAGTAGCAAGGTAAGCTAGAAAGTAGCAAGGTAAGCTTCAAGCTAAGTAAACAAGCACAAGGTAAGCTAGAAGTAAGTAAGCTAGAAAGCTGAATGACTCGACACTGATGCTAACTCCAGAGAAAAAGTCCTGTTGAACGAGATTCGAACCCGGGTCAGCAGATCACGAGCGCATCACTCTGACCTCTATGCTATCCCACCACAATGTATGTATGTATGTAAAGTATGGCAAGAGTATTATAAGTTATAATCATTGATGTCCTGTCCCGGTTAGACTTCAGTTTTTGTGACATCTTTCTTGAATAATGAGAACGGGATAGCCGAATGGTTAGAACATTGCGCTCGCAATCTGACGACCCGGTTCGAATTCCCGATCAAAGGAACTTTTCCCCTAAAGATAAAATTATCGCCGAATCCATTCTCCCCAAAAGTCCTTCGGATGAGACTATAAACCAGGCCCAGATGAAAACGCACGCAGAACATCTTGCGCACACGTAAAAACCTGTTCCGCTCCTCGAAAGAGTAGGCCGTTGTGTGCCGGTGGGAACAGTTGACAAAATATACAAAAGTGCATATAGACAGGAAGTAGATGTAAAAAATAAAAAAGCACATGCGTGTTTATTCCATTATCCTCGATATAAAAGAATAATAATTTAAAAAATCAAAATAAAATTAAAATAAAAACACACACATACAAAAAAAGCTCTCCAGTTTTTCTGTGTGAAGAAATCATCGGGAAATGAAGATAATTGAATTTTCAGGCTAGTGTTAACCCCACACAGACATTAAAAGAACAACAACAAAACCAACAGAGAGGGAAGTAAAGGGGCCAAACGAACAAGAGAAAAACACCACACCTGGAGTGCCAGTTTGATTTTATCACATGTCAAGCAAGATGTCTGGTGAAGCGAGAAATAAGCCCAATGCCTTTCGGTTGGTGAATCTGTTCTGTTTGTTTGGGTGTGTGTGTGTGTGTGTGTGTGTGTGTGTGTGTGTGTGTGTGTGTGTGTGTGTGTGTGTGTGTGTGTGTGTGTGTGTGTGTGTGTTTTAAGGGGGGTGAAGGGGAGGGGGGTATCCGTGTGTGTGTATGTAGTGTGTGTGTGGGTGCACGCGCGCGTGCGAGCGTGTGTGTGTGTGTGTGTGTGTGTGTGTGTGTGTGTGTGTGTGTGTGTGTGTGTGTGTGTGTGTGTAGAGTGTGTGCATGTGTGTCCGTGTGTATATGTGTGTGTGTTTGGGTCTGTGAGAGAGAGAGAAAAGACAGAGAGAGAGAGAATGTTTGTGATTGTTTTCCTAAGGGCTTGTATGCATGAGCCTTCTTTTTCTCCTTTGGATTCTTCTTCTTCCTCTCCTCCTCCTCCTCCTCCTCCTTCTCCTCCTCCTCCTCTCCTCTCCTCCTCTCTCCTCTTCTTCGCTTTGTCCTTCTTTGCACTGTTTGTTGCATTCCTTTCCTTCGCCTTCTTCTTTCTCTCCTTTGTCCTTCACTTCTGCACCTTTACAATAAATCCCCGTAGGAAAAGTTAATTTATGGTTGATATTATTCACTGGTTATACGATAATCATTATTTCTTTTCCATGTTTCCCCCATATCCGACGTGTATTATCTCTGGTGTGTGTGTGTGTTTGTTATTATTTTTTTAGATATCGAGGATAATCGAACAAGCACTCATGTGCTTTTTTTTCATCCAGTCCCCGTGTGTATACAGTCGTGTCAATATTGTCATCTGTACCCACCGGCACACAATGGCCTACTCTTACGAAAAGCGGAACAGGATTTAAATTGTGCGCAAGATATTCTGTGTGCGTGCGTGCGTGTGTGTGTGTGTGTGTGTGTGTGTGTGTGTGTATGTGCGTGTGTGTGTGTGTGTGTGCGTCTGCGCGCGTGCGCGCGCGCGTGGCGCGCGCGCGCGCGCGCGTGTGTGTGTGTGTGTGTGTGTGTGTGTGTGTGTGTGTGTGTGATTGGCTGGTTGGCTGGTTGGCTGGCTGACTGGCTGTTGATAATTTTTATGCATACAGGCATAGTGTATGTGCGTGCAGCAATTTTCAAAACGCTCAAATTTCTACACGCATGCACTTTGCTCGTGTTATCTGTTTTTTGCTCCATCCAAAAGAAGGAAACATTCAATACTTTTTAATGAATCTAAATGTATACAATTGTAAAGGTCGCCCACATCAGCCTATTTCAATAAACACAATCAGTTCTCTTGTTTCTCATTTCCTTTTTCGTCATTTTATTTGCGCGCATTTTTTTTCTTTTCTTCTTTTTTTCTTCTGCGTTTGACGAGATTTGAGCAAAGACGTAATGCTTAAATTCTTAATCAATATAAAAAAAAGAAATCAGTGAGATTTTGCTTCTCTTTTGTCTTCTGTCTTTTGTGGTATTTTTTCTTCTTTTTGTTGTTCTTCTTGTTCTTGTTCTTCTTCGTTGTTATTGTTGTTCTTCTTGTTGTTCTTCCTCCTTCCTCTTCTCCTTCTTCTCTTTGCAGTTTTTCTTCTTGATAATTCTTCATCACAATTCTTCGCAATTCGTCTTCTTTTCAATTCTGCCTCTTTACTGTTCTTCAATTTTCCAATGCCTTTTGTCTTGAAATTTGATTTGCAATTTCTTTCCAATGATTAGAATAAAAGAAATTTGCCGTGAAGGATTTTAATTTACAAGCTTAAGAAAACTCATAAAAAACAGGAGGACTGTGTTGGCAGTCTTTTTCTTAGAGATTGGGGGGGGGGGCGCATTTTTCAACGGCTCCTCTCCAAAGTTTTTCTTGTTTTATATAGCTCCGAATTTAAAAGTATTAAGCTCTTCAGCTTTTTGTGTGTAAATGGACATAACTGGTACACGTCCTTAAGGTGTTGGGATTTTCCTTCTACTTACTCCTGATGTTAATACACTAAGGGTAAGTATACCCCTACAGAGGAAGGACTAGATGATTTTTAAAAAAGGAAAAAAGCATGAGGTGCTTATTCTATCACCCTTTGAAATATTACTTTGATTGATCGATTCAGTGTGTGAGGGGGGAGGGAGGAACTGAGGGAGTGAGTTGTGCCACATTTCTAAGAAATTTTGTTTTTGTTCCTTTACCTAGAGCTGCGAGGTTCACCAATGGTAAACATTTCGCGTATGCCACCGTTTATTTCCTTATTAAGGTAGCTGCATTCCGACTTCTGGGATATTTCTAAGAAAAGTTTTGTAGAGCAACATTGAAGCTAAGACGAAATTTCCAACAATTTTCACATCCCAAAAATCCTCTCTTTTGGTTGATGGTATTACTAACTTGTAATAAAGTTGTTTGGGGTTCCCTAATAATTGACGTCATGTCATGTGTAATTGTAACGGAGTGCAGATATTACCCCCCAACGATACAGAACGTCTCACAATTCGCAGGTGTGGATCTAAATATAGATTCTCGACTCTGTGATTGGCAGTTCCGATCGCATGGGAAGTAATCTAATTACCGCCCCGTCACACAAAGTTCATGCAAAGTTCAATCAGCAGACTCCTGTTCGCTGGGTATGGGGGATGCAGGGGGTCTATCAGTATAAATGGCATCCCCACTTTCTGAAAATTCTGTGCTAGGAACTCCCTCTTTTCTATCTCTCTCTTTGTTTTTGTCCTGTTCCTTTTCTTCTTGTCACCTCCTCTTCGACTATTTTCTGCCTTCTTGGTTCAATTTCCTCCCGCCTTTTTTTGCAGAAAGACTTAAAAGATTTTTTTCTTCCATGCCGAAGTGGCTCGTGCTGGGCCTGACTTGACACGCACTTAACGACAGCGCAACACTTTTTTGTTCATATGTCAGATAACAATAGTTGATGTGTCAGCGTTCGAAGAAGAAGAAAAGAAGAAGAAGAAGAAGAAGAAGAAGAAGAAGAAGAAGAAGAAGAAGAAGAAGAAGAAGAAGAAGAAGAAGAAAACAACAACAACAACAACAACAACAACAACAACAACAACAACAACAAGAGAGAAGAAGAAGAAGAAGAAGAAGAAGAAGAAGAAGAAGAAGAAGAAGAAAAGAAGGCTCCTGCAAAAAAACATGAAGAGAACAAACAAAAAACCACTCTATAGAAATGTATGAAAATTAAACGACAAAAAGTGAGTTTTCTACATAATTCGACTCTCTGGGAAGCCACTGGAGGACTACACCAAAGAGCAATTTGCCTTTTCCTTTACTACACTCATTTGTTTGCTATACAACAACTAGCTGGATTGTAGGAGTAAGGTGAACTATAATAGATAAAAAGTCAATATATACATAGACATCATATATTATGTAAAGGCGTTACGGACGTTTTCTCTGTACAAATTTAGGGTCAGTAATTTATTTTTTTTGTATGTTAGGACAAATGTAGATTTTCCTGTAATGTGACCCAATTATAGGGTGTTGTGAAAATAACAGTGTGGAATTCAGCTGGCATCTGTTTGGTTCAAGATGTATTTGTTGTTGACAAAAGGCGACCAAGAATAGATCTAATCAGACTGACAGGCAGACAGGCAGACAAAAATAAAACCTGATGAATTTAAGCTAAAAATTAAACCAGTAAACAAAAAAAAAGTAAAGTATGCAAAATAAACCACGCGAAAAGAGAAAAATATTAAAGTATACGAGAAAAGTAATGATGAGAGA
>CM060322.1:4852809-4865309 GCA_030674155.1 Stramonita haemastoma
GAGACCTGAACGTGAGAGAAGGAGCACTCTAGTCACCGTGATTAGCTTCATAACAAGGTCTCTGGAACACCAGGGAAGGCAAGGCAGTGTCGGGGTGTACTAGTGGCAAGAGACGTGGGTTGGAAGGGGACGAAATGTCAAGATGATTCTTCACCAAGAAGGGGAAGATACTTAATGTCATATGAACAATGTCACCATCACGTCTCCTTATGTCTTGTTTTGTAGGTCAGTCTGTCTGTTTGTCGTCTGTCTGTCTGTCTGTCTGTCTGTCTGTCTGTCTGTCTGTCTGTCTGTCTGTCTGTCTGTCTGTCTGTCTGTCTGTCTGTCTGTCTGTCTGTCTGTCTGTCTCTGTCTTCTCTCTCCTCTTCCTCTCTCTCTCTCTCTCTCTCCTCTCTCTCTCTCTTCCTCTCTCTCTCTCTCTCCTCTCTCTCTCTCTGATCTTTTCTTCTGAGTCTGTCTGTCTCTAGTCTTCAGTCTCTCTCAGTCTCTTCTATCTCTCTCTCTCCTCCATCTCTCTTCTCTCTCCTCTCTTCTCTCTCTCTCTCTCTCTCTCTCTCTCTCTCTCTCTCTTCCTCTCTCTCTCTCTCAAACCCTCGTCACTGTCAAAAATATTGAAGCTCTTGCCTTCATGAGGGCAGGTGAAAAACTTCAAACCTTTATACCAGATGTTTTAGAACTAATGATCAAGTTTTTTAAAAAGCACCTTCAAACTTGGGTCCCTGCGTTATCAATTCAGCTTCTGGCTTAAAGTTAATACTCATAAGGACAAAAGAGTGACCAGAAGAATGCTCAATAAGCACAACGTAACAATGTAATATTTAAAAGGTGAACATATTAGGTCCAAAACGTGAGAGAAGGAGGAGGAGGAGGAGGACTCTTGTCTCTGTAATTACCTTCATAACAACAGTGTTGGGAGTGTAATGATGGGTCAGGTAGTAGTGCTTGAAGTCCAGGGTTGCTGGGCCAGGGGAAATGTCAGGATGCTGGCTGATAGGATGTAGAAGAGGATTTCAAGTCTTTAATACGGTAGTGAGGAACCTTTTTTTTCACTGCCCTTAGCATCTTTCTCTGTCTCTTTTTCTGTTTCTCTATCTGTGTGTCTGTCCTTGTGTCTGTCTGCGTGTTTGTCTTCCTATCTGTCTGTCTCTCTTTCGCTCTTTCTCTCCGACTCTCTCTCTCTCTCTCTCTCTCTCTCTCTCTCTCTCTCTCTCTCTCTCTCCTCTCTCTCTCTCCTCTCCTCTCTCTCTCTCCTCTGTCTCTCTCTCTCTCATCTCTCACATTTATGTATGTTCTGCGATCACAAGTCAAGATGTCCTTTCCTGTCCCAAGGTATGTTTTTGAACAAAGCATAACAACTGCATCAAGCAAAAAATCCAAATTTTACCCAATTCCAGCAGCAGCACTTTTACCTTTCTTTTAGACAGACTATGGTAAGTTACAAGTGCAATATCTTTCACTTGATACGTAGCAATATCAGAATACACCCTCACTGTTCCAGAGAAAACAAACTCTCCAAACATAGCTTCTGGCATATGTGGCTAGTTTAATCCAGAATTTAAAAAAAACAGAAGGGGGTGTCTGGGAAGAATGATCGATAGAACATTGTACCACTAGCAGTAAGAAATAGAATGGAGCAAGCAAGGCGTGAGTGAAGGAGCGCTCTGTCAGAGTAATTAGCTTCATAACAAGAATGCTGCAACGCTAATTATGGCCCGGGATGTGTTGAAGTTTCAAGATTGAAATCGATCAGCATTTCCTCTTTGTTTTCATTTTCTTTTGAAGTTAGGTATCCGTCAGTCTTGAAAGATTTACGGAGTTGCGCTCTAGGCTCTAGAGCGCAAAGCCTTGGTAAGTAAGTATGGAGGGCAAGCTGTTACCCATGCAGTAGATCCCCTCCCCCTTCACTCGCTGGAATGGTCCATTGGAAAGACAATAGCCGATTTTTCTCAGGAATAGTGTCTAACACGACACGTGCGTGCATGCCTTTTTTTATTATTATTTTGTTGTCATCCGCTCCTACTGACACACAATGGCCAGCTCTCCGAAAGGCGAGAAGGTGGTTTTTAACGTGTGCGCAAGCTGATCTGCTGCGTTCGCACTCGGGGCCTCAGTTTATAATCTCATCCAAAAGACTTAATATTCTTTTGTTCGAACTGGAAAAGGAAAGATTTGGGTTCTACTTATTTTGGATAGATATCAATAGTCTTTTTTTTTAAGTCACAATCTTTTCCGTGTTGGTTTTTTTTTCTATACATTTTTATTTCTGTACTTTCTTATTAAAACTATCCCTTCCTTAAGGGAAGTACCCCTCTCTCCCAGTAATACGTGCACTGTGCCAATTTGCACGAACGTTACCTATATAGCATTTTTTAGCACTTTTCTATTTTTTCGGTAAGGCAGAACTTTCTTACTGTTTTGAAATTGAGAGTTTTGGGGAGATAAATTCGATATGTTTTACCAAAAAATATCTATAGGCCGCATTGTACAGTTTTGCAGTAGTTATGAGAGTGAATTTGAACCCACCAAACACACTAAAAATGACCACTTATGTACTTGTAACATGCATCCTATTGAACAAAAAGAAAACGGGAATGTTTTCTTACCTTACTATGTGTACAGATAAATAGTGCACTTCCACCTTGTCACAATGAAAAGGAAATTCATGAATGCACAGTAAAAAGAAAATTTAAAATAACAAAATCACTTCGTAGGAACTCAGTCCGTCTGCCACGCCCACAAAGGTTCCTACGATTCTGCAAATCTTATTTCGGCATGGATTCTGTCTTTGGAGCTAATTACAAGTGAACTATGACCCGCCTCACTAACCTGCCAGGTTTTAATGGAAACAGCCTGTGTCTGGCTAACTGGTGGTGTGTGAAATTTGGATTCTCTGTATGAACGAAAAGCAGGAGAATTTAAAAACATAGATTGCCTGAATGGGGCGTTGCATGGTATACAAGCCTAGCCACCAATACCCGGTGAGGGGCAGTACAAAGGGAAGCGTAGATGGTTGGTTGCCCAGTAGTGGGCGATTCCTAAGAGAAAAGGTTGTAAACAAAAAAAATGGTCTTTATTACCTGTTTCTCATGGTTCCCATTTTGCTGCTTGCTACGAGTGTTTTTTTCTCTCTCTCTTCCTCTCATGAAACAAAAATGTTTTCCCCAGATCTTTGTCTGTGCTTTTCATCCACTACTTTTTCCTCAATATGCCTTATCATTTTGAATATCAATCTACTCCCCATAGTCGGAATTTGCCTATTTTAGGGTGGGTCAACTGACGCAAAATTTCATCATTAGTTAAAACACCGTTCCGTTTTTTGAAAGAGTAGAACTTAGTGGTGCAGGTGGGGACGGATACCAAAATTTACTAGACTGCATACACAGGGGCTGAATGTAAAAAAGCACAAGAATGCTTTATTCCATCATCCTCGAAATATTTTTTTTTTAAATAAGAAAACCTCAAAGCTGTAGCTGAAACAAAACCTCAATCGAACATGTGTGTGTTGTTTTTTTTAATCTGGCTTATATCAATCTTAAGAAGCTTCTTGTTTTTACCTACTAAATCCTAATCCAAGGTTTCCTCAAACAAGATAACCGATTCAATATACAGCTTTCAACCTCCCACTTCCCCCACTCCTCCTTCTTTCTCTCCTCCTCCCCCCTCTCCCCCCCCTTTCTTTCTGTTTAGTTGGGTTCTCTTGCTGAGTTTCTGGATACTTTCAAGGCAACTTTGTCTGAACTAGATCCTATTTACCCCACCTAAGCCAGTTATAGAAGTTTACGTATGGTGGTATGCAGTGGTGTGTGTTGTCTGTGTGCACGAGCACGCTCACGGTGCGTGCGTGCTGGTGTGTGTGTGGGGTGTGTGTGTGGGGTTGGGAGTGTGTGTTGTGTGTTTTGTGTGGAGAGAGAGAGATAGAGAGAGAGTGGTCAAAAAAATTTGGGTGAGGGCAGGTTTTGGGGGGAGACGTGGGACCTTGCTGGGGCATTCTCTCTTTTTTGTCTGTGCTTTTGTCTCTGTCTTTCTATCTTTTGTCTGTCTCTGTCCTGTGTCCCTCTCTGTCTCCTCTCTGTCTCTCTCTGTCTCTGTCTCTGTCTCTCTCTCTCCCCCCACTCTCCTCTCCTCCTCTCTGCTCTCTCTCTCCTCTCCTCTCCCCTCTCCCCCCCTCTCATCCCCCATTTCTCTCTTTTCTCTCTCTCCTCTCTCGTCCCCTCTCTCTCTCATCCCCCTCCTCCCCTCTCGGTGTTTGGCTTGCGTAGGACACGATTTGAAGTGACAGTTTAATCACTGTTTTGATGGAAATAGAAGACAAAACGAACCAAACAAACAACGAAACAAAGGCTTTTTTCCCGCACCCAAAAGACTGCACGGCTTTTTTTTTCCCTTCTGCACGGGATGTTAGCTCAGTGGCCAGAGCACTATTTTTCCCCAAGCCAAGGTTAAACAGCTTTGAGCATGGTTACCAATTGAATGGGTGACCGTTTTGGCACCTTGGCTTTGTACAGTCCTCCAGTTTTTACCCCAGGGTTTTAAATGGGTGCCTGTATTTTTTAGGGTCAGGGAAGGTAAAACAACGAGGGGAGAGGGGGGTGGGCGCCGCCCCCTTTAAAATGGGTGGCCCCTAGAGAATCTGAGGTCTCTGATGGTTGCTTTACCACATAGTTTTTGGGACCCCCTTTACCTTTTTTTTACAGACTTTGAAGCCGTAAAAAAAGGAAGGGTGAACTGAGCCCCCGTTGCTTTTTCTTGGTACCTTTTGCTCTTTTTGCAGGTACCTACATCAAAATCTGAGAGTAACAGACCCTCATAGTTGTTCTATTGGGAAGCTCTTCGTGTTTCTTTCATTTTTTTATTGCTTTTCTTTTTGTGGTTTTTTTTCCTGTCTTCTCTCTCTCGTTTGTTACTCTCGGGCTTTCTGTTTTTTTGTCTTTATTTGTCTGTTGTCTGTCCCCGTCTGTCTGTCTGTCTCTCTCTCTCTTTTCTCTTTTCCTCTCTCTCTCTCTTTATCTCTCCCTCTTCTCTCCCCTCTCTCTCTCTCATCTTTGCAAACATATGCGTGTGTCTGTCCATGTTGTGTCTTAATTCCTATGATTTGTTTCTGACATAACCCATTGTTTCTGCCAAATTGGAATAGAATGGCAAACTTAAAGAATAAGCGATTTCATTTTCTAATCCGTGTGATTATGAAACTACACGCGCACACACAGCAATATTTTTGATTAAAAACCCCCCAACAAAAAAGTAAAAACCCCAACCCCCCAAAAAGAAAAAGGTATTTGCGTGAAGGATACCCCATAATTTTGCAAACGCTGCGTGTTTTCTCTTGAGTCACGCAAAAGGGTGGTTACAGTTTCTATATTTTGTCGGTGTTTTTTTTTTTGATTCTTTCCCTTTTTTTTCCCGAGAATAATGAAATAAGCATTCAATGTGTTTTTTTTAAACCTCCAGTCCCTGTGTGTACGCAGTTTTTGGAAATTTTATCATCGTTTTGTTGTTTGTTAATGAGTTTCCTGTAAACATTTTTTGCCTGGACCCTATTAGTTTTTGTTCGTACCTTTCGCCAGTGCTTGGTTTGGGTACTAGTCTTTTAGTATCCGAGCGCCCCGCGCCCCACGTGTGTGTGAGTTTTTGTAAGGACTGGCGTGTGAGAAGAAAGAGCATTCGGGTTTTAAATTTTTTTTTTTCGCTTCATAGCGCAGCAATTGAAACCATGTTATTATTTTTTAGGAAAACTCTCCCCCCCCTCTCCCCCCCAAAAAACTAAATAAAACAGTACTTTTTTTTTTCTTTTAAAGAAACGGCCGGGTTTTCTAACTCTGGCGAAATTGCCCCTTTATCCTTTTCTTTTAAGTGGTTTCAGTTTCCATATTGTAGTAAATTTTAAATTTTTTTAAGTTGGGGTTTGAGAAAGCAGTTGTGGTGAGTTTTCGGGTTTCTTTATATATACACACTTTTTTTGCCACTTGTGAATGCAGATATTCCATTAGTGGGTACAGTCTGTACCTTATCAATCTTTTTTCCCAAAGGGTTATCTCTACATATTTGAGGGTTCCCCCCTGTGGCACCTTGCTCAATGCTTGCCAATGTCACGCCCACCGATTGCTTTTTCCCAATAACCCCCTTACCGGTGATCAATGGCAGCGACTTGATTACTGTACTATTCGTAACGCGAGGTGATAGATTATGTCCCATCGCAATAGATGATGTCCCATCTCCTGTCAAAATAGATTATTTCCCATCTCCCGGGCGCAATAGATTATCTCCCCTCTCTGTCCCCAAAGATTATCCCCATCTCTGTCCCCATTAGATTATCTTCCCATCTCTGTCGCAATAGAAAATCTCCCATTCTGTCCATTAGATTAAACTCCCATCTCTGTCCAATAGATATCTCCCCTCTCTGTCGCATTAGAAATTTTTTTTCCCATCTCTGTCGCAAATAATCCCCCCATCCTGGGCGCATTAGATTATCTCCCATCTCTGGTCGGGAATAGATTGTTCTCCCATCTCTGCGCATTTGATTATCCCCATCTCGTCGCATTAGATTATCTCCCATCTCTGTCGCAAAAGAACTCCCATCTCTGTCGCAATAGATGATCTCCCTCTCTGTCGCAAAAATGAAACTCCCATCTCTGTCGCAATAGATGATTTTCCCATCTCTGTCCCAATAGATTAACTCCCATCTCTGTCCCAAAAGATTATCTCCCATTTCTGTCACAACCTCTGAGCTTCAGAGGGCAGCCGACATGCATAAAAGCAAGGGGAAAATGATCTTTAAAATAAGGCTATGTTAATTCTCCCATTTCACCCTGAAGACGAAGAGTAACACATGTAGAAGTTAAACTGTCCCCCACCCCCCCTCCCCCTACAGAAAAAGGGATTCGCACAATTCGCCCGGTGTCTGCCAAGGAAGGCAATTTGCGCCACCTGATACAGAAAGTAAAAGGGCCCTTTAATATATATTTTATTATATATATATATATATAAAATATATTATATAATATATATAATATATAAATATAATATGCCCCATTCAGTTAAGCACTGGGTGCATTTTGTAATCGACAATCAATTTGTATTATTTCTTTGTAACCTTTCTTTTAAATTTTCTCACAATAGTACCTCTAATTTGACAATCAATTTTTTATTTATTTTTTTGTTAAAATCCTTTATTTAATTATCTCACAATAGTACCTTCCCTTGTCGAGGCTGGGGGGGGCATTCAGTATAAGTACATCCCCCCCTCTTTTGGAAATTCTGTGCAGAAATTTTCGTCTTTCTATCACTCCCTTTGTGTCTGTATTTCCTCCCCACCCCCTCTCTCCTCCTCTCCTCTCTCTCCTCTCTCTCCTCTCTCTCTCTCTTCTCTCTCTCTCTCCCTCTCTCCCCACTTACCTTTTTACAATAAACCCAGCGCGTTTCTTACCTTTTGGATGGAGATAGATTATTTCTGATTACCTATTTTGGGGAGCTACCTCGGCCTCAAGTCTGGTATTTTTCTGGAAGTCACGGGCAAACCTCCTGTAGATTTGCAAACACAGAAAGACCAGGGACACGCCTTCCTCAAGAATCAAGGGAAAACTTTAACGCCTCAACTTGAGAAATTTTAGGTGGCACTTTAAAAATTACAAAATTTCACCGCTCATTGTTAAACAACACGGGTTTTTTAAAATACACAATATTTTTTTTAACGACAATAATCAATATAGCCACACAGTCAATAATAGTTTTTTAAAGAAAAACCTTTTCCCCTTGTTTCCCTATAAATTGTCCTGTGCCGCAATGCAAACTTCCTTTCTTCTCTCACTATGGAAAACTTGAGCCCCAAGGGAAAGTTAAGTACATTTTGTTAGCTTAATGTTTGGTGTCCCACAGAGTCAAGCCTTCCATGGGCATTCTTCCTTTTAGTTCAGGGGCTGGGGGAAAAAGATTATCAAATAACTGGCGAGCCAGAGTGAGTCAAAAACATGTATGGATCACCTTTTTGAAACCCCCATAAACCCTCACAATGAAAGCGCGCAAGGTTGGGTCACGACAACTAAAGGAGACAAGCGAGCCAGACACGTGACCGCCTACCCCGACACACGGCCACTAACGGGTGACGGCTTTTTCAGCGTTTCAAAAAAACTGCAGGAAATTAATTTCGTTCCTTCAAGTCAGCGGTGTTCTGAGCACAGGGGGAAACCAAGCCGCACTGCAAAGGGCTGCCAATGCAGATTTCTGGGTTGTACGAACGTCCCCAAACGACCTCCGTTGGTACTTTTTTGCTAACTTCAACTCAATCCAGACGTGGGAATCTAGTTTGGGTGGCTCGCAGTTTGCCACAAGGCTTCGGGGATGCATGAATTTTGCGAATTTTAAAAAATGTATGAACTACCGCACTTTGTAATTTTTTAAAATCGGGTGTTCGTCGTGCTTTGAATCTATTTTTTTAAAAAAAGGAAATGCTTACTCTTGCATTTCTAAACCCAAATTATTATTTTTTTTAGGGGTTTTTCCAAAAAATAAACAAAGGTTTATGGTATTGAAAACCTTAAGAAAATATGAAGGTTTTAACCAACCTCAGCAAGAACAAATGGGTGGGGCTTTGCCGTTTTTTGAAAAAAAAAACCCTTTTTAACACTACACTATGCCCCCATTTCACCAAGAAAAATGGCAAAATTCAATAAATTTAACGGGGTTTCCCCACATTCCAGATACGGATAACATACGATTCCCTAACAACCCTAAAATGACAATAACTAAATTTTTTAAACAACTCACATGCATGTATCGGGGTTTCTAACATTGACCCTCGGAATTTCAAAATTTAAATTTAATTTTTAATCTCTCAAAAATTCATTCTAGTTCATACAATTTTCCTTTCAACAAATCACAAAAGCAGTCCTCCCCCACTCAAACATTTCCAAATCTGCATCATTTTTATACGACAGTGCGTTCTTATTTCATTTTTATTTCATACTACTTTATCTCAGGGCAGTTTTCTCGCATGCTCTCTCTGGAATAAAAAACGCCCACAAAAGCAGCGCCAACCCTTTTTTTTCCCTGTCTGCAGCTGTGTTTTGTTTCCATCCCGCAGGGGGGGAAAACCTCGTGAAAAGGCAACCCTGTTTTCCACAAACATTATTTTTATTGGGAAAACAGTAGTGGGGGAAAACAATTTCCAGGTCGCCCCTAAACCCGTACATTCCAATCTTTTTTGAAATACTTATCAAGATTCAAATATAAAAAATCTTAAAGCATATCTTCAATGACATCATTATAGCATCTCTGATAAGAACCCCTGATTTGGGCCCGACCTGACCGAGTTGCGGCTCCTGGAATTAAATTTTTTATTTTTTTTAATTTATTCTTTCATATCGAGATAAAAAATAAGAAATCATGTGCCTTTGTGAAGGGCCCGGTGGAAACTCAAACTTCCCCGCTGTGGTAAACCTTTAAATGCGGGGACACTTCAGAACTTAAAAATGCAGTCACAGTCCCCAAAAATAAAAATTAAAAATTTTAATCCTGTTTGGGCCCCTTTAAGCTCCCATCGAAAGACGAGATGAACAAAGAAAGAAAATAGTTTAATAAATGCGTACACAAAAAAAAAGAACAGAGAAAAAAAACCCCTAGTGAAAATTTAATGCCTTAATGTTAGGATCCTATTGAAAGAAGTAAGGGGGGTTTTTCATAAATTTTTTTATCCAGCCCAAATGGGCCCGTCAGTCATAGCTAAATAAATTTAGTAGGGACCCATCAGTCTCGAAACTAAGAGTTGCGCTCTGTCTTTAAAGCGCAAAGCCCGGGTAAGTAAGCTGGAGGGCAAAATGTTACCCCTGGCAGCAGAACCCCTCTCCAGCCACTGGAATTTATCCATTTGAAGGCAATGACCGATACGAATGGTTTTCCCAAACATCGCAGGAGTCCCAGAACGTTGCCATATACAGCCCAGAGCCGCCCTGGGACTCCCAAATCCCCAAATTTTCCTCAGGGGGTTTGGGCCAAAACACGACACCTGTGGCATGCTGCTTTTTTTAAAATAATTTGTCATCCACTCCAAAATGCACCGGGAAACCCTGCCTTCCGAGAGGGAACACGTAAAAAAAACCCCCCTTCGCCTTTCAGAAGAGCTAAATAAATATTATTCTAAATAGGTTAATTAAGGTTTGCATCCAGCCCAAGGTCAGGTCCAGCAATATAAATATTCATTCTAATAATTAAAATGTATTGTCATCTGTTTGCAGGGCTGTCGGTGTTCCCCGTTCGACAAGAAGATCGCGGACAAGCTGCACAAGCCGCGCGCGGGGAGATCGTGTCTGAGGTGCGAGGAAGGGGCATCTGGCACCTGGAAAGGCGAAGCACCCCCCAGTCCCAACGTCCTGCACGAGTGGAGGAGTGCCAGTAAGTCGTTCAGGTGTTGTCTGGGGGGGGTGGGGGGGTGGGGGGCTGGGGGCGTGGGGTTGGGGTGGGGTGGGGTGGTGTGATGTGGTGGTGTGGGGGGGTGGGGTGGTGGGGTGTGGGGGGGGTTGGGGTAGGGTGGTGTTGGGGTTGGGGGTGTGTGGGGTGTGGTGGTGTGGTGGGTGGTGGTGGGGGGGGTAGGGTGTTTTGGGGGTTTGGGGGTGGTTTTGGGTTTGGGGTGGTGTGTGGGGTGGTGGGTGGGTAGGTGGTGGTGGGGTGGGGTGGGGGGGGTACGGGTGGGGGGTGTGTATCGTGGGGGTTGTCGGTGTTGGGTGTACTGGGGGAGGTGTGTTGTGGTGAGGTACCGTGTCGTGCAGTTCGTGGGTGGGATGTGATGTGGCGCTGGGGGGGGTGGGGGGGCAGGGGTGGGGTGGGGGGGGGTGGCGTGCGTATTCTTTTTGTTGCATTTTTTTATGTTGGTTTTGCTGTTATTGATTGAACTGTCATTCTAGTAATTGGCTGTGTTGTGTGCATTGGTTAAACATGGGGGGGGGGGGGGGTTTTTTTTTTTGTGTTGTGTTGTTTCTGGGCTGTGTTGCGTGTGCTTTAATATGACATCGTTTTGTTGTGTTGGGGTCGTTATTGTATTGTGTCAATTTGTATCGATTGGTTTGGTCGGACCCCGGTGGATTGTTTTGGGGGTTGCTTGGCACTGTACAGTACGTACTACTGCATCTTTTCCTTTGTTTTTGTACTATCATGAAAATACTTCTGCACGAAACTTTTTGTATAGTGTTGTATTTATAGTGTTGTATTGTATTGTGTGTTTTAAATTTGTTCAGTAAATGAATTATTCGAATTGTCAGGAAACCCTTTCTTGCGAAAATTTCAGGCGGCTCTCCCCTCTCCTCCTCCCCCCCCTCTCTCTCCTCCTCTCTTCTCCCCCCTCCCCCCATTCCCCCCTCTCTAAACCTCCCTCCTCCTCTCTCTCCTCTCTTTTCTTCCTCTCCCCTCCTCCCTCTCCTCTTCTCTCCCTCTCTCCCCTTCTCTCTCTCTTTTTCTCCCCGTCTGTCCTCTCTCTCTGCCCTCCCCTGTCTCTGTCTCCCCCCTCTTTTCTCTGTCCCCTGCCCTCTGTCCTGTCTCTCCCCCTCTCTCTCTCTCCTCTCTCTCCCTCTCTCCCTCCTCCTCTCTCCACTCCTCTCTCTCTCCTCCTCTAGCAAGCTTTGTAAGCACAAAGACAACAATTTTTAATTTCCATGTCTGTAAACCCACTGACGTGTGAAACCCCTCTGCTTGAGGTTGATTTACACGCTGTGATTGCTGGGAAAAAAGACCTTGATTTTATGCCCTCGTAAACCCCGCGCATGTTTTTGGTGTGTGTGGGTGTGTGTTGGTGTGTGGCTTGGCTGTGGCTGCTGTGTGCGTGCGTGTGTGGTGTGGTGTGTGTTTGCTTCGTTTGGGGGGGGCCCGCAAGAATGCGTGCATGCATGGTGCGTGAACACTGCTCGCATTCGCGCGTGTGCGTGCGTACTGCATGCGTTGAGTGTATTTTGTATGTAAAAAATAAAGGGAAAAAACTTTTTTTTTCCCAGATGGTACATTACCAATGGGTGTGTGTACGTTGGTGTGTGTGTGTTGTAAGTGCCCCGCGCGCGTTTATAATCGTGTTTTTTGGGAGTTACGGATGCAGTAGGGGTGAAGAAACGTGGGGGAAAGATATTGTGGAAAGCTGACGCACTATTATTAAAGTGCGTTACGTATCATGGAAATGACTGTAATAATGTTTTAAAGGTGCGGAATTGCCCGCGAGTCTTTGATGCTGCGGCATAGGGGTAGGAAAAAAGATAAGGAAAGGATACTATGTAAACAGGTTTAATGGACAGCTCTCTATGGGCTCTCTCTTTTTCTCTTGGTCTGTCTCTGTATCGCCCCCCCTCTCTCTCTCCCCTCTCTTTTTTCTCTCTGTCTTCTCCTTTTTTCTCTGTCTCTCTCTCTCTCTCACCAACCCCAAACCCCACACAAAACCGCGCGCGTACACACACACACACACACACACACACACACACACACACACACACAACACACACACAAACAAACACACACCTCTCACTCACACACAA
>CM060322.1:4867809-4871199 GCA_030674155.1 Stramonita haemastoma
GTTTCCTGCCAGGTGATTGTTCAGGATGCGAAAGGGAAACAACGCATATGGAAAGCATTGGCTCCGCTCCTGACAGCACGCAAAGTCCAGGACCCCGCTGCCATAAGGGGGGTGCTCACGAAGCAGGCTCTGTAATCGGATTGTTATGTCTTTGTCAGCTACTGTTTTCTATGCTTCTGTGTCAGTCGGTCATGGTAGTAATGCATTGGGCCCATTTCGCTTGTTGAGCCCCTGAAGCAAGTGAGAGGGTGTCTGAATAGTTGAGCCCAGTACTTTAAGTCATGGACGACATCCAGTTCATAGTCATTATTGATGATGACTGGGAAAGAATCAGCATCCTTTCCCATGACTTGTTTCTTCAAACTAATGGTGAGCTCAAAGCCTCGCAAGGCATCACTAAAACGAGTCATGAGCTGCTGTAGTCCCTCAACTGAGTGGGCAGTTTCTTTCTGCTGCATCATCTGCAAAGAAAATCACGCAGTCACCTCAGCTGGACTTTTATCTTAGCTCTTAGTCTGGAGACGTTAATGGAAATTCCCGTCCTGACCGGTTCGTGGGTAAATACCTTCAGCTTTCAGATGCGTTTCAGCAGATCACAGCATGGACGATTCCAAACAGGGTGGAAGCCAGGACGCAGCCCTGCTTCATTCCAACCGTTGTTGTAGGCAGTTCATGCTGACGGCCGCCAAGTACAACGGTGCCTTTCACGTGTTCTGGAAGGATCTGTGATGCTGGGAAGTTTGGCGGGAATCTGATCTAAGGAAGGATCTTGAGGAAGCCAGCCCGACTGAACATATCGAAAGCCTTTGTAAGGTCCATTCAGGAATGCAACGGAGAGTGGCTGCCTTTGTTTCCCTACATTTCATCTTGAAGTTGTTTGAGGGAGAGGATCAATGTCTATAAGTGATCTGTTGGCACGAAAACCTTACTGCGAGTCAGGGTAGATTTGTTCTACTGTTGCTTGGATCTCTTCAGTGCTTCTCATGCAAAGACCTTTATCCCAACGATGCTGAGGAGGGATACACCACGATATTTATCGCAATGCTTCTATCACACCTTTGTTTTGTATAGCGTGACCGACGTAAGCATCCCTCATGTTTTGGGATACTTTGCCTCACTTCCTACAAGCATAAGATCTTCCAATGCAACTCAGTGATGAGTGTCACTTTGCAGCACTTCCGTGTTTTGGCAGGAATACCATCTTTCCAGTTGCCTTACCAGAGGCAAGTGAGTCCAGCGCTTCACTGAGTTCATCTATGGCTGATCTATGTCAACGCGCTTCCAGCTTCTGGTATGCCACTACATGGCATTCTGACACCTTTGAAAAATAAAGGTATTCGTTCATCCATTCATTCATTCCATTCATTCATTCTCTCTCTCTCTCTCTCTCTCTCTCTAACTCTTCTCTCTCTCCTCCTCACTCCTCTCTCTTCTCTCCTCTCCTCTCTCTCCTCTCACCTCATCTCTCTCTCTCTCTCTCTCTCTCTGTATACCACCACACCCAATGCCTTACCCTTCTCTCCCAGTGTCAAACTGCTGGCCATGAACCAACGATGTTTTTACCATCCATGAACATGCGATTCCTGGAACAAAACTGTACCAGTCTCCCCCGAGGCTGAGGGGTTTGGCGTGTCAGATCACATCACGATCCACTACTCGTCATTCAGTTAAATCGTGATGCCATCTCCCGCCTTAGACAGCTCTAACAAAAATAGAGAGAATTGCCTGAGGGAAGAGAATTCCATGGTTCGAGGGTTGTTACTTTTGTAATGGGATTGGGACAGAGTGAAGGAAATAAGTGTAGCAGTTTTTAAGTTTGTTCATATGTAATGGGCTGCTTTGATTTCTAATATCCTGAATTGTGTTGATTTTCAGAAAACTTGAATATGTTGGATATTTATAGGATTATGTAAATAAAAGAATAGTACATGCATTTTTCTTAAAATTGATTTGATTATTGACTAAAATAGATATAATTGATAAAAGCAACGTTGTGGCAGCTCTTGCGACGGCACTGGAACCATTAGTATCGGCGATTTGCCCTTTTCCCAATGGACAATGTCATCGCGTGGAGGGGATGGGGGGTCGCTGCATAGGGTAAAAGCTTGTCGGACCAAACTTACTTTACGCAGGCATTGCGCTCTAGACCTGACGGATGGCCAGCATTAGAATAACAGGTGAAGTAATTGCTAGCAGTGAAATACCATATAAACGAGAAGCTCAAATATACAGAAGGGTTTTCCAGAATGCATTAATGCAGACTCTTCTGGCCATTCCGTTAATTTATGAATAGCGTCTTAAATCTGAAAATTTCCTCCATAACATGAGCATCTTTCGTAATAACGATTGTTAGATGCAGCCCTTTTGGGGGAAAATTATGTGACGGAAAAAAGGGCTTTTTTCTTTGTTTGTTTTGGGCTTTAGTTTGGGGTTTTTTATTCATCGTTTTTTAGGTAGACAAAATTTTTTTCCCGCAACAAAAAATTGTTTTATGTATGTTTTAAAAATTTACTCGTGACCCTATATAACTAAAAGAACACTCTGTATCCCAAAACAGAGACAGAGAAAAAAAGAATACACATAGAGAAAAGAAAAAAACTTCTTTTTTTTTTAAAAAGGGGGGAAAAATCTTACCCCCCAGAGAAAGAGAGAATGAACAGAGAAAAAAAGGGGGAAGGGGAAAACAGACAGGCAGACAGAAAAACAGGGGGGAAAGATAAACAGATAGACAGACAACGACAGATAGTAGACAGGGAGGCAGACGACGGGGGAAGAGAAAAAAAAGAAAGAGGAGAGACAGAGATAGAACAACAAGAAAGAAAGAGAAGAGAGAGACAGAAGGAAGACAAAAAAAAAAAAAAGAGACAGGACAGGAATTACTTTTTTTTTTTTAAAAGGGAAGAAAATTTTTTACCCTAACAAAGGAAAGGTAAAAAACTAGGACAGAAAATTAAAATCGACCCGTCAGGGAAAACCCCCAAAATTTTTTTTAGTGTAATTCCTCTTCTATACATAATGATGCCAATAAGAAACGCAAGAAAAAAAGTTAATTTTTCAAAATAGATTGAAAATAAGTATGAAACAATAAAGAAAATTTCCTTGTCTGATGGGCAAAAAACCTTTAGAATCGAAATAAAAGCTTTTTTTATTTTGAAAAACAAAAGCTTGGGAAAAAAACAAAGGTTTTTTTTTAAAAAAATTTTACAGAAAGTTTTCTTTTTTCCCCTTGGAAAAAAATGTGGTTTTGGGGGGGGGGTCTGTATGCGTGGTGTGGGTGTTTTGTGTGTGTGTGGGGTGTGCGTGTGTTTTGTGTGGTGTTTTTGATAAAAGTGTTTGTATGTTTGTGGTCTTTGTTGTGTTTTTGTGGGGGTTTTTTTTTTATTCCCCCCA
>CM060322.1:4871299-4888799 GCA_030674155.1 Stramonita haemastoma
TGAGGAAGGACCTCTGTCAGAGTAATTAGCTTCATAACAAGAATGCTGCAACGCTAATTATGGCCCGGGATGTGTTGAAGTTTCAAGATTGAAATGGGTCAGCATTTCCTCTTTGTTTTCATTTTCTTTTGAAGTTAGGTATCCCGTCAGTCTTGAAAGATTACGGAGTTGCGCTCTAGGCTCTAGAGCGCAAAGCCTTGGTAAGTAAGTATGGAGGGCAAGCTGTTACCCATGCAGTAGATCCCCATCCCCTTCACTCGCTGGAATGGTCCATTGGAAAGACAATAGCCGATTTTTCTCAGGAATAGTGTCTAAACACGACACGTGCGTGCATGCCTTTTTTTATTATTATTTTGTTGTCATCCGCTCCTACTGACACACAATGGCCAGCTCTTCCGAAAGGCGAAAAGGGGGTTTTAACGTGTGCGCAAGCTGATCTGCTTGCGTTCGCACTCGGGCCTCAGTTTATAATCTCATCCAAAAACTTAATATTCTTTTTGTTCGAACTGGAAAAGAAAGATTTGGGTTCTACTTATTTTGGATAGATATCAATAGTTCTTTTTTTTTAAGTCACAATCTTTCCGTGTTGTGGTTTTTTTTTCTATACATTTTTATTTCTGTACTTTCTTATTAAAACTATCCCTTCCTTAAGGGAAGTACCCCTCTCTCCCAGTAATACGTGCACTGTGCCAATTTGCACGAACGTTACCTATATAGCATTTTAGCACTTTTCTAATTTTTTCGGTAAGGCAGAACTTTCTTACTGTTTTGAAATTGAGAGTTTTGGTAGATAAATTCGATATGTTTTACCAAAAAATATCTATAGGCCGCATTGTACAGTTTTGCAGTAGTTATGAGAGTGAATTTGAACCCACCAAACACACTAAAAATGACCACTTATGTACTTGTAACATGCATCCTATTGAACAAAAAGAAAACGGGAATGTTTTCTTACCTTACTATGTGTACAGATAAATAGTGCACTTCCACCTTGTCACAATGAAAAAGGAAATTCATGAATGCACAGTAAAAAGAAAATTTAAAATAACAAAATCACTTCGTAGGAACTCAGTCCGTCTGCCACGCCCACAAAGGTTCCTACGATTCTGCCAAATCTTATTTCGGCATGGATTCTGTCTTTGGAAGCTAATTACAAGTGAACTATGACCCGCTCACTAACCTGCCAGGTTTTAATGGAAACAGCCTGTGTCTGGCTAACTGGTGGTGTGTGAAAGTTTGGATTCTCTGTATGAACGAAAAGCAGGAGAATTTTAAAAACATAGATTGCCTGAATGTGGGCGTTGCATGGTATCAAGCCTAGCCACCAATACCCGGTGAGGGGCAGTACAAAGGGAAGCGTAAGATGGTTGGTTGCCCAGTAGTGGGCGTTCCTAAGAGAAAAGGTTGTAACAGGTCTTTATTACCTGTTTCTCATGGTTCACATTTTGCTTGCTACGAGTGTTTTTTTTCTCTCTCTCTTCCTCTCATGTGGAAACAAAATGTTTTCCCCAGATCTTTGTCTGTGCTTTTCATCCACTACTTTTTTCCTCAATATGCCTTATCATTTTGATATCAATCTACTCCCCATAGTCGGAATTTGCCTATTTTAGGGTGGGTCAACTGACGCAAAATTTCATCATTAGTTAAAACCCGTTCCGTTTTTTGAAAGAGTAGAACTTAGTGTGCAGGTGGGGACGGATACCAAAATTTACTAGACTGCATACACACAGGGGCTGAATGTAAAAAAGCACAAGAATGCTTATTCCATCATCCTCGAAATATTTTTTTTTAAATAAGAAAACCTCAAAGCTGTAGCTGAAACAAAACCTCAATCGGAACATGTGTGTGTTGTTTTTTTTAATCTGGCTTATATCAATCTTAAGAAGCTTCTTGTTTTACCTACTAAATCCTAATCCCAAGGTTTCCTCAACAAGATAACCGATCAATACCAGCTTTCAACCTCCCACTTCCCCCACTCCTCCTTCTTTCTCTCCTCCTCCCCCTCTCCCCTTTCCTTTCTGTTTCAGTTGGGTTCTCTTGCTGAGTTTCTGGATACTTTCAAGGCAACTTTGTCTGAACTAGATCCTATTTTACCCCACCTAAGCCAGTTATAGAAGTTTACGTATGGTGGTATGCAGTGGTGTGTGTGTCTGTGTGCACGAGCACGCTCACGGGTGCGTGCGTGCGTGTGTGTGTGTGTGTTGTGTGTGTGTGTGTGTGTGTGTGTGTGTGTGTGTGTGTGTGGAGAGAGAGAGATAGAGAGAGAGTGGTCAAAAATTGGATGAGGACAGGGGTTGGGGGGGAGACAGTGCACCTGTGCATGTGCATTCTCTCTTTGTGTCTGTGCTTGTGTCTCTGTCTGTCTATCTGTTTGTCTGTCTCTGTCTCTGTGTCCCTCTCTGTCTCTCTCTGTCTCTCTCTGTCTCTGTCTCTGTCTCTCTCTCTCTCTCTCTCTCTCTCTCTCTCTCTGTCTCTCTCTCTCTCTCTCTCTCTCTCTCTCTCTCTCTCTCTCTCTCTCTCTCTCTCTCTCTCTCTCTCTCTCTCTCGGTGTTTGGCTTGCGTAGGACACGATTTGAAGTGACAGTTTAATCACTGTTTTGATGGAAATAGAAGACAAAACGAACCAAACAAACAACAGAAACAAAGGCTTTTCCTGCACCGAAAAGACTGTCACGGCATTTGTGTTCCCTTCTGCACGGGATGTTAGCTCAGTGGCCAGAGCACTATTTTTCCCAAGCCAAGGTTAAACAGCATCGAGCATGGTTACCAATTGAATGGGTGACCGTTGCGCACCTTGGCTTTAGTACAGTCCTCCAGTTCACCCAGCTGTAAATGGGTGCCTGTATTCTTTAGGGTCAGGGAAGGTAAAACAACGAGGGAGAGGAGGTGGGCGCCGCCCTTAATATGCTGGCCCCTAGAGAATCTGAGGTCTCTGATGCCTTGCTTTTACCACATAGGTTATGGGACACCTTTACCTTTTTTTTACAAGACTTTGAAGCCGAGAACAAGAAGGTGTGAACTGAGCCCTCGTTGCTCTTCTTGGTACCTGTGCTCTTTTTGCAGGTACCTACATCAGATCTGAGAGTAACAGACATCATAGTTGTTCTATTGCATGCTCTTCGTGGTTTCTTTCATTTTATATTGCTTTTCTTTTTGTGGTTTGTTTCCTAGTCTTCTCTCTCTCTGTTTGTTACTCTCGGTCTTTCTGTTTGTTTGTCTTTATTTGTCTGTCTGTCTGTCTGTCTGTCTGTCTGTCCTCTCTCTCTCTCTCTCTCTCTCTCTCTCTCTCTCTCTCTCTCTCTCTCTCTCTCTCTCTCTCTCATGCTTTGCAAACATATGCGTGTGTCTGTCCATGTTGTGTCTTAATTCCTATGATTTGTTTCTGACATAACATTGTTTCTGCTCAAATTGGAATAGAATGGCAAACTTGAGAATAAGCGATTTCATTTTCTAATCCGTGTGATTATGAAACTACACGCGCACACACAGCTATATATTGATTAATAACCCCAAACTAAAAAAGTAGAAACCCCAACCCCCCAAAAAGCAAAAGTATTTGCGTGAAGGATATCCATAATTTTGCAAACGCTTGCGTGTTTTCCTCTTGAGTCACGCAATAGGGTGGTTACAGTTTCTATATTTTGTCGGTGTTTTTTTTTTTGATTCATTCTTTTATTTCGAGAATAATGAAATAAGCATTCATGTGCTTTTTTACCTCCAGTCCCTGTGTGTACGCAGTTTTTGGAAATTTTATCATCCGTTTTGTTGTTTGTTAATGAGTTTCTCTGTGAACATATTTTGCCTGGATCTATTAGTTTTTGTTCGTACCTCGGCCAGTGCTTGGTTTGGGTACTAGTCTTTTAGTATCCGAGCGCGCGCGCGCACGTGTGTGTGAGTTTGTAAGACTGCGTGTGTATGAGAGAAAGAGCATTCTGGTTTATTTTTATTCGCTTCATAGCGCAGCAATTGAAACCAGTTATTATTTTTGTAGGAAAACTCTCCCCCTCTCTCCCCCCCAAAAAAGCTAAATAAAACAGTACTTTTTTATTCTTTTAAAGTAACGGCCTGTTTTGTCTAACTCTGGCGAAATTGTCTTTATCCTTGTTCTTTTAAGTGGTTTCAGTTTCCATAGTTGTAGTGAATTTATTTTTTTAAGTTGTGGTTTGAGTATGCAGTTGTGGTGAGTTTTCTGTTTCTTTATATATACACACATTTTTTGCCACTTGTGAATGCAGATATATCCATTAGTAGGTACAGTCTGTACCTTATCAATCTGTTTGCCAATGGTTATCTCTACATATTTGATGGTCCCACCTGTGGCCCCTTGCTCAATGCTTGCCAGATGTCAGCCCACCGATTGCGTTTCAATACCCCCTTACCGGTGATCAATGTGCAGCGATCTTGATTACTGTACTATTCGTAACGGCGAGGTGATAGATTATGTCCCATCGCAATAGATGATGTCCCATCTCTGTCAAAATAGATTATTTCCCATCTCTGTCGCAATAGATTATCTCCCATCTCTGTCGCAATAGATTATCTCCCATCTCTGTCGCATTAGATTATCTCCCATCTCTGTCGCAATAGATTATCTCCCATCTCTGTCGCATTAGATTATCTCCCATCTCTGTCGCAATAGATTATCTCCCATCTCTGTCGCATTAGATTATCTCCCATCTCTGTCGCAATAATCTCCCATCTCTGTCGCATTAGATTATCTCCCATCTCTGTCGCAATAGATTATCTCCCATCTCTGTCGCATTAGATTATCTCCCATCTCTGTCGCATTAGATTATCTCCCATCTCTGTCGCAATAGATGATCTCCCATCTCTGTCGCAATAGATGATCTCCCATCTCTGTCGCAATAGATGATCTCCCATCTCTGTCGCAATAGATGATCTCCCATCTCTGTCCCAATAGATTATCTCCCATCTCTGTCCCAATAGATTATCTCCCATTTCTGTCACAACCTCTGAGCTTCAGAGGGCAGCCGACATGCATAAAAGCAAGGAATATGATCTCAAAATAAGGCTATGTTAATTCTCCATTTCACCCTGAAGACGAAGAGTATACACAGTTGTAGAAGTTAAACTGTCCCCCCCCCCCCTCCCCTACAGGAAACAGGGATTCGCACAATTCGCTGGTGTCTGCCAAGGAAGGCAATTAGCGCCACCTGATTACAGAAAGTATAGGCTTCAATATATATATATATATATATATATATATATATATATATATATATATATATATATATATATATATATATATATGCCTATTCAGTTAAGCACTGGGTGCATTTTGTAATCGACAATCAATTTGTATTTATTTCTTTGTTAACTCCTTTCTTTAATTATCTCACAATAGTACCTTCTAATCGACAATCAATTTGTATTTATTTCTTTGTTAACTCCTTTATTTAATTATCTCACAATAGTACCTTCCCTTGTCGAGGGCTGGGGCGCATTCAGTATAAGTAGCATCCCCATCTTCTGGAAATTCTGTGCTAGAAATTTCGTCTTTTCTATCACTCCCTTTGTGTCTGTATTTTCCTCCCCACCTCTCTCTCTCTCTCTCTCTCTCTCTCTCTCTCTCTCTCTCTCTCTCTCTCTCTCTCTCTCTCTCCCCTCTCCTCACTTACCTTTGTACATACCTAGCGCGTTATCTTACCCTTTTGGATGGAGATATGATTATTTTCTGATTACCTATTTGGTGAGCTACCCTCGGCCTCAAGTCTGGGTATTGTCTGTTGAAGTCAGCGGGCAAACCTCCTGTAGATTTGCAAACACAGGAGAAGACCAGGCACAACGCCTTCCTCAAGAATCAAGAATACTTTAACGCCTCAACTTGAGAAATTATAGGTGGCACTTTACAATTACAATTACACCGCATGCATTGTTAAACAACACGGTTTTTTTAAGTAACACAATATTTTTTTTAAACGACAATATTCAATATAGCCACACAGTCAATAATAGTTTTTTAAAGACCAACCTTTGCCGCTTGTCCATATAAATTGTCCTGTGCCTGCAAATGCAAACTTCCTTCTTCTCTCACTATGGTAAAACTTGAGCCCCGAGGCAAAGTTAGAGTACATTTAGTTAGCTTTAATGTTGGTGTGCCCACGTAGAGTCAAGCCATTCAGATGTGGCATTCTTCCTCTAGTTCAGACCTGGGAAGAGATTATCAAATAACTGGCGAGCCAGAGTGAGTCAAGACATGTATGGATCACCTTTTAGAAACCCCCATACCGTCACAATGAATGCGCGGCAAGGTTGGTGTCACGGACAACGTAAAGGGAGACAAGCGAGCCAGACACGTGACCGCCTACCAGACGACACGGGCCACTAACGGGTGACGGCTTTTTCAAGCAGTTTCCAAAAAAGTCTGCAGTAAATTAAATTTCGTTTCCTTCAAGTCAGCGGTGTTCTTGAGCACATGGGAAACAAGTCTCGCACTGCAAAGGGCTGACAATGCAGAGTTCTGGGTTGTACGAACTGTGCCAAACGACCTCCGTTGGTGACTTTTTTGCTACTTTCAACTCAATCCAGACGTGGGAATCTAGTTTAGTGGCTCGCAGATTGCCACAGGCTTCGTGGTATGCATGAAGTTTGCGAAGTTTTAATGTATGAGACTACCGCACTTTGTAATTTGTTTTAAAATCAGTGTTTCGTCGGTGCTTTGAATCTACTTTTTAAAAAAAGGAAATGCGTTACTCTTGCATTTCTAAACCATTATTATTTATTTACGCTTTCCAAAAATTAAACAAAAGGTTTATGGTATTGAAAACCTTGAAGAAAATATGAATGGTTAACCAACCATCAGTCAAGAACAATAGGTGCGCTTTGCCGTATTTGAAAAAAAAACCGTTAACACTACACTATGCCTCCCATTTCACCAAGAAATTGGCAAAATTACAATAGAATAATCGTGTTTACCACATGTTCCAGATACGGATAACAGTACGATTCCCTAACAAGCTAAAATGACATATAACTGACATTTTCACAACTCACATGCATGTATCAGGGTTTCTAACATTGATCTCGGAATTTCGAAGTACATTAAGTTTAATCTCTCAGAAATTCATTCTAGTTCGAAACAATTTTCCTTTCAACAAAGTCACAAAAGCAATGTCCTCCCCCACTCAAACAGTTTCCAAATCTGCATCCATTTTTATACTGACAGTGCGTTCTTATTTCATTTTTATTTCATACTACTTTATCTCACGGCAGATTTCTCGGCATGCTCTCTCTGGGATAAACATCGTCCACAAAGCAGCGTCACCGTTTTTCCTGTCTGCAGCTGTGTTTGTTTACCTATCCCGCACGCTGTAACCTCGTGATAGGCTATCCTGTTTCCAACTAAACATTATTCTTATTGGAGAAACAGTAGTGGAGGAAAACAAGTCCAGGTCGGCCCCTAAACCACGTACAATTCTCAATCATTTTGAAAATGACTTATCAAAGATTCAAATATAAAAAATCTTGAAGAGCATATCTTTCAATGACATCATTATAGACATCTCTGAGTAAGAACCATGATTTTGGCCCGACCTGACTCGAGTTGCGGCTCCTGGATGATTTAATTTTATTTTTTTTATTTATTCTTTTCATATCGAGATAACAGAATAAGCAATCATGTGCCTTTGTGACAGGTCCGGTGGAAACTCAAACTTCACCGCTGTGGTACCTTACTGCGAGACACTTTTCAGAACTTAAAAAGTGTCAGTCACAGTCACAAAATAATATTTGATATCCCTGTGGCCTCTTTAAGCTCCCATCGAAAGACGATGATGAACAGAGAAAGAAAATATGTTATAAATATAATGCTGTACAAAAAAAAACTGAACAGGAGAAAATAAACACTAGTGAATTTTATGCCTTATGTTTTTGGGATCCTATTGAAAGGATGTAAGGGAGGTTTACATAAAGTTTGTATCCAGCCAAGTGGTCAGTCAGTCATAGCTAAATAAATTTAGTAGGCACCCATCAGTCTCGGAAGACTATAGAGTTGCGCTCTGTCTTTAAAGCGCAAAGCCTGGATAAGTAAGCATGGAGGGCAAACTGTTACCCATGCAGCAGAACCCCTCTCTCAGCCACTGGAATTATCCATTGGAAAGGCAATGACCGATACGAATGGTTCCAATACAGTCGCAGGAGTCACCAGAACGTTGCCATATACAGCCCAGAGCCGCCCTGGCACTCCAACTCCCCGATTTTTCCTCAGGGATGGTGTCTAAACACGACACCTGTGTGCATGCTGCTTTATTTAAATAATTTTGTCATCCACTCCTACTGGCACACGAAGCCCTGCTCTTCCTGAGAGGCGAACACGTAAAAACCCCGTTCCGCCTTTCAGAAGAGCTAAATAAATATTATTCTAATATAAGGTGAGATTAAGGTTTGCATCCAGCCAAATGGTTCAGTCTTCAGCAAGATAAAATATCATTCTAAATAATTAAAATGTATTGTCATACTGTGTTGCAGGACTGTTCGGTGTTCCTGTTCGACAAGAAGATCGCGGACAAGCTGCACAAGCCGCGGCGGCGGGAGATCGTGTCTGAGGTGCTGAGGAAGGACATCTGGCACCTGGAGAGGCTGAAGCACCCCCAGATCCTCAACGTACTGCACGGAGTGGAGGAGTGCAGTAAGTCTGTTCAGGTGTTGTCTGGGTGGGGTGTGGGGTGTGGGCTGTGCGGTGTGGGTGGGTGGGTGGTGTGATGTGGTGGTGTGGTGGGGTGGTGGGTGGGGTGGTGGTGGTGGTTGGGGTAGGGTGGTGTTGGGGTTGGTGGTGGTGTGGGGTGTGGTGGTGTGGTGGGTGGTGGTGGGTGGGGTAGGGTGTGTTGGGGTTGGTGGTGGTGGGGGTGTGGTGGTGTGGTGGGTGGTGGTGGGTGGGTAGGGTGGTGGTGGGGTGGGGTGGGGTGGGGTACGGTGTGGTGGGGTGTGGTATCGTGTGGTGTCGTGTGTTGGGTTGTACTGTGGGTGTGGTTTGTGGGTACGTGTCGTGCAGTATCGTGAGGTGGGTGTGATGTGGCGCGGGTGGGTGGGGTGGGGCACGGTGGGGTGGGGTGGGGTGTGCTGTGCCGTATTCTGTTTTGTTGCATTTTGTTATGTTGTGTTTTGCTGTTATTGTATTGCACTGTCATTCTAGTAAGTTGGGCTGTGTTGTGTTGCATTCGGTTGACATGTGTTGTGTTGTGTTGTGTTCTGGGCTGTGTTGCGTTGTGCTTTAATATGGACAGTCGTGTTGTTGTGTTGTGGTCGTTATTGTATTGTGGTACTATAGTTGTATCGAGTTGGGTTGGGTCGGATCCGGTTGGATTGATTTGGGGTTGCTTTGCACTGTACTGTACTGTACTGTACTGCATCTTTTCCTTTGTTTTTGTACTATCATGAAATATACTTCTGCACGATACTGTATTGTATAGTGTTGTATTGTATAGTGTTGTATTGTATTGTGTGTATTGAATTGTGCAGTAATGTATTATATCGAATTGTCATGGCAGACTTTCTTTGCGAAAATTTCAGGCGGCTCTCTCTCTCTCTCTCTCTCTCTCTCTCTCTCTCTCTCTCTCTCTCTCTCTCTCTCTCTCTCTCTCTCTCTCTCTCTCTCCTCTCTCTCTCTCTCTCTCTCTCTCTCTCTCTCTCTCTCTCTCTCTCTCTCTCTCGTTTGTCTCTCTCTCTCTGTCTCTCTGTCTCTGTCTCTCTCCCTCTCTCTCTGTCTCTGTCTCTGTCTCTGTCTCTCTCTCTCTCTCTCTCTCTCTCTCTCCTCTCTCTCTCTCTCTCTCTCTCTCTCTCTCTCTCTCTCTTAGCAAGCTTTGTTATAGCACAAAGACTACATTTTTAATTTCCATGTCTGTAAACCCACTTGACGTGTGACAACTCTCTGCTTGAGGTTGATTTACACGCTGTGATTGCTTGGGGAAAAAAGACCTTGTATATATTGTCTCGTAAGATTCCGCGCATGTGTGTGTGTGTGTGTGTGTGTGTGTGTGTGTGCGTGTGCGTGTGTGCGTGCGTGTGTGCGTGCGTGTGTGTGTGTGTGTGTGTGTTTGCTTCTGTTTGGGGGTGGCGCAAGAATGCGTGCATGCATGCGTGCGTGAACACGTGCTCGCATTCGCGCGTGTGCGTGCGTACGTGCATGCGTGTGAGTGTATGTGTATGTGAAAATCAAGGTAAAACTTGTATTTCCAGATGGTACATTACCAAATGGTGTGTGGTGTACGTGTGGTGTGTGTGTGTGTGTATGTGCGCGCGCGCGTAGTATATATGCGTGTTTCTGGGAGTACGGGATGCAGTAGGAGTGAAGAGAACGTGGGAGAAAGATATTGTGGAAAGCTGACGCACTTAGTTATGTACGTGCGTTACGTATCATGGAAATGACTGTAATAATGTTAATGGTGCGGAAAGTTGCCTGCGAGTCTTTGATGCTGCTGGCAGTATGGGGGAGGAAAATGAGTAGAGGAAAGTGATACTAGTGTATCAGGTTATTGGACAGCTCTCTATGTCTCTCTCTTTGTCTCTCTGTGTCTGTCTCTGTATCTCCCCCCCTCTCTCTCTCTCTCTCTTTCTCTCTCTGTCTCTCTCTTTCTCTGTCTCTCTCTCTCTCTCACTCACACACAAACACACACACACGCGCGCGTACACACACACACACACACACACACACACACACACACACACACACACACACACACAACAACAAACACACACACTCTCACTCACACACAAACACACAAACACAATCACACACTCACACACACACACACACACACACACACACACACACACACACACACACACACACACACACACACACACACACACACACAACACACACACACCACCACAACCACCCCTCCCCCACCCCCACCCCACCACCACCCTCCTTCACCCACACACACATATATACACTTTTTGTTTGTCCGCCTATCCTTCTGGCCAGCATTTCATGTGGGTATACACTGCCTTTATCTTGACCATCAGAACCTGGGTCCTGTGATGTTGACCCTGGGCTTCAGACACCTCCTTCAGGCCACGGTCACTGAAAGAAGCGATCAATGGACAGACAGACAAAAGAGAAAGACACACGCGCGCACACACGCACGCACGCGCGCACGCATGCATGCACACAAACACACACATATACGTACACACAAGTAAATACATAGATTCACACGCATACACACACATACACACACGCATAAGCACGTATGCACACAAACACCACAACACACACACACACACACACACACACACACACACACACACATACATATACGTACATAGACACACATGCGTGCGCATACACACGAGGATTGAATGTAAAAAAGTACATGCATGCTTATTTCATCATCTTCGAAGTAAAATAAGAAGAAGAAGAAAAATAGAATCATAATAATAACAGTATTGAGATAACATGCACACCCAAGCACACTCATACACACGCGCGCGCGCGCGTCCCTACACAAACATACACTCACACACACACACACACACACACACAACACACACGCACGCACGCACGCACGCACGCACGCACGCACGCACGCACGCACGCACGCACGCACGCACGCACACACACACACACACACACACACACACACACACACACACACACACTCACTCACTCACTCACTCACTCACTTCGGATGAGACTTTAAACCGAGGCCCCGTGTGCAAACGCACGCAGAACATCTTGCGCACATGTTAAATCCTGTTCCGCTTTTTGTAAGAGTAGGCCATCGTGTGCCGGTGGGATCAGATAACATTTACAAAACTACGTACACACGGGGACTGGGTGTAAAAAAGCACAAGAGTGCTTATTCCATTATCTTCGATATAAAAGAATAAATCAATCAAATCAAATAAATCGATCAAAACACACACACACAAAGATGAATCCAGCATCAAGAGACCCCTTCCTGCTGTCAATGTAGCAGCAGTGCAGTACTATGTACTGTGTGTGCACGTGAAGTACCAAAACTCTATGGCCTTGAGGGAAGAGAGCAGTGCCAGACAAGAGACAAGCAGGAAAAGGATGGTAGGGTGGGAGATTTGGTCGAGAAAATGTAGGGAGGGGTAGGGAAATGTGTGTGTGTGTAAGTGGATGTGTGTGTGTGTGTGTGTGTGTGTGTGTGTGTGTGTGTGTGTGTGTGTGTGTGTGTGTGTGTCTGTGTGTGTGTGTTGTGTGTGTAAGTGGATGTGTTTGTATGTGTGTGTGTTGTAAGTGTGTTTGTGTGTGTGTGTGTGTGTGCGCGCGCGGCGCGCGCGCGCGCGTGTGTGTGTGTGTGTGTGTGTGTGTGTGTGTGTGTGTGTGTGTGTGTGTGTGTGTGTGTGTGTGTGTGCGTGTGTGAGAGAGAGAGAGAGAGGGTGGGTGGGTGGGTGAGTGGGTGTGCATGTGTGTGTGTACGTGTATATGTATGTATGTATGTGTGTTGCACCCGTGTGCACGTGATATCGCTTGCGTGCGCGCGTGTGTGCGCGCGCGCGCCTGTTTATACATGTGTGTGTGTGCTTGCATGATCGTGTGCTTGTACATACACATGTATAATTTGAATGATAGAAAGGATCGTAGCAATGCTCATTGAAAAATCTTTATTGCTCCAATAACTCTGGCTGAAAACTGTCTATACGAACAGAAGAAAAAAACTTCGTTTGCTTTCATTGCATTTGAAAAGTTTCAGAAATGTGTACCCCCCCCCCCCCCCCCCATCCTTCCATTACAAAAGTGTGCATTGCGAATAAAAGCGGCTTCAAAGGAGAGAGTGTGTCTGTTGGGGATTTCATCCTACATGTCAGCGATTCAAAGACGATCAAAGCATGGCTGAGAGGGTTCCTTTTATCTCCTTTGTCATGGAGAGAGAGAGGGGGGGGAGAGAGAGAGACAGAGAGAGAGAAGGGAGAGAGAGAGAGAGAGAGAGAGAGAGAGAGAGAGAGAGAGAGAGAGAGAGAGAGAGAGAGAGAGAGAGAGAGAGAGACAGACAGACAGACAGACAGACAGACAGACAGGCAGCTGGCAGGCAGAGACACAGAGTTACAAAATGTGTTGTTCTGGCCGCGTCGTGTGCAGGGATCTTATGTTCCTCTTGCACACGTTTTTAAATCGCAGCTGTGGTCTGCTATAGGGTGTTTTTCCTGCTCAAGTTCTTCATAGAAGGAGTCTTTAACAATCCGTTCGTCGTTCATGCACACGACATGGTCAAAACAGTACACACGTCTCTGTTTCACCAACGTGTACTTGCTGGTACATCCAGCTCTTTCCAGGATAGTGTTGTTTGAGACCCTGTCCTGCCAGGTGATGTTCAGGATGCGACGGAAGCAACGCATATGGAAAGCATTGAGCTTCCGCTCCTGACAGGCACGCAAAGTCCAGGACTCGCTGCCATACAGGAGGGTGCTCACGAAGCAGGCTCTGTAGATCTGGATTGTTATGTTCTTAGTCAGCTTACTGTTTTCTATGCTTTCTGTGTCAGTCTGGTCATGGTAGTAGATGCATTGCCGATGCGCTTGTTGAGCTCTGAAGCAAGTGAGGGTGTCTGAGATAGTTGAGCCCAGGTACTTGAAGTCATGGACGACATCCAGTTCATAGTCATTAATGATGATGACTGGGGAAAGAATCAGCATCCTTTCCCATGACTTGTTTTCTTCAAACTAATGGTGAGCTCAAAGCCTCGGCAGGCATCACTAAAACGAGTCATGAGCTGCTGTATGTCCTCAACTGAGTGGGCAGTTTCTGCTGCATCATCTGCAAAGAGAAAATCACGCAGGCACCTCAGCTGGACTTTAGTCTTAGCTCTTAGTCTGGAGACGTTAATGAGAATTCCGTCTGACCTGGTTCGTGGGTAAATACCTTCAGCTTCAGATGCGTTTCAGCATCACAGCAAGGACGATTCCAAACAGGGTGGAAGCCAGGACGCAGCCCTGCTTCATTCCACACCGTATGTTGTAGGCAGTTCATGCTGAGCCGCCAGAGACAACGGTGCCTTTCACGTGTTCGTGGAAGGATCTGGTGATGCTGGGAAGTTTGGGCGGGAATCTGATCTAAGGAAGGATCTTGAGGAAGCCATCCCTACTGACCAAATCGAAAGCCTTTGTAAGGTCCATGAAGGCAACGGAGAGTGGCTGCCTTTGTTCCCTACATTTCTCTTGAAGTTGTTTGAGGGAGAGGATCATGTCTATAGTGGATCTGTTGGCACGAAAACCGTACTGCGATTCAGGGTAGATTTGTTCTACATGTGCTTGGAGTCTCTTCAGTGCTTCTCATGCAAAGACTTTCCCAACGATGCTGAGGAGGGATACACCACGATATTTATCGCAAATGCTTCTATCACCTTTGTTTTGTATAGCGTGACGACGTAAGCATCCCTCATGTTTTGTGATACTTTGCCTTCACTCCTACAGAAGCATAAGATTTCATGCAACTCAGTGATGAGTGTCACTTTGCAGCACTTCAGTGTTTTGGCAGGAATACCATTCTTTCCAGTTGCCTTACCAGAGGCAAGAGAGTCCAGCGCTTCACTGAGTTCATCTATGGCTGGTTCTATGTCAAGCGCTTCCAGCTCTGGTATGCACTCCATGGCATTCTGAAACCTTTGAAAAATAAAGGTTATTCGTTCATCCATTCATTCATTCATTCATTCATTCTCTCTCTCTCTCTCTCTCTCTCTCTCTCCTCTCTCTCCTCTCTCTCTCTCTCTCTCTCTCTCTCTCTCTCTCTCTCTCTCTCTCTCTCTCTCTCTCTCTCTCTCTCTCTTGTATTACCACCACACCACAATGCCTTACCCTTCTCTCCCAGTGTCTAACTGCTGGCCATGAACCAACGATGATTTTTACCATCCATGAACATGCGATTCCTGGAACAACTGTACCAGTCTCCCCCGAGGCCTTGAGGGGTTTGGCGTGTCAGATCACATCACGATCACTACTCGTCATTTCAGTTAAATCGTGATGCCAATCTCCCGCTCTAGACAGCTCTAGACAAAAAGAGAGAGAATTGCCTGAGGGAAGGAAGTTCCATGTTCGAGGGGTTGTTAGCTTTGTGAAATGGGATTGGACAGAGCGAAGGAAATAAGTGTAGCAGTTTTTAAGTTTTGTTCATATGTATGCTGCTTTGATTCTAATATCTGAAGTTGTGTTGATTCAGAAAACTTGAATATGGTTGGATATTTAGAGGTTTTGTAATAAAAGAAATAGTACATGCATTTTCTAGAATTGATTTTTGATTTTGACTTAAAATAGATATATTTGATATATGGCAACGTTGTGGCAGCTCTTGCGACGGCACTGGAACCATTAGTATCGGCGATTGCCTTTCCAATGGACAATGTCATCGACGTGGAGGGGATGGGGGGTCTGCTGCATGGGTAAAAGCTTGTCGTCCATACTTACTTACGCAGGCATTGCGCTCTAGACCTGACGGATGCCAGCATTTGATATAACAGGTGAAGTAATTGCTAGCATTGAAATACCATATAAACGAGAGCTCAAATATACAGAAGGGTTTTCAGAATGCATTTAATGCAGACTCTGCCATTCCGTTATTTATGAATAGCGTCTTAAATCTGAAAATTCCTCCATAACATGAGCATCTTTCGTAATAACGATTTTTAGATGCAGTCCATATTGACAATATTATGTGACGGAAGCAGGGCTGTGCTTCTTTGTCTGTTTGTCTTTAGTTTGGTTTCATTATTCAGTCTGTTTATAGGTAGACAATTTTTTACCTGCAACAAGCATTGTTTTATGTATGTTAAGCATTTACATCGTGACGTATATAACTAAGAGAGACAACTCTGATATCAGAAAACAGAGACAGAGAAAGAGAGAATGACACATAGAGAGAGAAAATTACTTCTTTTTTTTTAAAAAGGCTAGAAAAATCTTACCCTAGAGAAAGAGAGAATGACACAGAGAAAGAGAGACAGGCATGCAGACAGGCAGACAGACAGACAGACAGACAGATAAAACAGATAGACAGACAGACAGACAGATAGTCAGACAGAGGCAGGCAGACAGACGGGCGAAGAGAAAAAGACAGAGAGAGAGAGAAGAGACAGAGATAGAACACACATAGAAAGAAAGAGACAGAGAGAGACAGACAGAGAGAGACAGACAGACAAAAGAGAGACAGAGACAGAGAATTACTTTTTTTTCAAAAAGGCAAGAAACATCTTACCCTAACAAAGGAAAGGTAAAACTAGGACAGAAAATTAACAATCGACCTGTCAGGGAAAACCCAAGAATTTGTGTAATTTCTCTCTTCTATACATAATGATGCCAATAAGAAACGCACAGACAAAAGTAATTCTCAAAATAGATTGAAAATAAGTATGAAGCAATATGAATCATTTCCTTGTCTGATGGGCAAAATACCTTTAGAATCGAAGTAAATGCTTCAATTATTATTAGAATTAACAATAGCTTGAAGAGAACATAAGGTTTCTTTTTGAAAGAACATTTTACAGAACGTTCTTCTTTGTCGCTTGGAAAACTCTGTGCGTGTGGGGGGGGGGGTCTGTATGCGTGCGTGTGTGCGTGTATTGTGTGTGTGTGCGTGTGCGTGTGTGTGTGTGTGTGTGTTTTGCATAAATGTGTTTGTATGTTTGTGTGTCTTTGTGTGTGTGTGTGTGTGTGTGTTATTCCCCAACACGCGCGCGCGTGTTGGGGGAATAGAGACGTGGGTGTGGGTAACACTATCTATTCTATTTATCCCTTAGTCTCTCTCTCTCTCTCTCTCTCTCTCTCTCTCTCTCTCTCTCTCTCTCTCTCTCTCTCTCTCTCCTCTCTCTCTCTCCTCTCTCTCTCTCTCTCTCTCTCTCTCTTTTGCTGTTGTTTTCCTTGATGTTTTCTCCAATGTTCTGGCACTGTTCACCAATCCATTTCTCTTTTGCTTCTATCATGGACTTCCGGATTCTTTTGTTGAGTGCATGCCCATATATTTCCTCTTTCCTCCGTTTCTTTTCTCCTTTTCTTCAACTCTCTACATTTATCGTGGGTAAACACTGGCGTTCGTACACATGTGTTACCTCATGCGCCTGCGTGCGTTTTTGGTGCGTGCTTAAGCGGAAATTTTTCAAGAAAAAAAGTTGTTGTCCAAGATAAAATATTATTTGTGTAAAAACATCAAAACGTTTCTTAACAGGAACTGTATTTCCTATTAGGCCCCTGCCCGTTTTTGTTTATCTATGTGCCGTTTTTAATTAGCATGATTCTCCAGAGACCGCTTTAGAAATCTGTTGTTTTCATAATAAAATCGTTTTGTATTTTGTATGGGTGTGTGTTCGCGTGTACGCACGCACGGCGAGCACACGCTTTATGTATGTGTAGGATAGTGTTTTTTTACAATTTTATTTCAAATGATAATGGGAAAAAGCATTAATGTGCATGTTACGTCCAGTCCCTGTGTACATGCGGTTTTCTAAATTTTCTCATCCGTTTTCATCAGCTAGCAATGGGCTACTCTTACGAATAAGTGTGGTTGAGGTGTTATAACATTTGA
>CM060322.1:4893799-4903799 GCA_030674155.1 Stramonita haemastoma
CTCTCTCTTTCTCTTTCTTTCTTTTTCTTTCTTTCTTTTTTAAGTCTGCTAGTCTATGTTTGTTCTGTTCTTTGAACACTGCTTTGTTGCTCTGGAAGATTGGTTTATTTGGATTCGTTGTTCTTCTCTTCTTTTTTTTAAGTCGTTATTTTTTCTGTGTCTTCTTTCGTTTTCTTTCCTTTGGCTGTGCTATTTCAAGGTTTTGGTAACATTGGTGTCTTGATTATTTCAAAAAGAAGTTTCCTCTTGCTTCCCTTATAATTTGCGTTGATTAGGATCTCCAAACATGAGGCACAAAGATTCACTACGTGTTTATTTAATCCTATTTATGTTTTTTGTGTAATATATATTACAAGCAAATTTTTATTTCTCTTTTTATCATTGTCTTTCAATGACAGCTTAAAAAAACACAAGAAAATTAGATATTCTTGTGAATGCGATTGACACTCCTAAATTCTGAAAAGTGTCTTGCTGTAAGGTACCACAGCAGGTGAAGGTTCAATCACTGCCGGGACCTCTGACGAAGGCTCATCCAGGAGCCGAAACTCTAGTCAGGTCAGGCCAAAGGCATGGCTATTACGAAAATTAAAAAAGGCCTAAAATGTTGTTATTGAAAGATTTTATTATCTGGAAAAAAAATTAAGTTCCATCTTTGATGAATCATTTTTCAAATGATTTAGAAATTGTAAGTGGTTACTTATACTTGTTTTTCCTCCAATACTATTACCACAATAACAATTTGCTTTGCTTTACTACTTTCCAACCTGTATGTCACCTTTCTTCCTTTCATCTGTGAGTCATTTTTTCCTTAGTGTGTGTCTGTCTTCTTACTGTGACGGACAGTGTGACAGGTGAAAGCATAACGCAGGGGGAAGCCGAGAGACAAGTTCTGGCTGGACTGAAGGGGTAAGCAGTGACCCTGACAGACCCCTCTATCCCCTGTCATGTCACAGGGGTCAAGTGGATCAGCTGTCTGTCCCCCTTCCCTGCTGTCTCAGTGTCTGCTAACTCCATCACTGCTGGCTGCAGCTAGTCTGCCTCTCCTCACTGAGGATGCCTTGGCTGGGCTTGGCTCAGCACCTTTTTTCTTTTTTCTTAAAGTTGTGTTCCTATAGGAGGGAGTGACCTTGAGCATAGGCCTGTGAACAAATTTCATGTGTGATGGTGCCAGTTTATCTGTTTAGTAGGCATTCGTCAGTCTCGGAAGGCTTAGGAGTTGAGGTATAGGCTCTAGAGCGCAAAGCCAGGGTAAGTAAGTATGGAGGGCAAGCTGTTACCCATGCAGCAGACCGCCTCTCTCCATGTTGCTGGAATGGTCCATTGGAAAGGCAATTGCTAATATGTATAGTTCCAGTGCCGTCGCAGGAGCCGCCAGAACGTTGCCATATACAGCCCCGAACCACTCTGGGGACTCCAACTCCCCGATTTTGTCCTCGGGGATGGTGTATAAACACGACACCACTGTGCATGCTGGGTTTTTTTTTTTTTTTTTGTCATTCGCTCCTACAGGTACATAATGGCCTGCTTTTTCGAAAGGGAGAACAGGTTTTTAAATTGTGCGCAGGATATTCTGCGTGCGTTCGCACACGAAGCATCGGCTTATAGTCTCATCCGATTGACTTTGACATTCAGTTCAATTTTTCCGTCAAACTGGGAAGAAAGGGCGAGGCTGAGAATCGAAGCCAGAACCTCGCGGTTTACTTGTTGGCAGGTGAACGTCTTAACTATCCTGCCACCTTCCTCCTTTGATGGTTTGTAGTAATAGAAATGTTAAAAAATACGTGGAACTTTTACACCCCTATATCTTCGAAAAAATACAATAAACAAACCTAAGCCTTATTCCAAATCATTTCCTGTCTAGTCTTCTCTGTTTGGCTGTCTGTTTTTCTATTTCACTCTCATTTTTTTCTGACTTGCGTTTATCTTTGTCTCTCATCTCATCTGTCCTAATTTCCTTCCCACATTTTGTTGCCTCTGCATTTTGTGTCTGGCCAGTGTCATTCTATTATCACATCACAGCCATAGATTGTTGTGTAAAACTCAACATACTGAAAAATGTGTAAACAAGTACATTATCTAAAGACTATAGTAACAACCATTTATACGCTGACACATTATGTGCACGTAAACACACACACACATACATACATGCATGCACACACACACATCATACACGCACACACACACACACACGCATGCACACACACACACATGTGCACATACAAACACACACACATACACTCGCATACACACACAAGCACATGCACATACACGCGCACACGCTTACGTGTGTACACACTTATACACGCACCCTTTCATGAAAACATGTATGCCTTCTGTCATTTCTTCACTTTTTCCTTCTGTCACTGTTTTGTATCAGTGAACATCCCTTCATCATAAAGAACATCTTGCAGCAATGGTCCAGCACTTGAATGCCAGACTGTGCATTCCTCCAGATGAAGAAATTGAAGCCTTCCCGCAGGACATACATACATACATACATACATACATACATACATACATACATACATACATACATACATACATACATACATACATACATACATACATACATGCATGCATGCATGCATACATACATGCATACATGCATACATGCATACATACATGCATACATGCATACATGCATACATACATACATACATACATACATACATACATTCATCCATACATCCATCCATGCATCCATGCATACATCCATGCATACATACATACACACACATACACACATACACACATACACGCATACACGCATACACGCATACACGCATACACGCATACACGCATACATACATACATACATACATACATACATACATACATACATACATACATACATACATACATACACACATACATACATACATGCATACATGCATACATGCATACATACATACATACATACTTGCATACATGCATACATGCATACATGCATACATGCATACATGCATACATACATACATACATACATACATACATACATACATACATACATACATACATACATACAACACAGCCTATCTGATCTGGATGGTCACAGAACCTCATACTGCTATCAGTCAAAACAAACTCATTGACCAGTCATGTAGCCCTGGAACAAAAACAGGGCAGACACTGGTCAGTGAATAGAACCCCCCTCCTCCCCCCCTCATCCTTCTATCAGGGTGAATGGTCAGTCAGCAAACAAGGACACTTGTACGTCCTGCCCTCACAACAAGGTGTCCCCCAGGGCCGTCATTACTTGCCTTTTATGTTCTGTCTCTCTCTCTCCTTCACCTTCTCTCTCTCCTCTCTGGCACTTTGTATTGCCGTGCTCTCTCTGTCTCTGTCTCTGTCTCTGTCTCTGTCTCTCTCTCTCTCTCTCTATCTCTCCTCTCTCTCTCTCTCTCTCTCTCTCTCTCCTCTCTCTCTCTCTCTCTCTCCCTCTCTCTCTCTCTCTCTCCAGCAACCCTGCAAGGCCCACTAGTCTCTGTGTTCTCTTGCTTCTGGCGGATCCCCCCTCCCCTTCCCCCTTATCTCTCTTTCTTTCACCAGCCTCTCATAGTGAGGCTGTTGTCTCCCTGTTTTTGCAAGCAGCTGACTAGAGGGCAGGAAGGTGTTAACAAAAGATCGAAAAGTAATAGAAAAGTGAAGGGCAGAAGAAAAATAATCTTTCTTGACATTGTCAACAGATGGGCTGTTTATAGATTTGAAAACAGATCATGAGAGTTGATGGTTGCTTGGAAACACTAAGACCATCCCACTTGATTGATTTAAGAAAGAAACTTACATGACCTTGAAAGACAAAAACCAATGAAAACGTAACGCTAATTATGTGAATAAGAGTAGTATTCATATATAGTTCATACAGTAATACTTTCCTACAATGTAGTTATACCTAGTTGATAGAAATAGTTCAAAGGATAATAAATAAAAACCTGACATGAGCAGAAAGACCTAAATACAGAATAAGAATGATAGTTGTAAGTCAAATGAGAATGATTTATCATGTTGGTTTTAACACAAAACAACTTTCAACAGCCCTCTCACATTTTTAAAAACTCTGAGAGAGTGCACAACAAAATTCAAAAGGTGTAGTTAAGATGTCATTTATATGAAAAAGTGATACCATAATTTTCAGAAAATGATTTAAATTGATTTTTCTTTTAATTTTTGCTGATAAACTTTTTGTTTTGATCATTGTGTGCTACAGATAGCAATATCGCTCAGTTATGGCCTTTTTTCTTTCTTCTTTTGGGGGAGGTAATAATTGGTTCCTACAATAATTTCTAAACATTTTATCAATCAAGAAACCCTATGATGAGGTCCATCAATTTTGCAATGTTGAAATGATTTGTTTTTATTTCATTTTAGTTTGTTTCTCTTTGTTTGATTTTATTTATGCGTTTGCTCACCGAATACTATTTGTGTATCAATGGTCTATTTCTTTTTTATTTCTTTTTGTGGTTTGGCAGTTTTAAGGTGTTTTATATATTGATAAAACTCTATTCCTATGTTGCTAACTATGGTGTGTTGGCACACACTAAACCCAATTTCCGAACTTCATGACAGTGTGGGAAGAGGGCGTGCTGTACATTATGGGATTTTTTTTAATGATTTAAGAGCGGTTTTTTTTTTTTACATTTTCTTTGTTCATTTTATAAATTGGCAAGTTTTTGGAGTTTTTTGTTTGTTTGTTTATTTGTCTATCTTTTGAATTTTCCCACCTTGTTTTGTTTTTGTTTGTCTGAGTGTGTGCAATGACAGCTTGTTGGTTTGATTCTCTTGTCTGTTTGTTGGTTTTCTTGTAGAGGCTTAGTTTCTTTTTATCTTCCTTCTTTTTTCCTTCTCCCATGCTACTTTATTTTCTTCTAAAACATAGATAATATTGCTAAAAGTATATGTTCTCTGTAAGATTTTTCCTTCTCTTCTTACCTTAAAGGTTTCATTTTTTTCTCTACATCCCAGCCATTCTTTTTCACCTCTCTCTCCTCTCCTCTCTCTCTCTCTCTCTCTCTCTCTCTCTCTCTCTCTCCTCTCTCTCTCTCTCTCTCTCTTCTCTCTCTCTCTCTCTCTCTCTCTCTCTCTCTCTCCTTTAGTACTTTCTTCTTTTCATCACTACTGACAAGAGTGACAGGTCAAACCCTAGCGCAGACCAGGAAGCAAGCCAAGAGACAAGCCCTGGCTGGACTGAAGCGGAAAGCAGTGACCCTGACTGACCCCTCTATCCCCTGTCAGGTCACAGGGGTCAAGTGGATCAGCTGTCTGTCCCCCTTCCCTGCTGTCTCAGTGTCTGCTAACTCCATCACTGCTGGCTGCAGCTTGTCTGCCTCTCCTCACTGAGAATGCCTTGGCTGGGCTTGGCTCAGCATTTTTTTCTTTCCTCCCCCTGTTCGTTTTAGTTGTGTATTATGGTGAAGTAGGGGTGGGATAGCTCAGTGGTCACAGTGCTCACTCCCCCCCCCCCCCCCCCAGTCAAGTTAAGCAGCATTGAGCATGGTTGCCAACTGGATGGGTGACCGTTTGTGTGCCTTGGCTATGGTACAGTTTCCCCCAGTTCACCCAGCTGTAAATGGGTACCTGCCCTCTCTAGGTTCAGGGAAGGTAAAGTAGTGTTGGAGAGGAGATGGGCACCGCCCTCAACATGCTGGCCGCTAGAGAAGCTGAGGTCTCTGATGCCTTGCTCCCTTTTGACCACACAGTTTATGGGACACCTTTACCCTTTACTTTTATTATAGTGAAGTACACATGCACCTGCGCTGCATGGGTGCGCACACTTCATTATTATTCTACGTTATTTAAACAATATACACTTACATATCATAATGAAAGCATCTAAAACAGTACAAACCTCCCATAACAAACCTGGTGGGGATGGTCACAGAACCTCACTCTCCTATCGGTCAAAACAAACTCGTTGACCAGCAGTGCAGCCTTGGCGAAAATAGGCTGACCCTGGACAGTCAATGGACTCTCTCTCTCTCTCTCTCTCTCTCTCTCTCTCTCCTCTCTCTCTCTCTCTCTCCTCTCTCTCTCTCTCTCTCTCTCTCTCTCCTCTCTCTCTCTCTCTCTCTCTGTCCGGCTGAATGGTCAGTCAGTAAACAAGGACACTTGTACGTCCTGCCCACACAACAAGGTGTCCCCCAGGGCCGTCATTACTGGCCTTTTATGTTCTTCTCTCTCTCTCTCCTCCTTCCCCTTTTCTCTCCTCCCTGGCACAATGCATTGCCCCTCTCCTCTCCTCTCTCTCTCTCTCTCTCTCTCTCTCCTCTCTCTCCCCTCTCTCTCTCTCCTCTCTCTCCTCTCTCTCTCTCATCTCTCATCTCTCTCTCTCTCCTCTCCCCGTGTGCGAACGCACGCAGAACATCTTGCGCACACGCTAAATCCTGTTCCGCTTTTCGTAAGAGTAGGCCATCATGTGCCGGTGGGAACAGATGACATTTACAAAACTGCATACACACAGGGACTGGATGTAAAAAAGCACAAGAGTGCTTATTCAATTATCCTCGATATAAAAGAATAAATCCAAATCCAATCTCCTGGCTGTTTTCTTCTGGGTCCTATCTTTGTGTCCTTGCCTGCCTCTCATATGACGTTGTTGTTGTGGTTGTCCATTTGTTTTTATTGCATTCTGCTAACTAAGATGGGGGGTAGGTGTATGAGGGTTATGAGAGGAATAGAAAAGAGGGAATTTCTAGTACAGAATTTCCTTTTGTTGTTTGTGTTAGTCGAATTATAGTCCTTTCCAGATTTCTCCGATATCAGGACTGTAATCAGAAGTTAGAAAGTCAGAGGTCCCAAGTTCTCCCACTTCAGCACCTCGGGCCACCCCAAAAATGTTACAATTGTAGAATTGTAGAAGCAACGAAATGAGATGAAACTCACTCTGTTACTTAACTAACTAACACAGAATTTCCAGAAGGTAGAGATGCTATTTATACTGACAGACTCCGGGCATCCTCACGAGTGGAAGCTGCTTGTTTTTAGCTGTGCCACCACCACCACCATTAGCACAGCCGCCAAGGATTAAATTATGACGTGAAGAGTGACAGCAGCAAGCCAGTTTGCATACAGATACCTACTATCACAGTGAACAAATTAGCGTGGGAAACAATGAATCTGTGCTCCCCCGATTATAGTGAAGTTATGCAAGACACCTTGAAATGGGCAATTTTGATACTTTAAATCCTCCCCATCCCCTCTCCACACCCTCCTCTCCTCCCCCAACCTTTCCCTCCTCCCCCTCTCCCTCCCAATCCTTTCTCCCCCTTCCTCCCTATCCCCCCTATCCCCCCACCTTTCCCCCTGTCTATCCCACCTCCTCCCCTCTCTACTTATCCCCCTCCTCCCTATCCCCCAAAAATAAAAAAAGCACAAACATGGAAGATAGACAACACATCCTCCAAAGCTTGGAGATTAGAAGTTAGGGGGCATCCCCGTAGAGATCTGCCATTCCTAATTCAAGCTTAGTTGTTGCCTTCATAGTTTTGCAACATATTATTACACTAACAATTCCACACTTTACAGGTTCTTTTCCCATGTCGATCAGAAATTGAAAATAAAAAACCTAATCTTAACCATTTCTTGTCACCATGTACTGTTTCAAACAGGTAAACAGCACAGTCTACAATTTTATATTTAAAAAATTGCTGCTTCATCTACATTAGATACAGATTTTCCTCTAGACTTCTCAGTAACTTCAAACAATAAAAAGGAACATAACTGTGATGACAGCCTTTGAAGGGGGGTAATATTGCCTTAAAATAAATTAACGTTTTATCAGCATATAGAATGTGTCAGAAATTCTAAATGTATGCAACATAAATTAACACAGGTAAAACAACTTACAGTTTGAAGACAGTTGCCTTTGGCAAATTTGTTATCTGGGGGCAATGCAGGGACAAATAAGAAATGAAACAGGAGGATAATTTTTTTAATGTTTGAAATAAGTATATATTGAGACTGGATTGAAAACTGTCATAAGTAGGCTTTTAGCGAAGTGAGAGAGGGGGGTAATTCCAGACCAATGGACCAGAAATAGAGAAAGAGAAATAAACAGACATGACACACACACCCACACACACACACACCACACACACACACACACACACCCCACACACACACACACACACACACACACCACACACACACACACCACACACAACATACACACAACATGATATGTGGCTATTTCATATCAATATTACTTCCCCTTCAGAGACTATCTTAAACAATTCAATCTTTTTTAATTGTTTAAAGTTGCTTAGTAGTCCAGATAAAAGTTGCCATATCATGGAAAAGAAGCAACAACTTTTATATGAATTTGTAGGAATTGCTGTTTACCTGTCTTGAACAAGTACAAGATGAAGTAAACAATTGTAAATATTTATCTTTTTATCATTTTCAAACTAATATAGGAAAACACCTTCAAAGTTTGGAATTGTTTGTTTGATAACATGCTATAAAAATTCGATTGCAGTAACTTGAGCTGAGTTAGGAATGGCAGATCTCAACCAGGGATCTCCCCAATCTTCTAATCCTCTGAGCTGTGGAGGAGATGTGTTGTCTGTCTTCCTGTGTTTGTGCCTGGATGAGAGGAGGAGGAGGAGGAGGAGAGGCCTCGCCGCCGCCGCGGGTAGATGGGACAGGGGGTGGGGAGGAATGGGAGAGAGAAAGGACAGGGGGGATAGAACAGGGGGGGATATGGAGAGATAGGACAGGAGGGGGAGATAGGACAGGGGGGGATAGATAGGACAGGATGGGGAGGGATACAGGGGGAGATAGGACAGGAGGAAGGGGAGATAGGACAGGAGGGGGAAGATAGGACAGGAGGGGGAAGGGATACAGGGGGAGATAGGACAGGGGGGAGATAAGGGGATAGACGAGGGGGAATAGGACAGGAGGGGAGATAGGACGGAGGGGATAGATAGGGGAGAGATAGGACAGGAGGGGGATAGATAGGACAGGAGGGGGATAGATAGGACAGGAGGGGGATAGATAGGACAGGAGGGGAGATAGGACAGGAGGGGGATAGATAGGGGAGATAGGAGGGGGGGGAGATAGGACAGGAGGGGAGAGGACAGGAGGGGTAGATAGGACAGGAGGGGAGATAGGACAGGAGGGGAGATAGGACAGGAGGGGGATAGATAGGACAGGAGGGGGATAGATAGGACAGGAGGGGAGATAGGACAGGAGGGGAGATAGGACAGGAGGGGAGATAGGACAGGAGGGGGAGATAGGACAGGAGGGGGAGATAGGACAGGAGGGGGATAGATAGGACAGGAGGGGGATAGATAGGACAGGAGGGGGATAGATAGGACAGGAGGGGGATAGATAGGACAGGAGATAGGACAGGAGGGGGATAGATAGGACAGTAGATAGGAGGGGGATAGATAGGACAGGAGGGGGATAGATAGGACAGGAGAGAGGGATATAGGGGGAGATAGGAGGGGGGGAGATAGGAGAGGGATAGATAGGGGGAGATAGGACAGGAGGGGGATAGATAGGGGGAGATATGACAAATGACAAAAGTTTATTGTGTAAGCATGAGATGCCCATTCACAAGGGGACAGTGGGAGGGGGACAGGGCACAAAACACATATATTGAGAACTAATACATTATAGACCAAAAAGTCATCATGGCATGGATTCCACAACATGGTTACATAGTATAATTATTAGATTTCTTTTTGATAAGCTTTGGTCGGCGCTTACAAAACGAGCTTGTTAAGGGGGAGGAATTTTCACAACACTGTACGAATCCAGAGTCAGCATCTTAGATCAAACTGGTTTGCGACAAGGAAACCAGGTAGGTCACAATGTCTCTTCGTCCCTTTCAATCGTGGCTTGTGCAACTTTGCACCCCTAACACGCTAACACGCGATAAATTCGTGATGATCAAGGTGGCATGTGGGTACAGCTATCCCGTCTCTCTCTCTCACGCACTTTCTCTTACACACACACACACACACACACACACACACACACACACACACACACACAC
>CM060322.1:4908799-4923799 GCA_030674155.1 Stramonita haemastoma
TAGTAATAAAGCGTTAGTCTATAAGCCTGCAATTCATGCTGTATTTTTTTACACCCTCACAACCTCAGACTCTATCAATTCTGGAGTTTTCCTGAGATGGAATCAGTCATCTCACGGCTTCTAGGATTTATGATGACACTATACTTATCTTCACAAAAGTTCCCCACTCTTTCAGAACTATACAAAAAGTTGGCCTGAGGTCACAGCTCTCGGCAGTAGTATCCAGACCTTCTTCTGGCCCCAAAATCATCAGTTTATAGAAAAAGATCTAAGTAGCGCGTGCAAAAGTTTTCCCCGGCAATGTGGGAATGACTCAGAATACGCTTTGAAATGAATAATGAATGTCGTGTAGGAAGTAGGAGAAGAGATAGATGCCTTCCCTGTGGGGAAAACCTTCAGTGAAGCTGTGACAGGTCTCAGTCACGGTGTTCCTGCAGTACAGACTTTGCCTGCAGCAATAAGCCTGCCTGCTTGACTTTGATGGCGGGCGAGTAGGTGTTAAAACTGTTTTTTCTCTCTCTCTCGGGGACATGTCGGCTTGCCAGAAAGGGACAACCAGTTTTACGATGATGTCACTAGTATGGAAAGCTCTCCTCTACTAGGTTTTTTCAGAGTTTGGGGGGGGGGGTTGGTAGAGACAGACGTGAGATATTTATGTCTGGATCAGTTTTGTGTTTGTGGAGATACTTGTTGTTATTTCTGCTCAGTCATTCACTTTCTCTATCTCGTTTTCTGAAGGTTTTATTTTGACAGTTTATGAGAGCATGAATCCTTTGAAAAGACTGAAGTATCTTATCCCCATTTTACTTTTTTTTTTCTTAAACAACTTTATGTCACAGCAGATTTCTCTACGTGAAATTCGGGCTGCTCTCCCCGGGCAACGCTACCCATTATTTTTTTCCTGTCTGCAACGGTATTTGTTTCCCTATCAGAGTGTCTTTTTTTCTATAGAATGTTGCCAGGGTCAACCCTCTTGTTGCGTTGGGTTCTTTTACGTACGCTAAATAATAATGTGCAACACACGGGACCTCAGTTTATCGTTTCATCTGAAAGACTGGCACCCAGACCACCACTCATGGTCTAATGGATGGGGTAAAGTTGTGGGCCCAAACGGGATTCAAACCACCGCACATATTTCTATTTCTCTCCCTCCCCCTCCCCCTCCCCCTAAGAAAAAATGTTGGAACCATGGCGCAAGATCAGACGCAGACAGATCAACAATGACAACCTCCCTTTGTTGTCCAATTTCTTAATGTTTGTCAGAGGCATGATGAAAGATTAGAAATTCTCAGAAGGGATCCAAAAACTATTTGACATGAAACACCAACGATGATTGCACCGTTTTGCGATTTTTTGTTCAAGTGTTTCAAATAATATGATATAGAATCGGCATTGGTGAAAATATTTTTACGTCAAAAATGGAATTATTGTAAAAGAAGAAAAACCTTTGCTGGAAAATTGGGTGTTTGACTAGCATTTTGTTGAAATACCGCTTTTGCGATATTCGCAACGATGGTGTTTGTGGCTAGTGCAAAATGCTAGTAAAACTTCTGTTTAAAAAAACAACAACAAAAAACAGTTTCGGACATTTGCAAATAATTGGGTGTTTGTAGTAGTAGTAGTAGTAGTAGTAGTAGTAGTAGTAGTAGTAGTAGTAGTAGTAGTAGTAGTAGTAGTAGTAGTAGTAGTAGTAGTAGTAGTAGTTGTTGTTGTTGTTGTTGTTATTGTTGTTCTGTGTTCCCCTCTAGGGTCACCCAGAATGTGCATTTTGACTCTCTCATCCCACCTGGGAATCACTGTAAGACTGAAATTGCACAATGAATGAGAAGTTTGCGTGTATGACTGTTTCAAGCATCCGCCATATAGGCAGCCATACTCCGACTTTATAGGAAATCGGCAGTTTGAAAGTCTTGAATTGTCAACAGAAAAAATGATGGCATCTTTATTGTGCTGATGCTATTTGTTATTGTTATATCCAGACAATAATACATGTCTTTCTGAAGAACGTATCTAACTTTTCAAAAGTTACTGTCGAATTCTAAAGAGCTATCGTGATTACAACAGTACCTATGTGATGGGAGTGGTTGTGGTTTTTTTAACTGTAACTTTCCCCCAAAAAGGTAAATATGTGGTATTTTTGTTTATGAAAAAAAGTTTCGTCTTTACAGTGCTGTTCATTATCACATTTACTTTTGTATTGGGTAATAACTTTGTACTTCAATTTAAGAGAAATCAATAATTTTGCTCACAATGTCATTGGTTTTCTGGTTACAATACAAATACTTTTTCTAGACTGTGTGTTGTTGTTGCTGCTGTTGTGCGTTCCCAAGCTTACACCTTGGGGTCACCCAGAAGGTGCACTCTGAATTACGCATCCCATCTGGGAATCACTGTGAGATAGGGAGTACACTGGATGATAATTTCCGTTTTGGTTGTTTTCAAGTACTTCGCCATAGCAGCCTTCTAGACTGTTTGAAAAGGTGAAACTCGGCTAGTACATGGCATGCAGCAGTTCAGGCAGTACATTAAACATGTAAACCTTACATTGATAAAATATACCCTGAAGACTATATCGAAAAGTATTGAATATTGATTGAAAAAAATCCCGAGTTCAAAGAAAACTTAATTATGCCTTTTTAAAATGTCGACAGTCATTGGCTCTAATTAGTGTGAGTGCTGCTGTTTTGTTTCAAATTAGTTTAAGTGTGGCATTTGCAATAATGAGACAGGTTGTTTATTTACTTTTGGGTCTCAAAGAAAACATTTATAGGGACTAGGTGAAAACAACGGGAGGAAAAACAGTGAGTGGGTTGTGTTTTCATGACGAAAGAAAAACAAAGCAACTGAGTATTTGATGAACTGTATGTTTCTGCCCTTGCGTCTGTCTGTCTGTCTGTCCGTCTCTGTCTCTGTCTCTGTCTTCTGTCTGTCTTCGTCTGTCTTCTGTCTGTCTTCTGTCTGTCTGTCTGTCTCTCTCTCTCTCTCTCTCTCTCTCTCTCTCTCTCTCTCTCTCTCTCTCTCTCTCTCTCTCTCTCTCTCTCTCTCTCTCTCTCTCTCTATCTTCTCATCTTCTATCTTGCACATGTATGTTTATCTGAACTGGGACTTGGGTATGATGGTTATACAGGGTGTAGGACAAACAATGCTTTATTAACTCTTACGTCAGAGAATGGTAGATTGTAATGGCAAAATGGGAAACATATAAACTCTAGTGTAATTTGATTTTACAGGGTTTTAGCAAAACATCTTGTGTAAGAATACTCTTATTAAACTGTCTAAACACTTAGATAGTTTTAAACTATTTCGATTGCATTCGACATTACTGCACATGCTCTCGCTATAGAAGATATCTGTACGATATGTTATGCCACTATGTAAGATCAGTTGAGACGAAGTTCATTTGTTTTGAGTGTTCGCTCTCACTAAGTACGTGTAATTCCTTCCTAGAAATTCGAAGCGACTTGTGTATTCGGTTAGGTTTGCTGTGGGCATCAGTCCAATTATAGTGTCAAAATCTGGCTTATTTTTAATAAGGCTTTTCATTTAAGAGAATACTTATTCTTAGGTTATCTGTTGAGAATATCAAAGTATTGTTGCTGTTTGTATTTGGTATAAATATAGTATTGCTTTTTTTTGCCCCTATATGGGCTGTGCCTAAAAGGAATAATCATCTGAAGTCTAAGTCTCTCTGCACATGCGTGTATGTGTTTGTGCGTGTGTATGTGCGTTTCAGAGAGGAGAGAATCTTGCTTCCTCTTACCCGTATATCTGTATTTATGGGAAAATGGGTTTTTAGTTCACTGGTGTGGGTATCTTAATTTTTCTTTGTTTTTTGCAAAACATCTTGTGAGCACACTCTTATTCACCTTCCCTAAATTACAGAAACCTTTTTTCTTCCTTTCTCACTTCTTTAACTTACAACTTTCACTTGATTCTGTTCTTCATATTACATTGATTTTTTTACCCTCGCTGAGGCCTCGGGTTTTCCTTCGTCTTGTAGATGTGTGTTGTTTGATGTAGGGCTTCTGGGGGCCAGAGCAACTGCAATTAGTGAGGGCCAGACCTGCTTATTTTTACTATTTCATTTTTATTTCTAGTTCACCAAATGTTCAGATCGAAATAAAAATTTATTTGTCTGTTTACTGTAAGGATGGGTGCTTTTAATGCGACTCGTGACAGACAGAATGTCTCCTCGGCAAAGCACACAGTGGGAAGTTTATTTTTGTATGAATTTTTGTAAAGCTGTGTAAGGCACATCAAAGTGAGACGGCTGTATGATCATTAGCTTTCTTTCCCACTCATGGAATTCCACTTTACGCTTAGTCTTGTAGTGACGACTATGACTCTCTGACTAGGAGGCTTGACTTGCACAGTCCGTATGTGCTGCAGCCCTGGGGGATAGGCTAGCGTTTGGAGAACATTTCCAACACGTATTCCTTATGCCGTCTTGGCCGAGAGAGTGGGGTGTGCCTGGGCAAGGCATCTCCACATAATCAAACTTCTGCCCAATTTCCGAAACAGCAGCTGCCTCCTCTGCTGTTTTGAGGTCATGTCGAACACGACGGACAAGTATATATAGTGTTAATATGATGTAAGATTATAATTCTTTCGATCGTAACTAAATAATGTCTCTGTTTTTAGATGATAGATGTATTTGAATTGGAAGTGAAATGCACTACTCAAACATACGTCAGGGCTGATTTCGTTTAATTGTATGTTTTATCAGAAAAATATCAGGCTTTTTTTACTGTGAGTAAGGAAGACACAGTTTAATTGAGAGGAACAGGAAAAGTGAGATTGTTTTTTTTTTAAAGATAATGGATCAGTAATTGAAAACAATTGTGTGTTTATGTGTGTGCGTATGCGTACATGTGTGCACGTGTGCTCTGTGGGTTAGTACACACAATCTACATAGCACACATACACCAACACCACACACACACACATACACACTACACACATACACACACACAACACACACACACATACACACATACACACACACACACACACACACACACACACATACACACACTAACCACATACAACACACATACACAACACACTAACACATACACACAACACACATCACACATCATCACCAACAACACACACACACACACACAACACACACACACACACCACACACACACACACACACACACACACACACACACACACACACACACACACACACACACACACACAACACACACACACTACATTCTAGAAAGAAAAAAAACTAAGAACAGCTCAAAACAAAGAGTGAAATTTTACACATATTCAAAATCACTATAACAACAGAACAAAGAAAAAAAACTTCTTTGTTTTTCGTTTTTCCCCTGAGCAAGCAAGTCTGAGAGACCTAATAAACACCTTTATCAAACAATTCCTAGGGCCCTTCTGCCAGGATTAGGTTACGAAGATGATGGATATATGGATGGATGCAGTGATTCTATCCAACTGTAATAACCACGAGTTTTTCCCAGCCACTTGAAGACTGGGAAAGGATTGAGGCACCGTGCTTTGACAGTGATGTAAGACTTTGGCTGAGCTTATCTCCGAAGGAAAAGTACACTGAGAAGGTATCGAAGCTGTGAGTCGACAGATGGCATTTGCGCTGTCGGTCGGGAGTGTTGATATTGAAATATATTTTCTTGCTATGTTGCGACACACATGAGCGCATGCATACACAGGCACATACACATACAAACACATACCCACACATGCACACACATACAAAGCACACATACACACACACATACACACAACCATTGAACATAGTTTCAAGAAAACCGTTAATTACTGATGTTGCTAGGGTTATTTCCAAGTCTTCTGTAAATATTTTATGGTAGGGTTTTTGTTTGGTTTAATATCACCAGTGTGATTAGACTTTGAATCAACTCAACAACAAATGCACACTAAAAACAAACACAACAAACAGCTTAAACACAAACACACAAACACACACAAACACGCCCATACAAACACAAACACACACAAACACACACACACACACACTCACACCACTCACACACACACACACACTCACACTCACACACACACACACACAACACACACACCACAACACACACACACACGCCCACACACACACACAAACACACACACACACAACACACACACAAACACACACACAAACACACACACACACACACGCACACGAGCGCGCGCGCACACACACACACACACACACACACACACATTTCAGATGGACATAACGTTCTTAAAAAAAGAAAACTCCAAAGCACTGAACCACAATCTTACTTGGTGTCCACATCAGAAAGTCTCGTTCATATTCAATACCTTTCCTTGTGACACCTCAAAAGAAAATAGTGTGGCTCTTTTTCTTACGGACAAACTCTGTCTATCCCCAGTGTTTTGTGCAAAACAGGGTTTACCCTTGTAGAACACAAGAGCACCTTTGTTCTAAGGAAATCATTACTAAAAAAAAAATATGCCTTACTCCTCATAATTATATACTGATGCTGCTGCGGCCTGAACTCCTTCTTCTTTGTCGAACAGTCAGACAACAACTATTATTATCTATGATATGAGCGAAAATGCGTTGCGCTACATAAGCGTCTGACAAGTCAGGCCCAGCACAGCTGACTTCGGCGTGGGAGAGAAAATCTTTTTAAGTCTTTCTGGAAAAAAGGCAGGAGAATGGATCAAGAAGGTAGAAAATACACGAGAAGGAGGTGACAAGTAGGAGAGGAACAAGGCAGAAACTTAGAGATGGATAGAAAAGAGGGAATTCCTAGCACAGAATTTCCAGGAGGTGGGGATGCTATTTATAGTGACAGGCCCCGGCATTCCCACGGCGAAGGAGCTTGAATGGTCTATATAAAAAATGAAGATTCCAGAACAATGCCAGAAAACCAAGTTAGGGTTTTCTCTTTTATATATACATACATACATACATATATATATATATATATATATATATATATATATATATATAAATATATATTGTGTGTGTGTGTGTGGTGTGTGTGTGTGTGTGTGTGTGTGTGTGTTCTTGCACTTGTACATAAACATTTTCCCCACGAAAGGAAAGGTTCAAGAATGTAGGGTAAAAATTATAACCCTTGTGAAATAACTGTGCCAAGAGAACAAACCGATACATCTTTTTTTCTCTCTCTGTCTCGTAATTGTAGGCTTTAGTGCCACAATTCTCCTAATAGCTCTGGTGGCTTTCTCCGTCTTTAAAATCTCGATTGGCTTGCCAAGATGCTTGATTCTATCGACTGTGCCATTCCACCCACATTTAGTAGTACTAGGCTAGTACCTATCTTTCTTCCACACACTTGAACGTTGGAGAATGACTGGGGAATGTGTGTGGACGTTGATCTATGAGCTTGCCAGGATTTTCTCACTAAGCGTATACACCTAGGCTAATGGCAAGAGTGTATAAAGGCAGAGTAGGAAGATGGCTTTTCCTCCACTGTGGGGAGCGTGGATGTTCGATATTCACGTGGCTATTTTGGTCTCTCCTTAAATGGTGATGTTGTTGACTTTTTCAGACTAGTTTCGATTTTGTTTTGATTTTTACAGTGCTGGCTGAATTGATATACGCCTACTTTGCATACAGGTCTACGGAAGCAGAGACATAAACACACACACACACACACACACACACACACACACACACACACACACACACACACACACACACACACACACACACTCACACACACCACAACAGTCTTAGGGTGCCCCCATGGTCGCCAGACTAATAGATAGATAGATAGATAGATAGATAGATAGACAGACAGACAGACAGACAGACAGACAGAGACAGACAGACAGACAGACAGACCGATCGATCGATCGATCGATCGATCGATCGATCGATCGATAGATAGATAGATAGATAGATAGATAGATAGATAGATAGATAGATAGATAGATAGATAGATAGATAGATAGATAGATAGGCAGGCAGGCAGGTAGGCAGGCAGGCAGGCAGGCAGGCAGAGAGAGAGAGGGGAGAGAGAGAAATGGATGGGTGGGTGGGTGGGTAGGTAGGTAGGTAGGTAGGTAGGTAGATAGATAGAGAGATAGAGAGATAGAGAGATAGAGAGATAGAGAGATAGAGAGACAGACAACTGATAAGTCGAATTTCAAACTCTTAACAGCTGCTTTACTCCGAGACGAACTCTTAAATAACTAAATAAAAACATAAGCAAAAGTTATGCAGCAATTTGGGAACAATCATTCGAGAGAGTAAAAACTGATCGACTTCAAAAAGTTGAAAACAACAAACAACCAAAACAACTGCAGCCGAGTGTATTGCGCCAATCCCATGCAGATCATGACGTCAGGACAGACATAACAAGCCAGTTAAAGCTTTGGAGGAGAAAAACAAAACTACAAGGGAGGTAAACATTCGCCCACATGAGTGCTGAGTCATGAAGTGCAGTCTGGATACAGCCTCCATGTTTTCTGTCTGACAGGTGGAAGAAAGGAAGAGGGGAGGGGCAAACAGTTCAATGACACAGATGTCGACAGCCAAGAACGAAACCAATATGGCAGCCAGATTTGTGACATGCACACATTATTTTTAATCTGCACTGTGTCCATGTCGTAAAAAAAAAAAAAAACGGTTTGGGTAGAACTAGGCTGGGTGTTTTTGTTCTTGTTTGTGTTTTTTGTGTTGTTGTGTAGTTGGGTATTATTGTTCAGGTGTTTTGTTAGTGTTGTTCTTGTCATTTTGTGGTGGTTGGGGGATTCTCCTTTTTCTCTCTCTCTGATTTTCTGTGGGAACAGGATTGCGACATACAGAAAACGTCACCGTTCTCAATGGCTTTGATCTAAAATTATGTTTAGAAATCACTAATTTGTTGCTACGTACGCTGGGGGGACGGGATGTCCTAGTGGTCAGAACATTGCGCTCGCAATTTGACGTACCCGGGTTCAATTCCTGTTCGAAGGGATTTTTCCCTAGAGTTAACATCAATGCTGACTCCACTCTTCCGAAAGTTCTTCGGATGAGACAATAAACAAAGGCCCCGTGTGCGAACGCACGCAGAACATCTTGCGCACACGTTAAATCCTGTTCCGTGTTTCGTAAAAGTAGGCCATCGTGTGCCCGTGGGAACAGATGACAAGATTTATAAAACTGCATACACACGGGGACTAGATGTAAAAAGCACACGATTGCTTATTCCATTATCCTCGATATAAAAGAATAAATAAATAGATGAATTGTGTTAATATCATTTTTTCTGAATAAAGATCTATTTAAACCAACTAAGCCTGGCTTATACACACAATACTAACTTCGTGGTTGAGAAATTGGTGTCGATATTGACCACGACATATTTTCCCGTGCTTGTGATAAGTCATTGCAGCGAACCTGAACAAGACGACACTGGAAAAGAAGAAAAAACAGAGAAAAGACAAACAGAAATGACCGGTTAATTTTCTACTAACCATCGACCTGTCAGAAAAAAAAACATCGGTTCATTCTGTCTTCACAGTTACCTCCCTTCCCTGTCCTCTTCAGAAAAGAAAAGCGCGAACAGCTCTTGCATCAATGTCAACTCCCCATACTCCATTTTTTTTAATGACGAGTGAGTGAAAAATAAATGGACTTCGTTTTGCTTGAGTAGAATCACACACATGATAATCAATTGGTTTTGATTTTTCTCACGATGTCACTGCAAGGAAAATATTCTCACGATACACGATTAGCTACATAATCAGTGTTTAGTCATATCAGTGTTAGCTACATATCAGTGTTTTAGCTACATAATCAGTGTTTGTTTTCAGGTTGCCACATAAGCAGTTTATTTCTTCCTAGTCTTTTTTCCTCATTTTCTTCTTCATATTTTTCTTCTTCTTTTCCTGTAATGACCAACAGTCAGAATATTTACTTCTGCAGCCTTTTTGTGGACTGCCGAGCATAGAGAGAAAAGGAGAGACAGAAAGAAAAAGAGAGACAGATAGAGAGAGACTGACAGACAGACAGATGACCAAAAGATATATAGGCGCACAGAGAGAAATAGAGAAGTGGGTTATCAGACCACCCTATATTGTAATGGTGAATAAAACAAAATAATAATGTAGATGAATCTTTTCAGGCAAAGTTATGCAATTCATTTTTAGTTGATTTTTTTAAACTTATATCTAGGTTTGTTGTTTTGTTCGGGTGTAAGTTATGTTGGCCTTTGGGCTGTGAATAGCCGTAAGTGATGTCAAGATTATTGGTAACGCTGTTCTTTCTGTGCTGGCTGAAGCAGCCTTCAAGTTTTGTCTTCAAGGTTTTCTTTGAGGAAAGGTAGTGTAGGTAAACAAGTGCAGCTAATCACGTACAACTTCTCAATCATTTGAAAATGGTTTATTAAAGATTCGAAAAAAATAAATAATAAACTCAGAAATAAACCTCCTGCAGGCTTCAGACATTTGATAGAACATGCTTGAGAGACTCCTTGAGTAAGACAGCTTTGGTAGACATGCTTTGAGTAGGACCATGCTTTGAGTAGACAGCTGAGTAGCCTGCTGATAAGAACCTGCCTTGAGTAAGAACCCTGCTGAGTAAGAACCATGCCTTGGTAGACTGCCTAGTAAGAACCATCCTGATAAGAACTGCTTGATAGACCATGCTTGATACGACCCGCTTGGTAAGAACCTGCTTGAGTAAGACCATGCCTTTGACCTAACTGACTCCAGTTTCGGCTCTGAATGAGCCTTTGTCAAGATCCTGGTAGTGTTTGAAGCTCTACCTTACAGCAAGACACTTTTTCAGATTTTTAAAGTGTCAACCGCATTCCCAAGAATATTTGTCATCCCTGTGGCCTTTTTAAGCTGTTATCAAAAGAATACGATAAAAATAGAAACATAATAGGCTTGCCATATATGTTGCACATCAAAATAAATAGGAGAAAATAGACACCTAGTGATTCTGTGTGCCTCATGTTTGGGGGTCCTATTGAAAGGATGCAAGGACGGTCATTAAGTTTGTATCCAGCAGAGTGGTCAGTCTTAGCTAGATAATAACTCAAACATTGCCATACACTTAGATAGCCAGCACAGGCAAGAGAAGTTGGGGAAAACATAATTATATAAATGGACTACACTGGGATCTACTAGAGATGGAATTCCTCACCTGACCACAAATATTTTTTTTATAGGAAGAAATAGTGGAAGAAAACAAACGCAAGCTTTTGTTTGACTTTCAAGTTCTGTTGACGAGGCAATTTTCCAGACCCAGAGCATCAGCAGAAGAGAAAAGAAGGAAAGAAGAAATAATCACTCTGTTTCCTCATCTTTTAGCCATCTTGCTGAAATGATTTTGGAGGTGTCGGTTTTTTCATCTCCTGATTTGGGTGAGGGTTTTTTTTATTTTATCATTCTTCTGCCAGTCTGTTCCCCCTTCTTCAGCAAAATACAGACATATGTATGCACATAAGTAATCAAATCTGGAGATACACTATAGAGTAAGTCAGCAAGTGTATATCATGTACGTGAATGTGCAAACGTGCACTTTCGCACAAGCACTACACAAATAAACACACACACACGCACAAGTGTGCGCGTGCACGCACGTGTGTGTGTGCTCACACACACACACACACATACATACATACACACACACTCGCACGCATACACACACATATATACACACATATTCGCACGTGCACGCACACAAGCACACACATACACACACATGCACACATGCACACACGCACACACACACATACACACATATACACACATACAGATACTTGCACGCGCACGCACGCACATACACACACATACACACACGCACGCACGCACGTACTTACACACGCGCATGCACGCACGCACGCACGAACAAACGTACACGCACAAAGCAAAACAAGGATAACAGAAATGTTTTCCTCTCGAAATGAAAGAATCCTCACTTTATGAGCATCTTTAAACATTGCATGGAAAATAATGTTTTCTTTCCAATATCATTACAGTGATTTTCCTCTTTAGAAACGTCAGGCTTTAGAAAGCAGGTTTTGATAAGGTTCTTTTGTTTTTGTTTTCCTTTGATTTTTTAAAGATCAATATTGTGGATTTGTGGTCTAGAGGTTATGCTCCTGACTAGAAAGCGAAAAGTCCGTTTCAATGGTATGCGATGGCTGGATTCCCGTTTGGACCCAAAATTTTTCCCCCATCTGTTAGACCATGAATAGTGATCTGGGTGCTAGCCTTTCAGATGAAACGATAAACCGAGGTCCCGTGTGTCACACAAAAATATCTAGCGCACGCAAAAAACTCCACGGCAACAAGAGAGTTGTCCCTGGCAAAATTCTGTAGAAAAAAACTATTCTGATAGAGAAACAAATTACAGTTGCAGACAGGGAAAGAAAAAAATAAAGGGTGGCGCTGTTCTTGTGGCGACGTGCTCTTCCCGCGGAAAGCAGCCAGAATTTCACGCAGAGAAATCTGTAGTAACATAAAGCGGTATAGCATTTTTTAAAACAAAGTTTGTTAATGGAGATGCTTAGATTCTTCGGGGGAAGGGGATGTGTGTTATGGGGGGGGGGGTCTTTTTTGTTCTGTCCATTTTTCTGTCTCCTTATCTGTATGTGTATCTCTTCAATTTAACGTCTATCTACTACAAAGTGCAGTAGACAGCTATTTATGTCTGTATCTTTTCGTTTTATTTTGTTTATTTTGTTTTTCTTCTTTTTTCCCGTGCTGTCGGGTTATTTTTGTTTTGTTTTTGTTTGGGGGTTTTGTTGATGTTGTTGTGTTTTTGTCGGTACTTTTGATGTGTTTGCCTCTTCGTCTCACTAGCTGTCCTTTTCCCTTTTGTAACAACTGATTTTTTTGTGCTTTCTCTCTCTCTGTCTCTCTCTGTCTCTGTCTGTCTGTCTGTCTGTCTCTCTCTGTCTGTCTGTCTCTCTCACTCTCACTGTCTCTCTCTCTCTCTCTCTCTCTCTCTCTCTCTCTCTCTCTCTCTCTCTCTCTCTTTAATAATATGTGTATAGATACAGTGATAATATTCGAGACAGATTGTGTCCATTTTGTAAAACGAAAATTGAAAATGAAGCCCACTTTCTACTAGAATGTTGCATGTACACAAGCTTGAGGGAAAAGTTTTTAAGCAATTGTATAAATGTACCATTACCAGATTTGCTCAGAGTAGCAAATGATGAGTACATGCATGGTTTGTCCAGATATATCTTTCATTCTATTAACAAAAGAAAACAATGTTGTCTCAGGCAGTTTATTGAATTACTGTTATTTTTTATATGTATTCAATATACATGAATTTTCCCAAACACAATAGTCTTTATGTGATTACGTTATGGTTGATTTGAGATTTGTAATCAGGAAAAAGAGTAAATGTGTGTTTTTCTTTTCTTTTTTCATCAGTGATAAATCATGTCTTATTTGTGCATTTGCTTCATAAATGATATGGAAGAACGTATTGGTACATCCCAAGCCCAGCCAATGTATTGTGGTCCAAGGCCAATGTACATTAAATCATTTCAGTGTTTCAGTGTTCTCTCTCTCTCTCTCTCCTCTCTCTCTCTTTCTGTCTGTCTGTCTCTCTCTCTGACTGTCTGTCTCTCTCTCTCTGTCTGTCTCTGTCTGTCTGTCTGTCTGTCTATCTGTCTGTCTGTCCTGTCTTCTGTCTCTGTCTTCTCTCTCTCTCTCTCTCTCTCTCTCTCTCTCTCTCTCTCTCTCTCTCTCTCTCCCCTCTCTCTCTCTCTCTCTCTCTCTCTCTCTCTCTCTCTCTCTCTCTCTCTCTCTCTCTCTCTCTACTCACCCGACAAAAACAAAGAGAAAAGGAGACACACACACACAGAAAGACATACAGCCAGCCGGACCGTCAGACAGACAAACAACCAGACAGGCAGAGAGACAGACAATCAGACAGACAAACAGACAGGCAACCAACAGACAGACAGAGTATTCCCTGAGCAAAGCTAGCGGAGAACAAAAAAAAAAAACGCCATAGGAATTTAAGGTCTCGCTTGACGATCAAGCCATCCCTCTCTCTTTTCACCCCATCTCTCTCCTCTCTCTCTCTCTCTCTCTCTCTCTCTCTCTCTCTCTCTCTCTCTCTCTCTCTCTCTCTCTCTCTCTTCTCCTCTCTCTCTCTCTCTCTCTCTCTCTCTCTCTCTCTGTTGTTTTTTCTCTCTTTCCCTCTTTCTTTTTGTCTGCAAACCCCAAAGGGAAACTTTCCCCTTTCTCTCTCATTACAAGCCTGTCTCTTTAGCGTAGGGTATGAGTTGTTTTAGATGGTGGGGTTTTATTTTTTCGTTCTTTTGCTAAGAGCTCCGAGGTTCACCAATGGTGAGATTTTTGCATATTATGCCACCGGTTTTTTGCCCACCTTTAAGGTAGCTGCATTCCGACTGTGGGGAGGCTGTCTACACACAAAAATCAATGTGCTTAATTGCTTCTTTTTTCTTTCAATGTTGTGATCCGTTCCTAACAGCACGCAATAGTCTACTCTTCCTACAAGCGGATCGGGTTTTTACGCGTGCAATAGATGACGAAAATCTTCTATCAATCATAAAGAAGCGTAAACTTAAATGGTACGGGCATTACACAAGATCAAAAGGACTTACAAAAACAATACTGCAAGGCACTGTCGTCCAAGGGCGAAGAAAAAAGGCAGACCAAGGAAGAGATGGGAGGACAACATCAGCGAACGGACAGGCCTAGAACTCAACAAAACCCTGAGAAAGGCAGAACAGAGAGAGGGAATGGAGGGAACTGGTTGTCAAGTCTTCAGGGGTGCCCCCATGGTCGCCAGACTAAGGGATAGATAGATAGATAGATAGATAGATATAGATAGATAATAGATAGATAGTAGTAGATAGATGATAGATAGATAGATAGATAGATAGTAGAAGATAAACATCATACAACAACATACAAATACAAGATACTAGATACATGATACATAGATCATGATCAAGATAGATAACATAGATAGATACATACTAGATACTAGATACTATATAATACATAGAAGATAGATAG
>CM060322.1:4928799-4946299 GCA_030674155.1 Stramonita haemastoma
TTTACATTTTTCGATTCTTTTTTATCAAGATATTTTCTGTTATTTTCTTTCTTTCACTTAATCTTTTTGCTTCCTTTTCCTTTTCTGTGCACTGTCTCTCTTTTGTTTCCCTATAGACCCTGTGTATTCTGTTTTTTCCTTTTATGCTTGTTCGTTTCACTGTTTTCTTTGGTTTTCAATATTTTTTTTATTTCTTTTGGGAATATGTGAGTTTTGTTATCTGTTTTGCTCGCCTTTTTTCTTGTTTTGCTTGTTGATCTGTCTGTTTTCTCTTCGTCATTTGTGTATCTATATTTAAAAGGTCAAAATGTCCTATGGCCTAAGCGGTCATAGGAGAGTGAGGTGTCAGAGACCTCAGCTTCTCTAGGGGCCAGCATATTGAGGGCGGCGCCCATCTCCTCTCCCTCGCTGTTTTACCTTTCCTGACCCTAAAAGGTTAAGTACCCATTTACAGCTGGGTGAACTGAGGGAACTGTACTGGAATGAAGGTGTGCAAACGGTCACCCATCCACTTGATAGCCACACTCGATACTGCGTAACATTGGCTTGGAAGTTCTTTTGGAAGGAATAGGCCTTTCCATTCCAGTCAGAGTGGACTGTTTCACGCCATCTCCGAAGTCGGAATGCGGCTAACCTGATGCCGAGTAAAGACAGTGTGTACACAAAATCTCACAATCATGGAACCTTGGAGTTTTAGCCGAACAATACAAATGATAAAATCAGTATTGTCAGACCGCCTTGGGTCCAACTGGCAAGATGACCCTGCACAGTATAGGTTCATAGTATATCTATCCTTTAAGCATGTGTGTCTCTTTTTTTCTTTTAGGGAAGTAAGTCTTGAGTGAGCAGCACATGATGCTGTAAGTGTGTTTCATTTTGGAATTTATTCTGTCTTGTTATGTGTCAGGGGGGGGGGGTTCTTTGCTTTTGTTTTCATAATGGTGTGTTACTTCAAATCTTATAAATCATTTTACTATATTCTTTATGCCATGTTTCCAACCCGCACAAACCTCAAAGACATGTTTCCATGTGTTTACACATGTATATGTAAGCACGCATGCATAGGGTTGACATACGTGTATGCACACTCACACACACACACACAAACAAACAAACAAACACTCTCACACACACACACAACACACACACACACACACACACACACACACACACACACACACACACACACACACACACACACACACACACACACACACACACACACACACACACGCACACACAGATGGAAGGTCAAGCTTGTGCAGTTCCATTGACTCCCTTTGTTTACACAGAAGAGCACAAAAATGCCTTTGCTGACACAGAACGTTTCAAAAGAGCTGTGATGCCCACGCTGTTCCCTTCTCTGACAAAAACGCTGGCAACACTTTGAGGTCCTTGACAGGCAGGATGGTAAACAACCGTTTTTATGCTTTGAGTCTGTTCCATTATCTCGTAATCATGATTTTTTAAGATGGGGGGGGGGGGATCTGTCCCCTCTGCTTTGTTTAAGTTCTTACTTTCAGGCAATGGTGTTTTTTTTATCTGTTTTCTGTTAGCTCCCATCAACATGTTTGTATAGAATTAGCTTCTTTATTTAAGTCTTGTTCTGGGTTGTTGTTTTTTGTGCTTTTCGTTTTGTCTTTACTATGTTTTAGGTATCTTTTTGCTGTTCATTTTTCATTCGGTCTTGTTTTGTTCTTTTAATTCAGTTACTGTTCTTCTGTCCTGATCTTTTCTAGATTTCATAAGCGTATCTTTACATTAAAGCGGTTGTTTTTTTTCTTCCCTCTCTTTAGATCTTGCTTGTATTTATTCATTCATTTGCTCTCTTCTTTAACATCTGTTTCTTTGTTGTTCCTTGTTTTATTTTCCCTTTGATTCTGTATTGTCTTCCAAGTGCTGTTAGAAAGTAGTTGTCACAGAGTTTGTTTCATCTTATGTTTCATGTATTTTTCACCATTTTGAGGGGGGGGTTGTTTGCTTTTTGAATATTTTTCTAGTTCTCATGACCATATCTCTGTATAAAGTACATTTTCTTTTCTCAGTTTAACTGGTTTTTTCTATCACTTAATCAGTGTTTGTTTATTCTGTTGTATGTTCTGTTATTTTTTCGTGTTATTTATTTATTCTTTATTCTTTTATATCAAGGATTTATTTATTTATTCATTTATTTATTTATTTATTTATTTATTCTTCTATATCGAGGATAATGGAATAAGCACTCATGTGCTTTTTTCATCCAGTCCCCGTGTGTATGCAGTTTTGTAAATGTTGTCATCTGTTCCCACCGGCACATAATGGCCTACTCTTACGAAAAGCGGAACTGGATTTAACGTGTGCGCAAGATGTTCTGTGTGCGTTCGCACACGGGGCCTCGGTTACGAGTGTGTATTTCGAACAAGAACATTAACTGTAGACTTGTTTTCAATATTGTCTCATTTATTCAGTCTTTAGTCTATTATCTTGAGTCATTTGTTAGTTGTCACATTTGTTTATACAGTCTTTGTTTATTATCTTTGTGGTTTTTAGTTGCTATAAGTACGCCTTCTTGAGTGTGGCTTTTTGCTTGTTTGTCTTCCTTTCGTTCTTACTTGTATTCAGTTGGGTGTTGTTTCTTTTTTAATTTGTTTAAACGATTTACTTTTCTTTGACACTTACGTTCTTTTAGTCAGTTTTTGCATCCCTTTTTCGTCAAGTGTTTGATTGCTTTTAACATATTTGTGTGAGTATATGTGTGTATTTTTGTTTTTTCTTTTGTCTTTCCCAATATCTCTTATACTTTATCATCTTTCATTATCCTTTTTGTGAATATCATGCTAGCTTTTTTACATGTATGTGAAAACCTGCATTTCATGATATATAACAATGTCCAAAGTGATAAAATTTACTAAAAATGGTTTAGAAAAAAATAGTTTGATTGCTTTCATTCGTTTCTGCTAGCTTGCTTCTTTCACGGCTAGCCTTCTACACCCTACATCCTTGTTTTTGCAACACAGCAGCATCTCCCATTACTGTCCATCAGCACCACAAGCAATCCGTGATCAATGTCAGACAGCCACGGGGTCACTGGTCAGAGAATACCCTGAACACTGCTAGGGCAACGGCTGTATTCACTGTGTCTGTGTCCAACCTTTTGCCTTGACAATAGTGGGTTGTGTGAAGAAGATTGAACCCCCAAATAATAACTTGAAGATTTTTTAAAATGTTAATGTGGAGAATGTGTAGATGGCGAGAAATATCGCAAACACACACGCAAACATTTGGATAAGCACATCCACATGCACATTCACAAACACATACATACACACACATACAGAATCATGCATGCATGCATGCTTAGGTGGTCGCATAGTTATATACAGATTTGCAGGCATATATGCATATAATATATGTGTTGTGTGTGTGTATGTGTGTGTGCTTCAAACACATATACAGACTCACGCACACACAAACACACACATACACGCAGGCACGCACGCACGCACACACCACACACACACACACACACACACACACACACACACACACACACACACACAACACACACACACACACACACACACAGGTGCATGCATATGCATGCACATCAAATATTACTTTAGGTCAGCAGATATGAAATTGCACACACACACACACACACACACACACACACACACACACACACACACACACACACACACACACTCACTCACTCACTCACTCACTCACTCACTCACTCACACTCACTCACTCATTCACTCCCTCAGACCCACACACATGCACAGACAGAAGGTCAGGTTTGTGCAGTTTCTTTGACTCCCTTTGTTTACACAGAAGAGCACAAAAAATGCCTTCACTGACACAGAACATTTCCAAAGAGCTGTGATGCCCACATGCTCCCTTTTCTGACAAAAACACTGGCAACACTTTGAGGTCCTTGACAGGCAGGATGGTAAACAGGCCTTTTTTATATTTTCTGCCACTTCCATTACCCGTCCTCATGAAAATGTTCTTTTGTCTTTTGGTTTTCTTTAGCTAGAGTTTTTCCTTTCAGGCTTTCTTGCATGATTGTGTTATGTTTTCTGCTGGCTTCCAATAAGACATCTATCAAGAACTTTGTGTCTTCTGTTCCTACTTTTATTCGTTCATTCTCATTCTTCTTTCTGTTTATTTTTCTTTAATTCTTCCCTGAATTTATTTAGTTTGTTTCCAACTTTCTGGTTATTTCAATTAGCGGCATTTTAGGGTTTACCTTTTTTTGTGTGTTTATCTTCTGTCTGTCGTTTTATCCAGTTTTTGTTATTCATTCTTGTTATCTCTCTCCTCGATCATCATCTGATTTTCGCTCTGTGACTCTGTCTTTTCCTAGGCTGCTTTCAACAGTCAGATGGATGTGACATTTTGATTTGTCTTCTGTTTATTGTTGCTGCCATTTTTGTATGCTTTTTTTCTATTTCTCACAACCTTTTTTTTATCAAGTGTAAGTTTCTTCTACCTGATCTTACCTTTGTTGTTGTTATCATTTATGCATTATTTATTTTTTCTTTCCTGGTCATCTGCTTATTTTCTGTCAGTATGTACGTAGTAGGAGTATGCAATCTTTTTTGTTCTTTTTCTTGTTGTCTTCCTTTAGCATTTCTTTATTCCATCTCTGTTTATTCTCTCCTGTGTTTTGTTAGTTCCTAGAGACACGCCTACATACAATGTAACTTTCTCCTTGTGCGTCTTCCTTTGATCCTTGCTTGTATTTATTCTGTGTTTCTTGTTTGTCACATTCACTTCTATTCAACTCTTGCAATCACGCTGTCTTGCTTTGCTTTGTTTTGTTATTCTTTCATCAAGTTTCCTTTTATACTGTCTTGCCCGCTTCTTTTATCACGCATCTCCAATGCCACACACTGTGTAGTTCTCCACACAGCATCACGTCCCATCAGCATCCATCAGCATCACAGGCAATCAGCGATCAATGTCACACTGCCACAGGGATACTGGTCAACGTAAGCCCGGCACAGTATGAGGCCACGTAGCTTTAGTCACAGTATCTGTGTGTATACACTGCACGGTATAGGGCCACGTAGCTCTAGTCACAGTATCTGTGTGTATACACTGACTGCATAGTATGGGGCCACGTAGCTTCAGTCACAGTATCTGTGTGTATACACTGCACAGTATGAGGCCACGTAGCTTTAGTCACAGTATCTGTGTGTATACACTGCACAGTATGGCGCCACGTAGCTTCAGTCACAGTATCTGTGTGTATACACTGACTGCATAGTATGGGGCCACGTAGCTTCAGTCACAGTATCTGTGTGTATACACTGCACAGTATGGGGCCACGTAGCATTCGTCACAGTATCTGTGTGTATACACTGCACAGTATGGGGCCACGTAGCATTCGTCACAGTATCTGTGTGTATACACTGCACAGTATCTGTGTGTATACACTGCACAGTATGGCGCCACGTAGCTTCAGTCACAGTATCTGTGTGTATACACTGCACAGTATGGCGCCACGTAGCTTCAGTCACAGTATCTGTGTGTATACACTGCACAGTATGGGGCCACATAGTTTTAGTCACAGTATCTGTGTGTATACACTGCACAGTATGGCGCCACGTAGCTTCAGTCACAGTATCTGTGTGTATACACTGACTGCACAGTATGGGGCCACGTAGCTTCAGTCACAGTATCTGTGTGTATACACTGCACAGTATGGGGCCACGTCGCCTCAGTCACAGTATCTGTGTGTATACACTGCACAGTATGGGGCCACGTAGCTCTAGTCACAGTATCTGTGTGTATACACTGACTGCACAGTATAGGGCCACGTCGCCTCAGTCACAGTATCTGTGTGTATACACTGACTGCACAGTATGGGGCCACGTAGCTTCAGTCACAGTATCTGTGTGTATACACTGCACAGTATGGGGCCACGTCGCCTCAGTCACAGTATCTGTGTGTATACACTGCACAGTATGGGGCCACGTAGCTCTAGTCACAGTATCTGTGTGTATACACTGACTGCACAGTATAGGGCCACGTCGCCTCAGTCACAGTATCTGTGTGTATACACTGACTGCACAGTATGGGGCCACGTAGCTTCAGTCACAGTATCTGTGTGTATACACTGCACAGTATGGGGCCACGTCGCCTCAGTCACAGTATCTGTGTGTATACACTGCACAGTAGTGGGGCCACGTAGCTCTAGTCACAGTATCTGTGTGTATACACTGACTGCACAGTATAGGGCCACGTCGCCTCAGTCACAGTATCTGTGTGTATACACTGACTGCACAGTATGGGGCCACGTAGCTTCAGTCACAGTATCTGTGTGTATACACTGCACAGTATGGGGCCACGTCGCCTCAGTCACAGTATCTGTGTGTATACACTGCACAGTATGGGGCCACATAGCTTTAGTCACAGTATCTGTGTGTATACACTGCACAGTATAGGGCCACGTACCTCTAGTCACAGTATCTGTGTGTATACACTGCACAGTATAGGGCCACGTGGCTTCAGTCACAGTATCTGTGTGTATACACTGCACAGTATCTGTGTGTATACACTGCACAGTATCTGTGTGTATACACTGCACAGTATAGGGCCACCTAGCTTCAGTCACAGTATCTGTGTGTATACACTGCACAGTATGGGCCACGTAGCTTCAGTCACAGTATCTGTGTGTATACACTGCACAGTATGGGGCCACGTAGCTTCAGTCACAGTATCTGTGTGTATACACTGCACAGTATGGGGCCACGTAGCTCTAGTCACAGTATCTGTGTGTATACACTGACTGCACAGTATGGGGCCACGTAGCTTCAGTCACAGTATCTGTGTGTATACACTGCACAGTATGGGGCCACGTAGCTCTAGTCACAGTATCTGTGTGTATACACTGCACAGTATAGGGCCACGTAGCTTCAGTCACAGTATCTGTGTGTATACACTGGTGTTGACCCTAGGGATTATGTGAAGAAGATGAGGAACATACAATCTGCTGGGGATGGGATTATCACTTGACAGAGTGTGTAGAGGGAAAAAGTTATCACATAAACACATCCACGAAGTTAGAATGTGGCTACATTAATGGTAGGTAAATGGTTGCATATGTATTTTTTTACCATTGGTGAACCTTATAGCTCTATCCTAGGAATATTAAAAAGAAAAAAAGTCACACAGACACGTGTGTATATACACACAATCACATATGTAGGTGTATGTACACACATAAACATGTTCATGAATGCACACATGTACAAACACACACACACACGCACGCACACACACATACACACACACTCACACAAAACACACACACACGCATGCACGCACGCACGCACGCACACACACACACACCACTTTTACGTTAAATCCTGTTCCGCTTGTCGTAAGAGTAGGCCATCGTGTACCAGTGGGAACAGATGACATGTACAAAACTGCATACACACGGGGACTGGATTAAAAAAGCACAGGAGTGCTTATCCCATTATCCTCGATATAAAAGAATCAATCAATCAATCAATCAATCAATCACACACTCACTCACTCATACCGACACACACACAGATGGAAGGTCAAGTTTGTGCAATTCCATTGACTTCCTTTGTTTACACAGAAGAGCACAAAAAATGCCTTCACTGACACAGAACATTTCCAAAGAGCTGTGATGCCCACACTGCTCCCTTTTCTAACAAAAACACTGGCAACACTTTGAGGTCCTTGACAGGCAGGATGGTAAACAGGCGGTTATTTATTTTCTGCCACTTCCATTACCGTCGTCAGGAAAATGTTGTTTGTATTTTGTCTACACTTCTAGCTCCAGAATTTTGTTAATTTTTTGTGTGTTTTATTTTGTTTTGGTTTGGGAGTTTTTGTTTTTTGTTGGGTTTGTTTTGTTGGGATTTTTTTTTGGTGGGGGGGGGTACTCTGCTTGCTCTCATTAAGACATCTTTCAAAGAAACAATGTTTTATTTTCTGTTATTCTGCCTTCCTTCGTTTCCCTTTTTTTCACCGTGTTGATTGTTCATAGTTCTTCCCTTTATTAGTTGAAGTGTACTTTATTTTTTTCTGGACTTCTTGAAGGTTATGTTTCATTTTTTTTTTAAGAGTTTGGGTTTATTCCTTTTTATTCCTTTCTATTTCATTTGCTTTCATTCCTTTCCTCTCATTCACTATATACATCTGTCATTTTTCCCCTTTATCCTTCCTGGATTTTAGCTTAATTATCCAATATATTATCTTCTTTCAGGTACTGTTAGCAAGTCATAATAGTGAGCGGATCTTCTTTCTCTCTATTCTTCATCTAGAACCCCAAGGTTCACTGATATATTGTATTGTATTGTTTTATTGTATTGTATTGATGTTTGTTGTTTGTGTTGTTGTTGTTGTTGTGTTGTGTTGTGTTGTTTGTGTTGTATTGTATTGTATTGGTATTGTATTGTATTGTATTGTATTGTATTGTATATTGTATTGTATTGTATTGTATTGTATTGTATTGTATTGTATAAGCGATAGCAGATTTTTCTGCATACAGTTCGGGCTGTTCTCCTCGGGGAGAGTGCGTTGCCACAAGAGAAGTACCACCAAAGTGTGTATGTGACTGGTTTTTGCTCACCGTGAAGATGCTAACTCCTTGGGAAACACCACCTTGACTGGGCATCTCAAACCTGGGCTCAGTCCCAAGCCATCAATTTGCGAGTGCAAGGCGCTAACCATAAGACTCCTTCAACCCCAGATTTTCTTTTTTTATTTGCTTTCTTTTGCTGTTGCTGTCATTCTTTTGGCATCCTTCTCTATTTCCCATGAGCAAAGTTCTACAGAGTGTAGTTTTGTTGTTGTTTTTCTTTGCTGGTCTAACCTTTTTTTGTTGTTGTTTATTTTTCACAAATAATGTGTCAGTTATTTTCTGCCTTCTGCATATTCTCATTAGCACTTTTTCAAAGAGAGCACTTTTTTTATTTTGCTTTTGGTTTTTCTTTCCTCACATACTTTTATTCAGGGCTTTTTTTTTCTTTGTTTATTTTCCATATCTTTTGTTAGTGCCCACAGGGATACCTTCGTTGAACATAACTTTCTCCTTCTTTGTGTTTCTTTTCATTCATGCTTTTTTGTTTCTTTATTATTTCATTTTCTTCATTTTCTTGCTCTTGGCTTCATTTTGATTTATTCATTCAGTATTTGTTCCATTTTTTTTTATAAATATTTCTTTTGATCTCACATGCTTCCTTTTTTTTCATTTGGTTACCACTCTCCATAATATTTCTTTTTACCAGCACAGCAACGTTTCATTACCATCCATCACGCACACATCACACGCTATCAGTTAGCAATGTCAGGCCGCCACAGGGTTACTGGTAAAAGATGACCCTGCACAGTATGAATCACATAGCTGCAATTTACTCACTGCGTCTGTGTCCATTTTCTATTGTTGAGAGTAAAGGTTGTGTGAAGGAGACGGGATATCAAATATGTTGCGAACTGAAGAGATCACTTGGTAGAGTGTGTGGATGGCAAAATACAGTATGCACACAAACATACACACACGCATGCACGCGTACACACATAGACATTAACATACACATGAGTACTTCGTGCATATAAGCACACACTTACGTTCATACACATGCAAACATAAAGGCGTGCAGACACCCTTATGTGTGTGCATGTGCAAGTACACACACACACACACATATGGAGAGACACACACACACACACATACACACGCACAACACACACACACACACACACACACACACACACACACACACACACACACACACACACACACACACACATGGAGGAGAAAAGAAGAGACAGAGAGAGTAATCTCAGACATGCGTAATTACAAGAATCACTAACTTTACACACGAGAGCTAAACAACAAAACGAAAAAATAGATATCTCCACTAAAGGAGAACACTTCAAAAGAGCTAGGGGCCCGACAGACGATCACTTTTCTAACAAAGACATTTGCCAACACTTTGAGCTTCTCCTTCAAAGACACCATGGTAAACAAGTGTTTCTAGGTTTTCTGCCAGTTCCAATTAGCAGACAGAATGTCTTCTTTCTCTATTCTTTGACTCCTTCTTTCATTCATTCTGTCTTTTAGGTAATGTCACAGTGTCTTTTGACATGCACTGGAACCATGCGTATCAGTGATTGCCTTCCAATGAATCATTCCAGCAACATGGAGAGGGGGGGGGGTCTGCGGCATGGGTAACAGCTTGTCCCTCCATACTTACCCAGGATTTGCGCTTTAGAGTCTACGCGCAACCCCATGAGTCTTCTGAGACTGACGGATACCTACTTTGGCCATTTCTCTCTTGCACCTTTTCCATAGAATGCATACTATTTTTCTTTGATTTTTTTTCTTCCATTCACTAATTATATTTGTCTTTATTTCTTTCCTTAGTTAATTTCCTTACTTTTTGTTTTGTTAGATTTCTTGTTATCGTTTATTTACTTGATTTTAGTCTGTTTTTTTTTTTCCTTTTCTGCTAGGTTCTCATTAGCTTGCATTAACAGAGTGTATCTTTCTGTCTACTTTTTTTGTTTTGTTTTCTTTCTTTGTTATTCTGTTTTGTTCTTGCTTTCATTTTTTTTTTCTTTAAATACTTTCTTATCAGTTCCTCTTGTTTTTCCTGCTGTGCTTCTTTTCTCAGTAGTCGCTAGTGCCACACAACAATGTTTCCAACACAGCAGCATACGCCATTAAAGTCTCTCAACATCACAGGAGATAACTGATCAATGTCAGACTGCCACAGGGTTACTGGTATAAGATGACCCAGCACAGTATGGTGCCACACGGCGGTATTCAGTACAGTGTCGGTGTGTCTGTGTGTCATTTTTCTGGTGATGACACTGTGACCGTGTGAAGGAGATGGGACAGCAAGGGTGCCGAGGACCACAGTTCTTGTTTCGGGGGGGGGGGGGATGGGGGGGGCTCGGTGGGTGGTTGTGTGTGTGTTTGTGGGGGGAGTAGGTGTGTGTGTGGTGAGAGAGAGTCTGTGGTGTGTGTGTGTGGTGTGTGTATGTTTGTGTGGTGTGTGTGTGTGTGCACGCTCGCACGCGCTCTTTCTATGAATTTGTACGTTGAAATGATACCTGTAAATACAGTGTGGTGAATGGTATTGCATTGTATTATGGAATAATTCTTCATCGCCAAAAAAAATTTTCTGACATAAAGCAATACTACTTTCAGTCATGCAATGGTCATTTCATTTGTATTTTATCGATTTTCTGTCACATTTTTCTGTTTGTTTGGGTTTTTTTCATTTCATCATTGATCCACTTTCCGGCGTGTGGTGAACTGATCAGTGGGGAAAAACGTTGGTTTGGGTTAACTCTGTAACTGTTTGCAATGGGAAATCAACGCAGACCACGGTAATGAATGAAACAAAGTATACGTTACATTTTGTGAACTGTTTAACTGTTTATTGTTTGCTGGGGAAATTTACGCAGACGACGGTAGTGAATAGAAGAAAGTGTAGGGTTTTTTGTTAACTGTTTACTGTTGCAAGACGAAATAACACAGAATACGGTTGTAAATGCCAAAAGTGCACATTATTTTTTTGTATGTTAACTGTTTGTTTGCTGTTTGCAAGGGGAAATTAACGCAGACTACGGTAGTGAATGGAAGAAAGTGTATGTTACATTTTGTTTAACTGTTTATTATTTGCAAGAGGAAATTAACACTGACTACAGTTGTGAATGACAAAAAGTACACATTATATATTATTTTGTATGTTAACTGTTTGTTTGCTGTTTAAAAGGGGAAACCAACACAGGCTACAGGAGTGAATGGGAGAAAGTACACAATACATTTTGTAAACTGATTAACTGTTTGCAAGAGGAAGTCAACATAGACTGCGAAAGTGAATGAAAGAAATTACACGTTATTTTTTTAACAATTTATTGTTTGCAAGGGAAAATAACACAGACTATGATAGTGAATGGGGAAAAGTGCACGTTGCATTCTTCTAACGGTTAAACTGTTTTCAATGGGAAATTAACACAGAATACGGCAGTGAGTCGAGAAAGTACACGATACTTTTTTGTTAACGACTAAACTGTTTGTGTTGAAGGAAACTAATACTAACTACGGTGTTGTGTGGTAGAAAGTACACATTACCTTATGTTAACTGTTTATTGTTTGCAAGGGGAAAATAACACAGAAAACGGTAGTGAATAGGAGAAAGCACGTGTTCCATTTTGCTATGTCAACTGTTTAATTGTTTGCTGTTTGCAAAGGGAAATAAACACGGGCAACGGTAAGTACTGGGAGAAAGTATTCGTTACATTTAGCACACTGTTTAACTGTTTGCAAAGGGAAATATAAACACAGGACTATGGTAGTGAATGGGAGAAACTACACGTTTTCCCCTTTGCTATTTTACTGTTGGCAAGGGGAAATTAACACAGCCTACCGCAACAGAAGACTGTGGTCTTGGCCAAATTAGCTGCCCATTGTCCCCCCTGATCACGTCTCCCTCCCCTAAGTATCCCCATACCCCCCCCCCCCCCTATCCTCCTCAGCATCCTCTCCCTCCTTTCAGACCTCTGTGGAAGCATCCAGACAGCAGTAGATGGTCTGATTGTGCCCGGCTGAACGGCAGTAAATTGTCGGTTGTTGGATTTCGCCTATAGTGTACTGGATGGGGTTAAAATGTGTGTGTGTGTGTTGGGGGGGAGGGGGGAGGTGTGTGTGTATGTGTGTGTGGGGGGGGGTCAGTGTGTGTTGTGTGTGTGTGGTGTGTGTGTGTGTATGTGTGTGTGTTTGTATGTGTGTGTGTTTGTAGTATTGGAGTGTGTGTGTGTGTGTATGTGTGCGTATGTGTTGTGTGTGTGTTGGGGTGTGTGTGTGTGTGTGTGTGGTGTGTGGTGTGTGTGTGTGTGGTGTGTGTGTGTGCGTGCGTGCGTGCGTGTTGTGTGTGTGTGTGTATGTGTGCTGCTCAATATTGAAAGTTGCAAAGCTTCTTTTATTCGCGCTAATTTACGTTGATTGAGGAGGATTTGGGGCACTAAGATTCTTTTCTGATTTTAGGTTGAAAAAATATCAAAGTTTTATTCCCTGTCCTATTCTTTTCATGTCCATTTCATTGAATGCATATATCACCAAAAAAAGACGAAAACTTTAGGGATGAGAGAAAACACACACAAAAAAGTCCATTGATTCAAGGACATAATACAGTTAGTACGTTTAAATTTTTATTAACTTTGTAAAAGTTTGGGGGGGTTGTAATCCGTGGAATTTGTTATCTTCTTTGCTGTGTATGAGTTTTCACGAATAAAGAAAATTATCATGAAATTTAACATAGACAAAAGTAAGTACAAGCAGATTTAGGGAGGGAAGAAGATAGGAGAAGAAAGAAAGAAAGAAGAAAAGAAAGAAAGAAGAAGAAAGAAAGAAAGAAAAGAAAGAAAGAAAAAAGAAAGAAAGAAAGAAGAAGGTAAACAAAAAAACAGAGACACACAGAGAGAAAGATACCGATATACAGAGGCTTTTCATACGGTTCTAACTTAAAGATCTGGAATAACATCTAAAGAAAGAATAAGTGCTCTGGACAAACAAACAACAATAACAACATATCTGATAATCAGTATAATGGGGAGCAAAAACGAAACTGCCTACTGGTAACAAAAGACACGTCTAGGCCAAAATATTGCCCTAGTTCTTCTTCCTTACAATCTGCCCCCCCCCCCCCCCCTAGCCCTCCACTTTAACAGTGCTACCACTCCCCCTAGTCATCAGTTCTGGCAGACTGGCATGATCCCCAACACTTGATTCCTCCCAAACCCTCTCACAGAGCAGTTGGACACTGCTATTAGACAGCCAAATTGGGCCAGGTTGAATGGTTGGCTGTGAAATGTTGGATCCTAGAATTGCGCTTACAACGTAGTAAGAGTAGAACTGGGTCAAGAGTGGGGAGGGGGGGGGGCAAGATCTCATTTTTCGTCAGAGTAAAAAATGACAACGTACAAGATTTTTGCGTGTGGTTTTGTTTGCTTTTTTTTAAGTTAATGGAAAGATGAGATGAAATATTGAGGGTGGTTTTGGGGGGGGATTTCCGAACGGATACAGAATCAGATGAAAGAATATATTGTTTCTTTATGAAGGTAATAAAACGTAAAAGAAAACTTATGTTTTTGTGTATTTGGAATTTCCTGTGTTTTGCTGTGCTTGGAAGGAATCGAGACTGGGGATTTTGGGGAGGGGGGAACTATCATGAATGCACAGTCAAAATCTCTGTTCCACTGACTCAGCCTTTGCTCTTTTGTGTCTGTCTGCTTGTCTGAAGTTTCTCTCTGTCTCTCTGTCTGATTATGTCTGTCTGTCTGTTTCTTTTTTGCATAAATTATACGACCGTTTCTGCCCTTCATTAATGTTGCGCATTTCAGCTCTGGATAGGATGGTTGTCTAAACACAACACCAGCGTGCATGTGTTTGTTTTTTGGGGTCTTGTTTTGTAAATTACCGTTTTTAATTTTATTTTTACATCCATCCTTCCCAACACGAATGGCTCACTCTTCCAAAAGACAGAACGGGTTTTAACGCCCGCGCAGTTTTTTTTATCTTTATTTATTGATCTTATTATCTTATTCTTTTACTTGGAGGTTAGTGGAATAAGCACTTGTGTGCTTTTTTACATCCAGTCCCTATGTATATGCATTTTTGTAAATTTTGTCATCCGTTCCCGTTGGCACGCAATGGCCTACTCTTCCGAAAAGCACAACGGGTTTTTAGCGTGTGCGCAAGAAGTTCTGCTTGCATTCGCACACGGGACCTCGGTTGTTGTCTCATCCGAAGGACTTTTTGGGGAAAGGATCTAGCACAGATGTTAATTCCAGAGGAAAAAATCCTCTAAAACGAGATTCGAACCCGGGTCAGGAGATCATGAGCGCATCACTGTGACCACCAGGCTATCCCGTCCACCGCTGAAGATGAGAGTGAGGGGGAAGTGATTCTAGTTATTGACATAGTAGTCTGCTATAGGAGTGCTAGTTCCTCACTCCACAGTGTGGGTTTTTCCCTGCATAATAATGACGTGACGGATTTCTTAGTCTGTATTTATTGTGTTTTCTAAAAGACACTGACAGAGGGGAAGAACAGTCCATTAGTTATTTTATTTATCTCTCTCTATCGCTCTTTGACGTTATACGGTGAATGTTATTCAGGTAAAGATAAATAGTCTGTCGCCAGAATGAAAAGAATTGAGTATGGCTGAGCTATATTGATTTCTTTTTTGTAATTTAGGTGTGGATTTATCACATTCACGGAACATTTGCTTTAGATATTTATTCATTCATTCATTTATTTACGTCATTTCTTATTCACTCATTTACTTCTTTATCTATTCAATTGCTTATTGATTTTTTTTTCTTTATTTGTTTGTACATTTATTTTAATTTTTTTATATCTCCGATTCAGCCATGATTTTTTTTTCAGTCAACTATCATCATCATTATACAAATACTAATACTAATAATAATGATAATCATTATTATTATTATTATTATTATTATTATTATTATTATTATTATTATTATACTAATAATTATAATACTAATGATAACACATGGAATTTATATAATGCTATATCTTGCAAAAACAAATCAAAGCGCATGCATTCGACCAATACAACTCACAAACAATCAACAACAATTACTAGTTTTAGAAAATAGCAAAATCGAATGCACACACACACACACACACACACACACACACACACACACACACACACACACACACACACACACACACACACACACACACACACACACACACACAGTGAGTTAGTCGGACACACTTTTTAAAAGTTAGATGATTATTTGCTGCACAGCACATGGAAAATTATTTTTTTAGATTTTAGATACCCATGTGAAGTGATCAGATGAAATTGTTTCGTCTGCTCGATTACACTGTCCATCAGACCACACAGCAAAAACAGCATCGGCACTGCTGAGGCTGGCAGGTAATTTGACAGCAGGTGGAGGCAGATATAGAATCTCTCTGTCTCTGTTTCTGCTTCTGTCTATCTCTCCGTCTGTTTCTGTCTGTCTGTTTATGTCTGTCTGTTTCTGTCTGTGTGTCTATCTGTGTCTGTGTCTGTGTCTGTGTCTGTCTGTCTGTCTGTCTGTCTGTCTCTCTGTCTCTGTCTCTCTGTCTCTGTCTCTCTGTCTCTGTCTCTCTGCCTCTCTGCCTCTCTGTCTATCTGTCTGTCTGTCTGTCTGTCTGTCTGTCTGTCTGTCTGTCTGTTCTGTCTGTCTGTCCTCCTCTCTCTCCTCTCTCTCTCTCTCCTCTCTCTCTCTCTCTCTCTCTCTCTCTCTCTCTCTCTCTCTCTCTCTCTCTCTCTCCCCTCTCTCTCCTCTCTCTCTCTTGTCCGCTCGTGTGAGTGTGTGTGTGTCCGCGTGCGTGCGTGTGTGGCGTGCGTGTGTGCGTGCCTGTATGCGTACGTGCGTGCATGCGTGCATGCTTTCACGCGCACGCGCGTGCATGTGTGTGTGTTTGTGTTGCTCTCTCACTCGAGTGCGTAGTATAGACGTGTGTGCACGCAAGCATGCCTGGCCTTCTTGATCAGGGCTTTAGCTGCGATGATTGTGAGGAAAGCTGTCAGGATCAGGTCGCCATTGCTCATTCATGACTTGAGGATGGGGGATTCCCAATCTCTGTGGCCCCTCACATCAGTGCATCATTGTCAGCGAGCTGTCATTTGTGTGCAATGTCAGCTTCTATCCTGTGAATGCATTCATATGTGTCATTATTTTTGCCGTTCTGCAGAAATTCAGCCGGTTTCAAAATTCTTTTTTTTTTGTTATTGTTGGAATTATTATTCATGAAGCAGGTTGGCGTTTGTTTGTGATGCGGTTGCTGAAATAGATTGACTAGAAGTACTTTCGGGTTGTTTTAAATATTTCCGTTCATGCATTTATTTACAATTGTTGTCAATTTTTTTTACGTCAGAGCCGGAAAATTTTGCATTCTTGTGGTTTATAGTATGTTTCAAAGTCTTCAGCTATTCTTCTTCTTCGTCGTCTCGAACTACTCAGACAGCAACTATTGTGGTCTGTCATATGTGCGAAAATAGCGTTCGCACTGCCGTTAAGCCCTGACTAGTCAGACCCAGCACATCCGACTTCAGCGTGGGAGAAAAATCTTTCAAGTCTCTCTGGAAAAAGTGCAGGAAAATGGACCGAGAAGTCAGAAAATAGAAGAGAAGGGGTGACAAGAAGAAAAGGAACAGGGCAGAAACAAAGAGAGGGATAGAAAATAGGGAATTCCCAGCACAGAATTTCCAGGAAGTGGGGATGCTATTTATACTGACAGGCCCCTAGCATCTCCACGGGCAATTCAGCTATTCAGCAGCCACCGTGTGGTCAGTGCCTTGGGTTATGACCTGGAAGATTGCTGGTTTGAGTCCTCTAGTTATAGGGATTTTTCCGACTCTGGCCAGCTCTTATCGAGAGTGAGTGTGCTGTGGGTTCATTGGGAAGACAGGAACCACACAGTCGAGCTCCA
>CM060322.1:4966299-4968799 GCA_030674155.1 Stramonita haemastoma
GGTCACAGCACTCGCTTTACCCAAGTTAAAGTTAAGCAGCATCGAGTGTGGTTACCAAGTGGATGGGTGACTGTTTGCGCGTTTTGGCTTCAGTACAGTCCCCCAGGTCAACCACCTGTAAATAGGTACCTACCCTCTTGAGGTCACGGAAGGTAATGCAGTGAAGGAGAGAAGATGGGCACTGCCCTCAATATGCTGGCCCCTGGAGAAGTAAGGTCTGTGATGCCTCGCTCCCCTACGACCACGTAGGTTATACATTTACCTTTACCTTTTACCTATGTAGTAGAAGCATGCAAAAAGATTCACATTTTCTATCTGTTGTGCTCTCCATGTCAGGTTAACTCGGAGTTTCTTTTAGAAGCTTCATGAATATCTGTCTCTGTGTGTGCGTGCGTGCGCGCGTGCGTGCATGCGTGCGTGTGTGTGTTTGTGTATGTTTTAATTTTCTTTTAATTTTGTTATTCTTTTATATCGAGGATAATGGAATAAGCACTCATGTGTGTGTGCGCGTGCGTGCGTGCGTGTGTGTACTTGCGTGTGTGTGTGTGTGTGTGTGTTTGTGTGTGTGTGTGTGTGTGTGTGTATGTGTGTGTGTGCGTGCGTGTGTGTGTGTGTGTGTGTGTGTGTGTGTGTGTGTGTGTGTGTGTGTTGCAGTGACAGTCTCGCCTTCGCCACAGAGCCTGTGTTGGGCAGTCTGGCCAATGTTCTGGGCAACTATGAGCGTCTGCCTCCTGTCATCCCGCCTGAAATCAGGGTAGGTACATGTGGGTGGATGGGTGGATGGATGGATGAAGGGAGGGAGGGATGTGTGTGTCTCTGTGTGTGTGTGTGTATATGTGTGCTTATGTGTGTGTGTGTCTCTCTCTACCTTGTGGACACGTTCAGTTTTCAACATCATAGCAGCAACAAGCTTAAAGCTCATAGCGCATTCTGATGACCGGGACAGATAGCAAATGCCGTGTTATATTTAATTATATCCCTGTGAATTTCGGGCCTTGACTACAGATTTGGTGAGAAGAGCACAGGCGGTAGAGATGAGATGCCTCCGAAGACTCTAAGGCATCTCTTACAGAGACCACATAAGCAACGAAGACGTGCATAATAGAATCCAGCAAACTATTGGTCCCTACGAAAACCTTTCTAACAACCATAAAGAAGCGTAAACTTAAATGGTACGGGCATGTCACAAGATCAAAAGGACTTGCAAAAACTATACTGCAAGGCACTGTCCAGGGAGGAAGAAAAAGAGGCAGACCAAGGATGAGATGGGAGGACAACATCAGCGAATGGACAGGCCTAGAACTCAACAAAATTTTGAGAAAGGCAGAACAGAGAGAGGAATGGAGGGAACCGGTTGTTAAGAGTACGGGATAAATAGAAAGATGGATAGCTGGGTAGATAGAAATACCAACACTCTGTATGGCAAATGACTGCTTGTCAGCCGTAAGGCAATTTTAATTAATTTAAAATACAACGATAACATAACCTCTGCCTGCCTCTGATAGACAGATCAAAATAATTCAAAAGTATAATGTCCTATGAACTGGACAAGATATTGGAAACTGCTTTACTTCGTACGTCAATGGCACTTCTACACAAAGATGAAAAAATTCCCCCACACATACAGTTTTCACCTGTATGAAAGACACGTTTTTCAAGCTTAGCTTAGGGGAAAAAAAAGCTTTTTAAGCTAAATCCTCTTTAGACGTGTGCACACCTAGTCTTCTTTCTTCTTCTATCTTCCAGACCGCGGAATAGGCAAGGTGTGTGCTGGGCTTACCACCGTGGTGATGTGAATGATGAAGGTGCGGAGAGATGCCCGCTAAGCTGTATTGATTACCCATAAAGTTCACCAGTTTTTCAACGCTGTCACTCTCACGTCTCTGGGGACCAAGAGTCAGGGAGGGGTTGGGATGTTTGATACAGAAGAGGCCAGGAGGGGGGGTGGGTAGGAGTTAGAGGGCAGTAGACTTTTGACTTACAGCAGCAGTTTTCGCCTTGCAGTGATGGTACAGATATAGCCCTCTCCATCTGTATACACATACGCATAATATGCATGCGTACGTGCATGCATGCACAGATACAACTGTACACATGTATATATGGATATGTGTGTACATACACACAAAAGCATATACGCATGCGTGTATGCACACACATATGCACATGTAGACACACACTCATACAAACATATACACACTCACACACACACACGCGCGCGTGCGCATGTACGCACGCACAAACACATTAGCACACACATACACGTATGCACGCATGTACACACACAAGAGAAATCTGCGGTGAAATAAAGTGGTACAAAATATAAAACGACAAAATACATACAGGATCACACTCACACACACATACATACACTCACCTCCACATGCACGCACGCACGCCACACACACACATACATACATACATACATACATACATACATACATACATACATACATACATACATACATACATACATACATACATACATACATACATACAT
>CM060322.1:4978799-4980611 GCA_030674155.1 Stramonita haemastoma
AGATGTGATCATGTGGAAGAACATGGCGGTGGAATAAATCACAGCCCCTTGCAGCAGAGCGCATTGGACTGGACACAGATTTTCCCTGAACCGTGAGAAGGAAAATCTTCGCATTTATCAATGTCTTCTGCTTTTGCCGATATTCAAATTTTTCCGCCCGGATTTTGAGTGTGTGTGTATGTGTGTGTGTGTGTGTGTGTGTGTGTGTGTGTGTGTGTGTGTGTGTGTGTGTGTGTGTGTGTGTGTGTGTGTGTGTGTGTGTGTGTGTGTGTGTGTGTGTGTGTGTGTTCTGGTGTGAATTTATATGCGTTTAAACAAACGTTACCTTTCATCACGTGTGTTTAAATCATATATGTCTATTTCTTATTAGTTGTTTCAATTTGTTTTGATCACTGCAGAACAAATTTCCTTTAATAAAGGACAACAAACGAATTGAATTGAATTGAATCAAAGAGACAGTGACACAAAATTCCAGTCCCAGGCATGCACATTGCAATTTGGCAGTTATTTTACGGCCCTTCAGATTGGAAGATTTTTATGAGTTCCGCTAACAGCCATACAGACATAGACAATACAACATCATCGAGACATCGAGACATACAGGAAAAAGTGGATCAGTGGTCTAGGGGAAACGTGCCTGTCAAGAAAGCGAAAATTCCGGGTCGAAAGTGTGCGGTGGTTCGAACCCCGTTTGGGCCCGAAATTTTTCACCCATCCATTAGACCCTGAGTGGTGTGGTCTAGGCGCTAGTCTTTCGGATGAGACGATAAACCGAGGCCCCGTGTGTTCCACATCATTATTTAGCGCACTTAAAAGAGCCCACGGCAACAAGAGGGTTGTCTCTGGCAACATTCTGTAGAAAAAAAGCCACTCTGATAGGGAAACAAATACATTTGCAGACAGGAAAAAGAGAAGAAAAAAAAAAGGATAGGCGCTGCTCTTGTGGCGACGCGCTCTCCCCGGAGAGAGCAGCCCGAATTTCACACAGAGAAATGTGCTGTGACATAAAGTGGTAATAAATAAATAAATGAATAAATAAATAAATAAAATAAAATGTAATACTTGGAGACGTTTTATACGGAACCTCCATATCTGGCATGGCGGTGAGGCGGAGTCTCTGCTCATGCGGAACACTGGAGTGATATTAATGGCAGCATTCTGTAGCAGAAAGCATTGGCTTGTACACAAGAGTTTCTATAAACTGGCTGATCAAAAATCTTCGCGTTGTTTTATGAATAATGGAATCAGCTTTGATGTATCATCATCTTTGATCCCCTTAAACTCCAAGATGGTTGTGATTGTCTGATGTTGATTGATTGTTTGTTTGTTTGTTTGTTTGTGAAAAGGCGTTATTAGAGTTGGAAGGATAAAAATGTATGAGTATGGATGTCTGCACTTAAGTGGGAGGAGGGGTGTTGTTGATGTGTGTTGTATTGTCTTGTGTTGTGTTGTGTTGTATTGTGCGCGTGTGAATATGTGAGTCTAGGTGTCTAATATATATATATATATATATATATATATATATATATATATATATATATATATATATATATATATATCTGTGTGTGTGCGTGCGTGTGTGTGTGTGTGTGTGTGTGTGTGTGTGTGTGTGTGTGTGTGTGTGTGTGTGTGTGTGTGTGTGTGTGTGTGTATGTGTGTGTGCGTGTGCGTGTGCGTGTGTGTGTGTGTGTGTGTGTGTGTGTGTGTGTGTGCGAAAGACCAACACAAGTGCATGTACACTGATCGCACAGGCAAAAATCAGTCTCCTATCTTCTTTAAATGCTTTCTTTAAATATAAAGGTTTTCATTTGG
>CM060322.1:4980711-4985711 GCA_030674155.1 Stramonita haemastoma
TTATCTTTTCCCGAAAAACTAGACCAGACCTACACTCAGGTCTAATGGTACTCGGGGGAAGGATTTTGAATTCAAAACGGGGATCGAACCACGCACACTTGGAATCACGGACTTTTAAATTTTCTAGGAGGCGCGGTTTCCTCTGGACCCCCAATCTACCACTTTGGCACCAGTGGAAAAGAAGCAGATACTGTCAGTTGACTATTTTTCGAGAAACAGAAGTACAAGACTATATCGATTAGCTGACTTTGTTTATTATGTCATATGGAAAGGAATTGTGGGGGGGGTGGGTGGGGTTGTTGTTGTTGTTTGGGGTGGGGAGTTCTCCGGCTAGAGCTCCAATACATGTTTTGTTCTAATTGTACACCACTTTTCAGTCACGGCAAATTCTTCTACGTGAAATTTGGGCTGCTCTCCCCGTTGAGAGAGCAACGCCACCCACTATTTGTTTCTTGTCATATCTGCTACTGTATTTCTTTCCCTATTAGAATACCTTTTTATCTACAGACTTGTGCCAGGGACATCTCTCTTGTTGCCGTGGGTTCTTTTACATGCACTATATAATGTGTAACACATGGGACCTCGGTTTATCTTATCCGAAAAACTAGCACCCAGACCTCCACTCAAGGTCTAATGGATGGGGGAAGGTTTTGAATTCAAACGGGGATCGAACCACCGCACACTTGGAATACGGACTTTTAAATTTCTAGGAGGCGCGTTTCCTCTAGACCCCCAATCTACCACTTTGGCACCATGGAAAAAGAATACTGTCATTGACTATTTTCGAGATACAGAAGAACAAGACTATATCGATTAGCTGACTTTGATTATTATGTCATATGAAAGGGAATTGGGGGGGGGGGGGGTTGTTGTTGTTGTTTGGGGGGGTTCTCGGCTAGAGCTCCAAAGTTTACTAGTGTTGAGATTTTTGCGTATGCGACCGCTTTCTCCCACCATTAAGGTAAGCAGATTCCGACCTTCGAAATAAAAAATTCTTTTAGGTTTTGTTCTGTCTCTGTCTGTCTCTGTCTCTCTGTCTCTCTGTCTCTGTCTGTCTGTCTGTCTGTCTGTCTGTCTGTCTGTCTGTCTGTCTCTCTCTCTCTCTCTCTCTCTCTCTCTCTCTCTCTCTCTCTCTCTCTATATATATATATATATATATATATATATATATATATATATATATATATATATATATAAACATGTAATATAACTGTGCTGACTACACTCCCCCTAAAAGCTATTTGGATGAGACTATAAACCAAACTCCCGTGTGCAAATGCACGCAGGACCACATTAAACACAACCAAACACAAACTCTCCTCCATTCCAATAACTTCAATAGAATTCGGCAATACGTCAGTTCCGCTATCTGCTTCTGTGAAGTATCTAGGAGTCGTTGTCGATAACACTCTCTTCCATGCAAAAATTCATTACCCAAACCTGTCAGTCATGCTACTATCAACTACGGCGTATTAGCGCAATTCGAAAGTACCTGTCCACTGATGCAACTTCCAAACTTGTCACTTCTCTTATTCTCTCACGTCTGGACTATTGCAATTCTCTTTTGGCTGGTCTGCCAGCATCATCCATCCACTCCCTTCAACGCATACAAAACTCCGCAGCTCGTCAGGTCCTCAGAAAGAAAAAATCTGAGCACATTACCCCTCTCTTGCAATCTCTTCATTGGCTGCCCGTACCACAGAGAGTAAACTACAAGATCAATACCCTCTGTTACAAATGTCTCCACAATACTGCACCCTTCTACCTCTGTGAATGTCTTCACTTGTACACACCTTCTCGCTCCCTCCGCTCGTCGGCAGATACTTTGTCCCTAAGAACACCCAGATTCAACCTATCTACCGTTGGCCGCCGCTCTTTCTCTGTTTCCGGTCCATCGATGTGGAACGACCTTCCTCTCTCCCTCCGACAAAAGCCTACTTATGACACTTTTAAATCCAACCTCAAGACACACTTATTTCAAACCTAAGTTTTTCTCCTTCCGCTTCCATCTCTTACCTGTCCCTGCCTTCAACATCCACCTGCCAAAGTGCATAACGTTTGTGGGTGTGTGTGCGTGCGCGCGCGTGCTGCGTGCGTGCGTGCGTGTGTGTGTGTGTGTGTACATTCGAATTTGTCAAAACTGTAAATAGTTGCTGATTGTGCGTCGTGTAGGTTGAATGCAAGCGCTTTGATTTGTTTTTGCAAGATATAGCGCTATACAAATTCCATGTATTATTATTATTATTATTATTATTATTATTATTATTATTATTATTATTATTATTATTAAACCACATGTTAAAGCCTATTCCACTTTTTGGAAGAGTAGGCCATTGTGTGCCGGTGGGAAGGGATGACAAAATTTATAAAGATTGCATACACCCGGGGACTTGATGTTAAAAAAGCAAAGAAGCGTTTGTTCCATTATCCTCGAAATAGAAGAGTGAATAAATAAATAAATAAATGAAAAGTCAAATAACCAAATAAATAAAACTGGGACATATTGCTCTCTACAAGTTCATCATAAAAGCATTAAGACATCAAGGCAGAGAACATGGAATACTCTGAAACACCATCAGAAAAGAAAAAAGGATTAAATTGCCATCTCCAAAGATTATGGAGAATGTGTTGATTTTTGTGTCCATACCCGCCCCCCACCCCCACCCCCCACCCCCAAATTCCTTCTTACTTTCTCTCCCATGAGATTTCAGATCGTTAAATAACACCAAAGTTGAATGCACCTGGCCTGACTTCTCAGGTGCTTAACAGTGGCACAACACCATGTTCGCTCGTATGACAGGCAACAATAGTTGCTGTTTGAGCGTTGGACGAAGAAGAAGATCGTTACATCAGATCTGAAATAAGTTTCATGGAAACGGCCTATCAGGATGAGGCTTCTATACAATCTGCATCCTACCCTGCTCTGGAATCGTGAAGTCCATTTTGAATTATTAATTCCGTGTCTCTTCTGTCAGCTTTTTGGTTATTGAGGGTTGTTTTTTTTCTTTTCTTTTGGTTTGTAATTACAGTTGTTGTCATAATATCAGTGTTCTTCCTGGTTCTGTCTCTGTTTCTTTAACCTACGCTTTTTCTGTCTCTGGTCTTTCTGCTCTCTGTCTCTGTCTCTCTGTCTCTCTGTCTTCTGTCTCTGTCTCTGTCTCTGTCTTCTGTCTGTCTCTGTCTGTCTGTCTGTCTGTCTGTCTGTCTGTCTTCTTCTCTGTCTCTCTCTCTCTCTCCTCTCTCTCTTCTCTCTTCTCTCTCTCTCTCTCCTCTCTTCTCTCTCCTCTCTCTCTCTCCTCTCTCTCTCCCCTCTCTTAAGTGTATATTTGTGTTTGTGTTTGTTTGTTTTGTGGGGGGAGAGGAAGTGCATGCATCAGTGAGTGTATGCTTTCAGCATTCACACTTATGTACTTCTTTTTATGTGCTTCGGTGCAATATGCGATTCTAGCTTTGGGTGTGGCTGTGCAAGTATATTCAACATATGAGGAAGCACACACACACACACACACACACACACACACACACACACACACACACACACACACACACACACACACACACACAAACCCATGCATGGCCGTGGAAATATAGGAAGGGGGGCGGAGAGGAATAATACTATAGTGTTTGAGATGGAATCAATGCGTCCATTCACAAGTCCACCTCATATTCCTGTTATTATGGATTCATTATTGGGTGGGTGATTATTCCTTGTTTTACCTGTGGTGAGAAGGAAGGAAGGAAGAATGGAGGGAAGGAAGGAAGGGAAGGAGGAGCAGGGAAGCCTTTCTGAATCTTCATGGAGCTGAGTTAAGCGTGCCGGCTTTAGCCCTTCTTCTTCTCTCGGATTTAACACACATTGTCTGCCTGTCTCTCTGTCTGACTGATTGTCTGTCTGTCTGTCTGTATGTCAGCATCTCTGTATGTCTGACTGTCTGACTGTCTGTCTGTCTGTCTAGTTTGTCTGTCTTTCTGTCGGTCTGTCTCTCTGCCTCTCTGCCTGCCTCTCTTTCTGTCTGTCTGTATATCTCTCTGTCTGTATATGTCTGCCTCTCTGTCTTTCTGTATGTCTTCCTCTCTAAATATCTTTCTGTCTGTCTATCTGTTGGCCTCTCTCTTTCATCCTCTCTGTCTGTCTGTCTGTCTCTTTTCTTTCCTCGATAAGAGCTTAGAAATATACACCGATTGTGAAATTTTGCATACACGACTGGGGGTTTGCCCACCAATAAATTAGCCGTATTCCGTCCTCAGAAAGAGACAAATCTGAGCACATCACTCCTCTCTTGCGATCTCTCCACTGGTTGCCTGTGCCACAGAGAGTAAACTATATGATCAGTACTCTCTGCTACAAATGTCTCCACAAATTGCACCCGCCCACCTCTGTGAATGTCTTCACGTGTAAACTTCTATTGGTTTCCTCCGCTCTGTTGCAGATAACTTGTGCTTACAAATATTTAGATTCAACGTATCCACCGTTGGCAGTTACTCTTTCTCTATTTCTCCTCCATCGATCTGGAATGAATTCTCCTCTCATCTCTCTCTCTCTCCTCTCTCTCTCTCTCTCTCTCTCTCTCTCTCTCTCTCTCTCTCTCTCTCTCTCTCTCTCTCTCTCTCTCTCTCTCTCTCTCCTCTCCCTACCTCTCTTCACTTCTTCTCCTGCCAAAGCCTACTTATACACTTTTCATCCGCCTCAAGACATCTCATAACTGTACCTGCTTAACAGCCAATCTTATCACCCTGCCAAAGTGCATAACCTCTGTGTGTGTTTGTTTATTTATTTTATTTATCTATTCTTTTATATCGAGGATAACGGAGTGTGTGTGTGTATGTGTGTGTGTCTGTATGTGTGTGTATGTGCTTGTGTGTATGTGCGTGTGCTTGTGTGCGTGTTTGTGTGTCTTTTTTTCTCTCTCTGTGTCTGCCTATCTGTCTGTCTCTGTGTTTTTTTGTATATTCTTTTATTTCGAGGGTAATGGAATAAGCATTATGGTACTTTATTAACA
>CM060322.1:4990711-5010711 GCA_030674155.1 Stramonita haemastoma
GGACAGATAGCAAATGCCGTGTTATATATAATTATATCCCTGTGAATTGCGGACCTTGACTACAGATTTGGTGAGAAGAGTACAGGCGGTAGAGATGAGATGCCTCCGGAGACTCTAAGGCATCTCTTACAGAGACCACATAAGCAACGAAGACGTGCATAACAGAATCCAGCAAACTATTGGTCCCTACGAAAACCTTTCTAACAACCATAAAGAAGCGTAAACTTAAATGGTATGGGCATGTCACAAGATCAAAAGGACTTGCAAAAACTATACTGCAAGGCACTGTCCAGGGAGGAAGAAAAAGAGGCAGACCAAGGATGAGATGGGAGGACAACATCAGCGAATGGACAGGCCTAGAACTCAACAAAATTTTGAGAAAGGCAGAACAGAGAGAGGAATGGAGGGAACCGGTTGTTAAGAGTACGGGATAAATAGAAAGATGGATAGCTGGGTAGATAGAAATACCAACGCTCTGTATGGCAAATGACTGCTTGTCAGCCGTAAGGCAATTTTAATTAATTTAAAATACAACGATAACATAACCTCTGCCTGCCTCTGACAGACAGATCAAAATGATTCAATAGTATACATCCTATAAACTGAACAAAACATTGGAAACTGCTTTACTTCATACGTCAGTGGCGCTTCTACACAAAGGTGAAAAAATTCCCCCACACATACAGTTTTCACCTGTATGAAAGACACGTTTTTCAAGCTCAGTTTAGCAAAAAAAAAAAAAAAAAAAAGCTTTTTAAGCTAAATCCTCTTTAGACGTGTGCACACCTAGTCTTCTTTCTTCTTCTATCTTCCAGACCGCGGAATAGCCAAGGTGTGTGCTGGGCTTACCACCGTGGTGATGTGAATGATGAAGGTGAGGAGAGATGCCCGCTAAGCTGTATTGATTAGCCATAAAGTTCAGCAGTTTTTCAACGCTGTCACACTCACGTCTCCGGGGACCAGGAGTCAGGGGGGAGGTTAGGATATGGGATAGAGAAGAGGGTAGGAGGGGGGGGGTAGGAGTTAGAGGGCAGTAGACTTTTGACTTACAGCAGCAGTTTTTCTCCCTGCAGTGATGGTACAGATTATAGCCCTCTTCATCTATACACACATACGCATAATATGCATGCGTACGTGCATGCATGCACAGATACAACTGTACACATGTATATATGGATATGTGTGTACATACACACAAAAGCATATACGCATGCGTGTATGCACACACATATGCACATGTAGACACACACTCATACAAACATATACACACTCACACACACACGCGCGTGCGCATGTACACACGCACAAACACATTAGCACACACATACACGTATGCACGCATGTACACACACAAGAGAAATCTGCGGTGAAATAAAGTGGTACAAAATACAAAACTACAAAATACATACAGGATCACACTCACACACACATACATACACTCACCTACACATGCACGCACGCATGCACACACATACATACATACATACATACATACATACATACATACATACATACATACATACATACATACATACATACATACATACATACATACATACATACATACATACAACACATGCACACACACACAACACACACACACACACACACACACACACACACACACACACACACACACACACACACACACACACACACACACACACACACACACACACACACTTGCGAACAGAAAGCGAGGAACTGCAAGTTTTTAGCTTCAATCCTACCTCTCGGGAATTCTTTCCCATTTACTTGTTATGGGCAGTTATCTCGGTTCTTTGTTTCTCAAATTGATAAAGGGGTCAACCAGTCTTCAGGGCAGCGAACCCTTTGTGCTTTATTAACATCCTTTTTAGTAGGAGCGGATGACAACAAAAATAAAAAGAAACAGCATGCACACAGGTGTCGCGTTCAGACACCATTCCTGAGGAAAAATCGGGGAGTTGGAATCCCCATGGCGGTTCGGGGCAGTATATGGAAACGTTCTGGTGGCTCATGCGATGGCGCTGGAACCATATTTTTTTATGTATCGGTGATTGCTTCTCTTATGGATAATTTCAGTGACGTGGAGAGGGGGGGGTCTGCTGCGTGGGTAACAGTTTGCCCTCCATACTTACTTACCCAGGCGTTGTGCTCTAGGCTCTAGAGCACAACTCCATAGTCTTCCGAGACTGACGGATTGCTACCTGAGATCCTTCAGCTAAGATGCGCAGCCGATTGAAATAAAAATGAAAGGAAGTTTAGAGAAAAAAGGAAACAACCTATGGTGTAATTTTCTTTCCTATAGAGTTTGACAGGAAAGAAACAAACAAATTCTCATGAAGCATTTCACAGGTGTGCTCATCAAACAGAGAGGAGATTGATCTTTAAAATGTCAGTCCACATCTTCCTCATTGTCTGGATAACTGACTTGTTGTATAAGTTAACATTTATTTGGATGTCTTGCTGATGACATGTCAGCTCTAACGTAATTTTAAATCTGTTCAAAGCACAAATATGGCATCTGTCTTCCATGAACAGGCTAGTGTCAAGTCCAGTCAAAGTCAAAATTAATCTAATCATCCCATGAGTGGCAAATACAAGTGAGATGATAGATGCACTATAAGCATGACACTAAGAAAAAAAAACTTACAACTATCCCACGTACTATTCAAAGAAATATACGTACATCAGAGTCCAAATTTCTTTTTCTTTCTTACAAGTAGGCATTCCTCTGTCTCGAAAGACTCCAAGGTCCCCTGAGACCGAATGATGGCTACTTTAAAGAGAAAAACTTAAAATTATCCCGCATAGCACTCAAAGAAAGACAGCTTCATCAGACCACAAAAAGCTTTTAAGCCTAAATCATCTTTCCATGTGCACACCTTCCTATTTTCCTTCCCGTACTCTCCCAGACCGTGACCTAACCGAGGCTCTGACAGGCTTAGCAGAATGGTGATTTCAAGTGATGAACGTTTCTGAAAGCCATTCTCTGATCTCTTCTATTGATTTACTCTAAAGTGTACTGGCTTTTAACGCTGTCACACTCGGTCTCTGGGGACCAAGAGTTGTGGGGGGGTGGGGGGTTGAGGTGTGGGATAGAGAGGGAGGTAGGGGAGGATTTGGAGGGCAGTAGACTTTTGGGACTTACAGCAGCACATTTCCCCCACAGTGATGTTCTAGATGTAATCCTTGTCATCTTCCATCCTCACATGCATATACACATATACTAGTAAGCACAAATGTGCATGCGCGCATGCATGCATGCACACACACAAACATACACACGCACGATAATATGCACACACACATATGCTAATATGCAGAAACACATGCATGTGTCCATGCACACACGCACATACGAACACATTCAAACACACATACACACATACATACATACACACACACGCACACGCACACAAACACAAACACACACACACACACACACACACACACACACACACACACACACACACACACACACACACACACACACACACACTTGCATTGTCATCAACTTCAATCATATCAAATCACTTGAGGAAATTAGTGAAAGATCATGTCTGTCTGTCACTTACAGTCCAAAGACCTAATAATATACACTTTGAAAACTTGGACCAAGAAAAATTTGGAAGCAACTTACCCTCAGACTTCATCAGTGCTAAAGAAAAATAATTTTTTAAAATCCACACACACTATTTTTACCTGCAGGAAAGACACACAGTCATCAGCAGGCTCAGCATAGAAAAGCTTTCAGGCAGAATTCTCTTTTGACGTGTGCACCTATTTTCCTTCCTGCCTCTCCCAGACTGTGACGTGGCAAAGACTGTGGCAATTGTTACTGCCCTGGTGATTTTAAGTGATGAAAGTTTCTGAAAGCCATTCTCTGATCTCTTCTATTGATTTGCTCTAAAGTGTACTGGTTTTTAACGCTGTCACACTTGGTCTCTGGGGACTAAGAGTTGGGGGGGGGGGTTCAGGTGGAGGGTACAGGGGGAGGTAGGGGAGGAGTTAGAGGGTAGGAGACTTTTGGACTTACAGCAACACATTTCCCCCACAGTGATGTTCTGGATGTAACCCTTGTCATCTTCCATCCGCACACACACACATACATAAACCCATACTAATAAGCACTCCTGTGCATGCACACATGCATGTTCACATGCACACACACATACATATACACATGATGATATGCATATACACACATATTAACATGCACAAACACATGCATGTGTGTATGCACACACGCACATACACATATGCCCACACACACATGCATGTGCAAGATTTGAAAAGAAAAAAATCTACCCCAAATAATATGAGTACACACAGCAGGAAACACATACCTGTTTTCAAAAAAAATATGTTTGCATCTTTCAAATGAGTAAACAAAGCTGAAACCCACAATTTTAAAGCTGAAGACAGAACGTGGCAAGAACACACAAACCAAAGACTTAATGAAGGAGGAACTGGGAACAGGAAAAAACTCAAACTTCCACAAGTATAAGAAAGACAGGAATGTGCCTATGAGATTATTTATACACGTATAAACGAAAACCACACAGGCGAAATGGGCAGTTAGATACAGAGGGGAAAAAAACCTGTCAATCCATTGTCTCTAACCATCTAGTTGCCTTGTCATCAACTTCAGTTATATCAAACCACTTGAGAAAATTTATAAAAGATTTTGTATGTCTGTCTCTTACAGTCCAGAGACCTAATGATATGTACTCTTAAAACTTGGACCAAGAAAAATAGGAAGCAGTATAACCCTCAGACTTCATCAGTGCTAAAGAAAAATAACTTTTTTAATTCCCCACACACTATTTTTACCTGCAGGAAAGACACAGTCGTCAGCAGGCTCAGCATAGAAAAGCTTTCAGGCAGAATTCTCTTTTGATGTGTGCACCTATTTTCCTTCCTGCCTCTCCCAGACTGTGACGTGGCAAAGACTGTGGCAATTTTTACTGCCCTGGTGATTTTAAGTGATGAACGTTTCTGAAAGCCATTCTCTGATCTCTTCTATTGATTTGCTCTAAAGTGTACTGGCTTTTAACGCTGTCACACTTGGTCTCTGGGGACTAAGAGTTGGGGGGGGGGTTCAGGTGGGGGTACAGGGGAGGTAGGGGAGGAGTTAAAGGGTAGGAGACTTTTGGACTTACAGCAACACATTTCCTCCACAGTGATGTTTGGAATTTTATCACTTCCTATCCCTTCCTTCACACACTCACATGATTATGTGTGTATGCACACGTACATGCTTGCACACATCTGCACATACATGGATGTACACACATATACATACAAACAAACAAACAAACATACACACACATACTTGCACACATTTGTATGTATGTAAATACATACATACATACATACATACATACATACATACATACATACATACATACATACATACATACATACATACATACATACATACATACATACATACATACATACATACATACATTCATACATACATACATACATACATACGGACGGACGGACGGACGGACGTACATACATACATACATACATACATACATACATACATACATACATACATACATACATACATACATACATACATACATACATACATACATACATACATACATACATACATACATACATACATACATACATACATACATACATACATACATACATACATACGGATGGACGGACGGACGGACGGACGGACGGACGGACGGACGTGTGCACACACATACATACTCGCATGCACGCACACACGCATGCATGCACACACACGTGCACGCATACATGCACACACACACACACACACACACACACACACACACACACACACACACACACACACACACACACACACACTTTATGTCAGTCCATTATCAGGCTTACATTAAAAGTTGATTGGCTTTCAGATCTTTTTTTCTGGATCAGTTTTAAACTCAGAGACACTGTCTGTCTGCCTCTGACAATGCAGTCAGCTAAAGATTATAGGCTCTAAAAACTTCACGACAAAAGGGAAAGCAGTTTATACCCACCAGCTATTTTTAGTTTCATAAAAGACACATATATCAGACTTAGCTTAGAAAAGCTCTTAAGCTAAATCTCCCTTTAACTTGCACACCTATCTTCCTTCCTTCCTCTCTCCCTCCCACAGACCATGACATAGCCAAGGCCCCTGGTGGATCTACCAGTATGGTGATTTTTCAGTGATGAAAGGTCTGAAACCGGCGCGCTAAGCTGTATCGATCAGCAATACAGTTTACCGGCTTTCAACGCCATCGCACCTAGCCTCCTAGTAGGACCAGGTGTTGGGTGGTGGGGAGGGGGAGAGTGAGGTAAGGGTATGATGGGAGGTGGCGGTCCAATATTTTTTCCGGGCACCATCACATATTTTTTGTCCAGTGATATCGTCTTTGTACTGTTCCCTGTAGGACAGTCTTGGCCAGTCCAGATGTTTGTGGAAAGTGCCCGTACCTCTTTAGTTTGCGTGGTTTTTTTCGCTAAAGTCAGGAGCTCTTTCTGTGGTTCTTCTGTCTTAGAAGTTACAAAATATTTTGTCTCTAACGCTCAAAGTTGCACACGATGTAAATATTAGACTATAGACCTAAATCCTAAAACCCTTCGAGTTAATGGAAATTTACTGTTGGTAACGTTGCTTGTTAAGGAAGCGATCCTTATTCATTCTTTACTCATTCTTTTTATTCATTCTTACATTTATTCTTTTGTTTTCAATCAATATACTAGAATAAGCGTTCGTGTGTATTTTTGAACCTAGTCCCCGTGTGCATGTAGTTCTACAAATTAATATTGTCATCGGCACAACTTGTCTACCCTTCCGAAAAGTGGAACAGATTCTAACGTGTAAGCCAGAGGTTAGAGGTTATGCGTACGTTCATACACGGAATCTGGGTTTACAGTTCCGTAATGAAACCGTTACTGAATGAACTGGTCTGTCCAGTAACACGATCAATTAGTTATCAAAACATAACCCGGGTCAAATGATGCTGCAATTAATAATATTAATATTACTAGCTTGAAAAACAAGATAACACAATGTTATTCAACACGACAATATTGTCGACAGATAGATGTCCTATCGGTTTATTTCGCTCCTTAGTATTTTGACCTTACGTCTGTGTCAACTGTAACGTAAGATAAAACTATCAACGTTTTTTTGTGACTGCGATCTCAAGTGACTGGTAACCTTTTGTTTAACCTTTGATTTTTTTTAGTCTCTCTCTCTTTGTAGCCTGGTCAGGCTTGCTAAGTGATTTGTTAGGAAATGAGGATTATTATTTGTCTGTTCCTGCCAAGGACACACATACACACCCACACATATACACATAAATACACACACGCGCGTGCGTGCGTGCGTGCAAATACACACACGAACAGCCACATAGTGTGTGTCTGTGTGTGTGCATGTATGTGTGTATGTGTGTGCGTATGCGTGTATGTGTGTGCTCGTCCGCACACGCATGAGCGTGTGTATGCAACCATTTAGTAAACTCCATCGATAGGTCATAACATGTTCTGGCTTTCAGCGCTGTCCCATATAGTCTAGTCCCGCCCCGATGGTTTAAAGGTGAGAAGGGGGTATGGTATGGTATGGAAGCGTTTTAAGGAGAAGGGGAGAGGGAGCGGAGGGGTGGTAGGACGTTTTTTCCATCCCAAAGCGTGCTTTTTCCCCCTGGGTGATATATTGAATGTGGACATCCCATGCCTCTTACCTTCTTGGGGAGGGGGGGGGGGGTTTGTTGTTGTTATATGATTATTTTAATGTGGACAGTCCTAGTTGCTGATCAAGTGGTTATGTATGTGGTGTGTGTGCGTGTGTGTGTGTGTGTATGTGTGTGTATGTTGTGTGTTGTGTGTGTGTGTGTGTGTGTTTGCGTGTGTGGTGTGTGTGTGTGTGTGTGTGTGTGTGTGTGTGTGTGTGTGTGTGTGTGTGTGTGTGTGTGTGTGTGTGTGTGTGTGTGTGCATTTGTGTATGTGAGTGTGTGCTGTATGTGTGTACGTGTGTCTGTGTGTGTATGTATGAATGTGTATGTTTGAGTGTGTGTGTGTGTTTGTGTGAAAGAGAGAGGAAGAGAGGGGACAAGGAGAAAAAGATGAAGTGAATGAGCGAGAATGAGGGGGAAAAACTAGAGACACAGATAGAATGAGATAGAGATTTGATTTGATTTCATTTCATTTACTCTTTTATATCTAGGATAATGGAATAAACACACTGGTGCTTTTTTACATCCAGTTCCCGTGTGTATGCAGTTTTGTAAATGTCATCTGTTCCCACCGGCACACAATGGCCTACTCTTACGAAAAGCGGAACAGGATTTAACGTGTGCGCAAGATGTTCTGCGTGAGAGAGAGAGAGATGGCTTGAGAGAGAGAGAGGAAAAGAGAGGGGTGCTGGAGAGAGAGAGAGAGGGAGAGAGAATCAGACTCAGGTGTTTAGTTTGGTGTCACCCTATGTGTCTGCCTGTCAGCTTTTGGAGGGAATCCCTTGGATTTTCTTTCCAAGAGTTGAAAAGTTCCCTACCTCCCCTCTCTCTCTCTCTCTCTCTCTCTCTCTCTCTCTCTCCTCTCCCTCCTCTCTCTCTCTCTCTCTCCCTCTCTCTCTCTCTCTCTCCCTCTCTCTCTCTCTCTCTCTCTCCCTCTCTCTCTCTCTCTCTCTCTCTCTCTCTCTCTCCTCCCTCTCTCTCTCTCTCTCTCTCTCTCTCTCTCTCTCTCTCTCTCTCTCTCTCTCTCTCTCTCCTCTCTCTCTCTCCTCCTCTCTCTTCTCTCTCCTCTCTCTCTCTCTCTCCTCTCTCTCTCTCTCTCTCTCTCTCTCTCTCTCTCTCTCTCTCTCTCTCTCTCTCTCTCTCTCTCTCTCTCTCTCTCATTCGATGAACTGACTTCGTGGCGAGCGGTCGCATTTTTTGGCTCTCTCTGCAAGCAATGAATTGAAATCAGCCTTTGAATTTTTGGACTTAGAAAAAAAAATCTACTTGCGGAGCCAGGGAAGATTTCCCCTTTCTTACCCGAAGTATTTACATATAAGTTGTAATACATCACCATTATGTCGACAGCTGGACCTGAGGCACAGTATAATACTGTATTTCAAGTCATGGACTGGCGTCTAGGACAGATGCTACATTGCTTGCAGTCTCACACAGCCTCTATCAACGCTACTCTGAACAACAAGTTTGACAATCTAGACAGCACACTTCGCCAGATGGTCTATGATGTCAACAAGCTGAAACAGTTTGCAAGTCAAGGGGCTGAAGACATCAGAAACTTGCAAGAAGACTGCAGTTCAATACTACAAAGACTGGATACGCTGGAGCAGGTAGCTGAACAGACAGAAACAGAAACGAAAACTTTCAACCTGAAATTCTTTGGAATCTATGAACCATCAGGAAGATACGGAACAACAAGCGAAGATCAAATTCTAGATATTCTGTCAGTACATTCCAGACGTACGTGGACTCACTGGGATATACGGAGGGCATTTCGTGTTGGAGGAAGAAGACAAAGTGATGAAGAAGCCCGCCCACTAATTGTACAGTTTCAGAGGTGGGGGGACAAAATGGAAATACTGAGGGACAGAGAACTGCGAGACTCACTTAGAAGTGAGAACATCAGAGTGACTTCTGATTTAACAACAAGGCAGAGGCAACTATTGGACTTCTACAAGCAGCAGGGAAAAACTGCGTTTTACAGACATGGAAAATTACAGGTCATAGACAAGGACAGATATCAGCCCAGATCACGATTTCCAGATCGGCGAGATTCAGAAGACAGCTATGATGAAGACTGGCCTGAACCTTCAAGGAAGAAGAACAATTATTACAGGACGTCACAGAGAGGGGCATACGGAAATCGTAACCATGGCAGAAATTACGGCAGTCACAAAAGTCAGAGGGAAGAGGTGGACAACTACGTTTCAAGGTACCATTTCAGGAGAGAACAAACAGCTGATCGCCATGAAGACCACTTTGAGACTGCACAACCCTGGAAAATCCGAAACTACCAGCATGATGAAAATGGCTCATCCCATGTTACTCAACTTCCATATGGCAGAATATCAGGAGAATGGACAGAGAGAAAACAACGTAAGGAAGTACAGGGAGATCAACGTCACGGTTTTAGGGACTGGAAACTGGATTCGAGATGGTCAAATGGCAATCCTATCTGTCAGCAAGTGCCCAGTGGTGACCCCGTCCAAAGAAGACAAACGAGCAGAAGAAGCTTCACAACTGGCTACCAGCACGCTGCTAACAGACTGCCAGTGGCTCCAGGACACCAGACTTACAGCCAGGCAGTCCGCTCGATGCCCAAACCACACAGACGGTAGGCTCCAGACAGGGGGAGTACAGCAACAGCCAGCAGGACAGGGGGACAGGAGGCAGGAGGACACAGTCAGCAAGCTCTGCACACTCTACAGAGACACAGTCCAGTGAACTGCTGCTGCTGCCAGTAGTCACACATTCTGCTGAGCATGCGACAAATAATGATGTGGACAATGATACTGACACAGACACAAGGGATACAGAAAACAGTAGAGTTGGGCAGACTGAGGACAAACAAACAGACATAAGGGAAATAAAATCATGTCAACAAAATGGCAAACACTACTGCAAAGTAACTACTGATAGAGAACTATATGCTGAACAAGATAAAGGTAGTATGAACATGACTTCACAACAATACAACGTTAACAGCATGCAAGCTGACTTGGTTCTAATAGCTGACAAGGACATGGACACACAACGGACTGAAAAAGGGATGGGGGAACCAGCATCAAAAGACTCCTCAACAGAAGAACAACAGGAGGCGGAAGGCGAATGTTCCGGGCCAGCCAAAGGGGGAAGTCGCTGGGAGTCCAAAATTCCTCAGCCTGCCAGGTCACGTTCTACGCGCAAGACAGGAAGGAAAGTGCAGGCAAGAAGTGAATCACGACTAACAACAAGGACACTTCGCTCTGGCGGCAAGCAGAAAAGAACACTTAGCCAAAGCAGCATCGCTGATGCTTTTAGGCGGGGCCAAGACAAGGTAGTAGCTGACAGTGTAGTCAGTGAGAAACAGGGAAATGACTCTGGGACCCCTTCACCTGGGAGGGAGAATGAATAGGGGTGTGGCCGGGCATCATACAATAGTAAGGCACAGCATGATGTAAACAAGCTTCTAAACCATGATGAACTAGAATATGCCTCAGATAAAAATAAAAGTAAATATAGTGAAGTAACATTTTTATGCTACAATGTGTGTGGGTTAATTACTAAGTTAGAAGACCCAGATTTTGTTAATTTTGTCACACAGTATGATTTTGTTTCCTTAACAGAAACGTTTCTTTCTGGTAATCTAGAGACAGCATCATTTTCAAAGTTTAACAGTTATATTTCTAAAGCTACAAAGCTTACTAAACACGGCAGATGCTCTGGAGGTGTAGTGGTTCTTGTGAGGAAATGTTACTCTGAGTATGTAAAAAGAATTCATACCGAAATTGAAAATGTTGTTATATTGAAAGTTAGTAAAGAGCTGTTGAACACAAAGAAAGACGTTATTTACATATCTGTATACATACCACCATACGACTCACCATTTTGGAGCAAAACAGACAATGGTTATGGATTGGAATTAATAGATAAATGTGTTATTGACCTTTATGAAACACTTGATGATTTCTATCTGATGGTGTGTGGTGACTTTAATGCGCGAACTGCTTCCAAAAATTATGATGACATGGATTCTGATGACATTCAGCCTTTTGATGTACATAACACAAATTATAATTTTCTCTCTAGAGAATCGCATGACAAAGATGTTAATTTATTTGGTAAACAACTTTTGGAGTTTTGTAATGTGACTGATTGTGCAATTTTGAATGGTATGTCTGATTATGGTTATGATGGCAGTTGCACCTATATTGGTAGCTCAGGCGCTAGTGTTGTTGATTATTTTATTGTCTCTTGTGATTTGTTTTCCTGTGTAGAGATAGAACAGTTGAAAGTGCTAGATGCGATAGACTCGGACCACTTACCTGTAGAATTAGTTGTTAAGCTCTGTATACAACAGAACAGTGAGGACAATGTTGGTACTGCTGACAAGGAAGAAAGAAAATCGTATGTGAGGGAGAAAATCATTTGGGAAAAAGAAAAGGAGGGGGATTTCAAAAAGGCAATTAATGAAAATGCTATCAGAATTAAGATAGAAGAGGCTATTTCATACACTAACAATAATGTAGACAAGGCCCTCGAGTTATTCGTTGATTGCTTACTAACGGCAAGTAAGTGCATGGTTAAACAGTGCAATCTTGGTAAAAAGCACAGGCGATCACCTTGGTTTGATGCCGAGTGTCGCAGAGCAAAAAAACTGACAAAGAAGCAATTAAGAACATTTAGAAGAACGGGGAAGGATTTTGACAGGAAAATGTATTTAGAAGGGAAAAAGCAGTATAAATTGTTGCTAAAACAAAAGAAGAAATGGTTCAGGAGAGATCTTGCTGAGTTGTTGACAAAGAAAAGCAATGATTCAGCATCATTTTGGAAAGAACTAAGAAAGATTGGAGGGAGCGAAAGTATTGGCATCAGTGATAGAATAAAACTTGAAGAGTGGCATGAACACTTCAAGAACGTGCACAATACTGGAAAAGTACAGCCCATAGATAACACTGATTTAGATAGTAGTTTGGATGAAGACAAAGATCATGTACTGAATATGCCCATACTAAAAGAAGAAATTGAACGTGCATTAAAAAAACTGAAATGTGGCAAAGCCCCAGGAATAGATGGTGTTACAGCAGAGATGTTAAAGGCTGGTAATGGAATTGTGATAGAATTTTTGGAAAAATTCTTTAATCATATATTCAGTCACAGTATTTATCCTAAAGAATGGGCAAAAGCAATTGTAGTTCCTATCTTCAAGAAGGGCAATGCAGACAACCCAGACAATTATAGAGGTGTTTCATTAATTAGCATTTTATGTAAATGTTATACATCAATTCTCAACACACGACTGTACTTGTGGTTGGAAGACACACATAGCATTGTGGAAAACCAGGCTGGTTTTAGGAAAAGCCGTTCCACGGTTGACCATATCTTTACATTGTATTCTGTTATACAGAAATGTCTTAATAGCGGGAAAAGAAAACTGTATGTGACATTTGTTGATATTAAAAAAGCTTTTGACTCTGTACATCACCAAAAATTACTTGAAGCTCTTATTAATGAAGGAGTCAGAGGGAAGTTCTTTTGCTCCCTCAAAGCTATGTATAGCTCACTTCTATCCTGTGTCAGAATTAATAACGAATATACCGACTTTTTCCATTGTCCTACAGGAGTTCGCCAAGGCTGTGTTCTTAGTCCTACCCTTTTTTCACTGTTTATAAATAATTTAGCTCAGCATATCAATGAAGTTGGTGTTCATGGTATTCAGCTTCTCCCAACTGTGACAGAATTGTTTATTCTCTTATTTGCCGATGACGTTGTTTTGTTATCAACCACTCCAAGAGGACTGCAGACTCAATTAAACCATTTAAAGACTTGTTGTGATAAACTAAAGCTTAGAGTTAACAAAGAGAAGACTAAGGTTATGGTTTTTAGAAAAGGTGGACACCTATCAAAAAATGAAAAATGGTTTTATGATAGTGATCTTGTGGAAGTTGTAAATAGTTACACGTACCTCGGATTCACATTTACTACAAGACTAAGCTGTAAACTTGGAACTGCTGCTTTTGTCACTAAAGGAAAAAGAGCAGTACATATCTTAAGTAGAGCCTATTCAAAATGCAAAGAAATGACACAAAAAACTTTTTTCAAGATATTTGACGCAAAAGTGCAGTCCATATTGATGTATTCCTCGGAAGTCTGGGGAGTTAATAGACTAGATAACCTTGAAAAAGTACACCTCTTAGCTTGCAAGCGATATCTGGGGGTACCTTTGAAAACACCGAATAAACTAGTGTATGGTGAGCTAGGAAGATATCCTCTTTTTATTAACACAACAGTCAGATCTGTTAAGTACTGGCTTCGTATACTGCAGATGGAAGCAGACAGACTTCCAAAACAATGTTACCAAATGTTATTGTCTTTACATGATCGGGGGAAAAAATGCTGGGTGACAGATATTAAAGACATTCTATGTAAAACAGGTTTTCAGTTTGTATGGACAAATCAAGGTACCAGTAACGTACGTAGTTTTATCAATGCTTTCAAACAAAGATTAGTTGATATATACATGCAGGAATGGTCATCGACCATATGTGAAGGGAGTAGATATGAAATGTACAGAACTTTTAAAGATTCCTTTGGCAAAGAAAGATATCTCGCATGCATTGACATAGTGTGTTTTAGGGTCGCTTTCTCACATATAAGGCTAGGCGTGTTACCAATAAACTGCAACATGTATAGGTACAGTGAACATCCGATGGATAAGCAATGTGCATGTGGTTATCAAGAAGAAAATGAAAAACATTTCTTACTTGCTTGTCCCTTATATAATGATATGAGAGAAAAGTTCCTTAAAGATTTTCTTCATTTACCACTGTCAAGACTGCTAGCTGGAAAGAGTGAAGATCTCTGTCGCCATGTTGGTAAATATGTATTTCATGCCATTAAAAGAAGACAAGCAATTTGTGAAAGTTAGTTCATCTTCAGTTTCGACAATCCCACCCCACCCCCAGCCTTTTCGGAAGGTAACATGATGTTTGCCCAGCGATTTTCTTTTTTATTAATTGTTGTTGTTTTTGTTGCTGTTGTTTAACAGAAATAGTTGTGAATTTGGAGTATCTAAATGCTTTTTTGTGCAACTATAAATGTGTGGAACCTTTTGTATTTTGATTGGGAATATGTTACATTTCAGTGTTCTGTATTAATGGATGACCCAACCCCTACCCTCCCACAATGTGTATGTATGCCTATGGCCAAAACACATTAAACATTTGAATCTCTCTCTCTCTCTCCCTCTCTCTCTCTCTCTCTTCTATACCCCACTCCCTTACCCCCCTTCTCCTCTTTCCCACCATCCTCATCAACCTCATCACCTGAAAATAACACCCTCAGTCAATACCACTGGCAACTCCTAAATCCACATGGCCCTCGGATGGCTCTGCGATGCCATAGGTTCTTTAACGCTTCTGATTTGTAGTGTCGTCTGGAGGAATGTTCGGGACAGGTCGATTATGGTTTTGTTCTTTTTTAGAAAGGGAGGGGAGTGGGTAAAAGTTTTCTGTTATTGTGTTATTTATGGTTGTTGGTTGTTGTTTTTTTCCCGTTGTGGATATTTAGAACTATCTTTTAATGAAAAAATGTTGGTGAATTTGGTATCACCCATACACACACAACACACACAACACACATATACACGCACACTTATCACACATACACACATATACACTCAACACACATGGACACACATACACATACACATACACATACACACACATACACACACATACACACATACACACATACACACACTCACATACTCCCCTCTCCAATCCCAACCTACCACACACCCCCATACCCATACTGGATATAAAAAAAAAGTACATGAATGCTTATTCCATTATCCTCGATATAAAAGAATAGATAAGTAAATAAATAAGTGCACACTACACACACACCACCCACCCACCTACACACACACACAACACAACACGCACACGCACACACACACAACACACACACACTCGCACACTCGCACACTCAGCACAACACACACACTCACACACACATACATACATACATACATACATACATACATACATACATACATACATACATACATACATACATACATACATACATACATACATACATACATACATACATACATACATACATACATACTTACATACATACATACTTACATACATACATACATACATACATACATACATACATACATACATACACACACAAACACACACACACACGCACGCCACACACACACACACACACACACACACACACACACACACACACACACACACACACACACACCATGCACAGACGCAGTGACCCTCAGAGGAGAGAGACAGAGACAGATGCAGAGGTTGCAGTAATAAAACCAGATAACAAAAGAGGACACCCTAAGTTCAGACTGAGGGGAGGGGAGAATGAAAAAGAAGGGAACCCCCCCCCCTCCCTCTCTCACAGCCTGTCTTCAATATTCATATATGCAAGAGGCTGTCTTCACCAGTCTGCTATGCATCTGTCACCCCCACTTGAACTACACACACACATACACACACGCGTGCACGTGCGCGCGCACGCGCACGCACTCACACACAAACACACACATACACACGCTACACACACACACTCCTCTACATCCCATCACATACACACACATGCACACACACACACACACAAACAAACAAACAAACAAACAAACAAACAAACACACATACTACAAACACACACACTCCTCTACCCCCAACCACACACACATACACACACACATACAGTCCTCTACGCCCACCACACACACACACACACACACACACACACACACACCCCACACACACACACACGCACACACACACTACTTACACACACACACTACTTACACACACACACACACACACACACACACACACACACACACACACACACACACACACACACACGCGCGCGCGCGCGCGCGCGCGCGCGCGCGCACATGCACCACTAGAGTTTATCAGCAAATCGTTCATGTCCAAATTATGGGCTTATTCCTACAGTTCCAGAAGAAAATAATGGATGAGTTCGTTTTAAATACACTGATTTTCCCCGCGTTATTCTTTTTATAAAGACTAAAACTCGAGTAATCAAAATGCACTGATGGAAGGGATGTTGATAATGTCAGCTAAATCCCCCCTCCCCTCTCCGTCCTCATGAACATGCAGATACTTCATCATGTTTTGAGAGCATGCATGGTAAAAGTGCGTGATTCAGATAAAGGATAGCATTGGAGAGGTTTGATTTTTCTTTTGATAATCTTTCCGTTTGCTATATTTGAATCTCCTCCTCCTCTTCCTCCTCCTGCTCTTCCTCCTCCTCCGCCTCCTCCTTCCCCCCCTCAGAGCGGCTCACCCCTCCCACCCACCCCAAAAAAGTCATAATATAGCAGGTTTCTCTTTCAGTGCTCTGTCATGATTAATGTTTAAAACGAGCTGAACATGGTATTCCTTAATTTTTGTTTACGTATTTTTACCCAGATTGTTTGGCCTGTATGTTATTTGATGGGGGTTTTATATCCTCTTGAAAGTACCCTTATATTTGTCGTCATCATCCATATTTTCATCAACATCGTAGTCGTCATCATCACAAGCATCATCGTTGTCATCATTGTTATCACTTTTGTAGACAAATACTTGATTAAAGAACCAGTAGTTCCAGACATACATGCATAAGTAGGCACCCATCAGTCTCGGAAGACTATGGAGTTGCACTCTAGGCTCTAGAGCGCAAAGCCTGGGTAAGTAAGTGTGGAGGACAAATTGTTACCCACGCAGCAGACCCCCCCCCCCCTCCACATCGCTGGAATGGTCCATTGGAAAGGCAATCGCCGGTACGAATGGTTCTAGTACCTTCGCAGGAGCCGCCAGAACGTTGCCATATACAGCCCCGAACCGCCCTGGAGACTCCAACTTCCCGATGTTTCTTCAGGGATGGTGTCTAAACACGACACCTGTGTGCATGCTGGGTTTTTTTGTTGTTGTTGTTGTAATCCACTCCTACAAGCATACAATGGCCTGCTCTTATGAAAGGCGGAACAGATTTTTAACGTGTGTGCAAGATGTTCTGCATGCGTTCGCACACAGGGCCTCGGTTTATAGTCTCATCCGAACGTAATATCTAATCAGGTGCATGAACATCTTTGAATGCCAAAAGGAAAGAGTCCTGACGAGAGGACGAACTTGGGAAACAGATCAGACTGAGGATGCTATTCCTGCAAGCTCTTCCCAGAAAGGCTTCTGGTTTCTTTCCCTGTGAGGGCTGTAAATAGACACCTCAGCACACGTGACCATTGGACACAAAGAGTACCCTTTTGCAACATCAAAAATGGCAAACACATTAAAAAAAGTTCTAGCTCATGTTTCTGTGATTTGCGATCTTGTGTTAAGGTCATTTGGTGTACAAGATGACAGCCATGTCTGTTTGCGTGGAAAATATGAAAACGTAAATATCTAACCAGGGACAATCTTTGGCAGTTTATGAGAATGGCTCTTTCTTTGGTTTCTGATATCAACAGTTTTTCATCGATTGATTTTTCTATGAGCCTTAAGGGAGACATTTTGTGAAGTGTGTTTCTTTTTATGTATGGAAGCTCATAGTGCACCCAGCAGACGAGACAGATGTGATCATGTGGAAGAACATGGCGGTGGAATAAATCACAGCCTCTTGCAGCAGAGCGCATTGGACTGGACACAGATTTTCCCTGAACCGTGAGAAGGAAAATCTTCGCATTTATCAATGTCTTCTGCTTTTGCCGATATTCAAATTTTTCCGCCCGGATTTTTAACGTGTGTGTGTGTGTGTGTGTGTGTGTGTGTGTGTGTGTGTGTGTGTGTGTGTGTGTGTGTGTGTGTGTGTGTGTGTGTGTGTTCTGTGTGTGAATTTATATGTGTTTAACAAATGTTATCTTTGATCACGTGCGTTCAAATCATATATGTCTATTTCTTATTAGTTGCTTAGATATGTTTTTAATCACTGCAGAATAAATTTCCTTTAATAAAGGACAATTTTAAAAAATTGAATTGAATTGAATCAAAGAGACAAGGACACAAAATTCCAGTCCCGGGCATGCACATTGCAATTTGGCAGTTATTTTACGGCCCTTCAGATTGGAAGATTTTTATGAGCTCCGCTAACAGCCATACGTATACAGACATAGACAATACAACATCATCGAGACATCGAGACATACAGGAAAAAGTGGATCAGTGGTCTATGGGAAACGCGCCTGTCAAGAAAGCGAAAAGTCCGGGTCGAAAGTGTGCGGTGGTTCGAACCCCGTTTGGGCCCGAAATTTTTCACCCATCCATTAGACCATGAGGGGTGGTCTAGGCACTAGTCTTTCGGATGAGACGATAAACCGAGGTCCCGTGTGTTACACATCATTATTTAGCGCACTTAAAAGAACCCACGGCAACAAGAGGGTTGTCTCTGGCAACATTCTGTAGAAAAAAGCCACTCTGATAGGGAAACAAATACATTTGCAGACAGGAAAAAGAGAAAAAAAAAAAGGGTAGGCGCTGCTCTTGTGGCGACGCGCTCTCCCCGGAGAGAGCAGCCCGAATTTCACACAGAGAAATGTGCTGTGACATAAAGTGGTAATAAATAAATAAATGAATAAATAAATAAATAAAATAAAATGTAATATTTGGAGACGTTTTATACGGAGCCCCATATCTGGCATGGCAGTGAGGGAGTCTCTGTTCATGCGGAACACTGGAGTGATATTGATGGCAGCATTCTGTAGCAGAAAGCATTGGCGTGTACACAAGAGTTTCTATAAACTGGCTGATCAAAAATCTTCGCATTGTTTTATGAATAATGGATTCAGCTTTGATGTATCATCATCTTTGACCCCCTTAAACTCCAAGATAGTTGTGATTGTCTGATCTTGATTGAATGATTGATTGTATGTATGTTTGTTTGTTTGTTTGTGAAAAGGCGTTATTAGAGTTGGAAGGATAAAAATGTATGTGTATGGATGTCTGCACTTAAGTGGGAGAAGGTGTGTTGTTAATAATGTGTGTGTTGTATTGTCTTGTATTGTGTTGTATTGTGCGCGTGTGAATATGTGAGTCTAGGTGTCTAATATATACATATACATATATATATATATATATATATATATATACATATATCTGTGTGTGTGCGTGCGTGTGTGTGTGTGTGCGTATGTGTGTGTGTGTGTGTGTGTGGTGTGTGTGTGTGTGTGTGTGTGTGTGTGTGTGTGTGTGGTGTGTGTGTGTGTGTGTGTGTGTGTGTGTGTGTGTGTGTGTGCCAAAGACCAACACAAGTGCATGTACACTGATCCCAGAG
>CM060322.1:5028211-5033211 GCA_030674155.1 Stramonita haemastoma
TGTGTGACGTTGTCTGTGAGTGCATGCTGTGGCGTGTTGTGTGCGTGTGGGTGTTCTGTGTGTGTTGTGTGTGGAGGGTGGGTGTGTGTATTTGTCGTGGGATGTGCAGAATGCTGTGGTGTACGCAGACAGTAAGACAGACAAACAGACAGACAGAAAGCATGCTTGCCTGCTTTCTCACAATGTAAACAGGGGTTTCTGAGAAATTTCTGGATAGCTTAGACATTGTGTATACCAACTGTCTGGGAACTCTCATTATTTAATATGTGTGTGTGCTCGTTGTGTGTGTGGTGTGTGTGTGTGTTGTGTGTGTGTGGTGGTTGGTGTGTGTGTGTGTGTGGTGTAGTGGTGTGTTGTGTGTGTGTTGCTGTGTTTCCGGTGTTTTGGTTGTCTGTATGTGGTTCAGCCATGATTTATAGAACTGGAGATCAAGTTGGGAATTCTACAGGTAAGTTCTTGGCCTTTGGCTTTTTTGTTGTTTGTTTTTTTTTTGTTGTAGTTGATGTTGTTGTTGTTATTTGTGTTCTACTATTACATTCAAAAAGTGTTTCATAGTTAAATAAGTGTAACTTCTCAATCAATCGCTTTCTCAAAAGCCCATATTTCTGCACCATACTGCAAAACTGACTGTACCTGTGACATCAAAAAGCTTTAGAAATATATACCCAAAGAACTACAATCCAGTTTATACAATGCACGAAGTATCATTAAAACAGCTTTCTTCCTCTTTTTACCAAATCTTCATGCACAAGAGAAACTAAGCCTTGGTGAAAAAAATACTCTTAGAATTTATATGCATGTAACTTATGATTCTTTAGGTTTCAATAAGTCCATTGTTCATATTTAGCAAGGTGTCCCCTTTACGAAAAACCTTTATATTAAATTTTGTTTTCATGTTTACTTTTATTTCCTAATTTCTGCGCACTGTGTATAAACTGTTTAACTCTTGAACCTACTTGTGTTAGCTATGTGGTGATGTGTGTGTGTGTTGTGTTGTGTTGTGTGCTGTGTGTGTGTGTGTGTGTGGTGTTTGTGTGTGTGTGTTGTGTTGTGTCTGTGTGTGGTGGTGTTTGTGTGTGTGTTGTTGTGGTGTGTGTGTGTCGTGTGTGTGTGTGTGTGTGTGTCGGTGTGGTGTGAGTGAGTGTGCTTGTGTGGGCTGCTGTGTCGTTGTGGCTTGTGGTGGTGTGTGGTGTGTTGTTTTGTGTGTGTGTGTGTGTTGTTGTTTGTGTGTGTGTTAGTTGTGTCTTGTGTCTTGTGTCGTTCTGTGTCTGTGTTCTGTGTGTACTGTGTATTGTGTGTCTGTGTTTCTCTGTGTTCTGTGCGTCTGTGTGTGTGTTGTTGTGTGTGTTGTGTATGTGTGTGTTTCCTCGGCCCGTGGTCGTGTAGTTTATGTTGTCTGTGTGTGTGCAGGTGGCGGAGGCGCTAAGTTTTCTGCACAACGGATCGGAGGCCATGGTTCATCGCAACGTGTGTCCCCAGTCCATTCTGCTGACCCCCAGAGGCGCCTGGAAACTGGGGGCTTCTGCTTCGCTGAGAAAATTAAAGATGGCAAGGTGAGATACTGGCTGTGTGTGTGTGTGTGTGTGTGTGTGTGTGGTGGTGGTGTGTGGGTGTGTGTGATTGTGAGTGTGTGTGGTGATGGGGTGTGGTGTGAGTGGGGGGGTGTTGTGATTGTGTGTGTTTGTGGGGGGGGGGGGGTAGTGGGTGCGGGGGGGATGGGGGGTGTGGAGTGTGGGAGGGTGTAGGTGTGGAGTGGTGTGTGTGTGTGTGTGTGTGTGTGTGTGTGTGTGTTTGTGGTGTGTAAGATAGAGAAAGAGTGTGTGTGTTGTATGTGTGTGGTGTGTGTGTGTATGTGGGTGTGTGTGAAAAGAGAGAGAGAGAGAGAGAGGAGAGGAGAGAGAGAATTGTGTTGGTGGTGTGTGTGTGGTGTGTGTGGTGGTGTGGGTGTTGTGTGTGTGTGTTGTGGTCGTGTGTGTGTGTGTGTGTGTTTGTGTGTGTGGTAGTGTGTGCGTGTGCGTGTAAAGAGATAGAGAGTGGGTGTGCATGTGTGTGTTGTTGTGTTTGTGTGTGCGTGCGTGCGTGCGTGCGTGCGTATGTTTGTGCGCGTGTGTCTGTCTGTCTGTCTTTTGGAATGTTGTTTATCTGTTATACTCACGCGGGTCTGTCTCTCAGTGTCTGCCATAAACCTGGGAGGCTTCTGTTTTGCTGAGAAAATTAAAGATGGAAAGACGAGATGCGTGTTTGAGTGTGTGTGTGTTGTGTGTGTGTGTGTGTGTGTGTGTGTGTGTGTGTGTGTGTGTGTGTGTGTGTGTGTGTGTGTGTGTGCGTGTGTGTGTTTGTGTGTTATTTGTGTGTGTGTTTGTGTGTGTGTTGTGTGTATGTGCGGACGCGCGGGCGGGCGGTGGGTGTGTGTGTGTGTGTGTGTGTGTGTGTGTGGTGTGTGCGTGTGCGTGTGTGTGCGTGTGTATGTGCGTGGTGTGTGTGTGTGTGTGTGTGTGTGTGTGTGTGTGTGTACTTGGGTGTGTGTGTGTGTGTTTATTTGTGTGTGTGGGAATGTGTGTTTGTTTGTTGTGTGTGTGTGTGTGTGTGTGTGTGTGTGTGTGTGTGTGTGTTGTGTGGTCTGTATCTGCGCACTCGTGTGTGTGTGTTGGTGTGGGGGGAAGGGCAGATATTGACGTGGGGATTTGGTAAAGAGGGAGGGAAAGTCAATGACCTTCATTTTGCTAAGTGGATTAAAGATGGCAGGGGTGTGGACAAGTATGTGAATGTGTTAGTGTATGCTTACAAGTGTGTGTGTGTGTGTGTGTGTGTGTGTGTGTGTGTGTGTGTGTGTGTGTGTGTGTGTGTGTTGTGTGTGTGTGTGTGAGAGAGAGAAGGGAGAGACAAGAGAGGGAGAGAGAGAGAGAAGGAGAGGGAAAAGGAGAGAGAAGAGAGAGGAGAGAGAGAGAGAGAGAGAGAGAGAGAACGAGAGAGGGGAGAGAGAGAGGAGGAGGGAGAGAAGAGAGAGGGGAAGAAACACAGACAGACAGACAGACAGACAGACAGACAGACAGAAGACAGACAGACAGACAGACAGACGACACAGAGAGAAAACAGACAGACAACAACAGAATACACCACACGAACGCACGCAGGCACACACACAGAAATTTGCCCCCTCACACACCTTACAATGCTCACGAATATAATATAGTTTGTTCATTTAGACAAGTTTCGGAAATGTTGAATATCATCCACAAAACGTTTTAAAAAAAATAAATTATAGGCTGTGGTCCTGCTTTATAAACAGAACATCAAATCGCAAGGGCGCTTTCACACGGCAACAAATATCTTATTCATTTTACTATTTGTTTATTCTCTTACTTCTAGAATAACGGAATAATCACTCTTACACTTTTTTACATGCATCCCTCGTGTGTATGCAGTTTATCAATTGTTTTCATCCGTTCCCACCAACACACAATGGCCTAATCTTCGGAAAGCGGAACGGGTTTTAAACGTGTGCGTAAGATGTTTCTGCGTGCTTTCGCACACGAGACCTCGGTTTATAGCTCATCCGAAGGATTAAAGGGGAGCGGAGTGGCACTGATGTTAACTCCAGGAAAAAATCCTCTTGAACGAGATTCGAACCCAGGGTCAGCAGATCATGAGCGCATCGCTCTAATCACTAGGTTTCCCCGCCCCCTCCAAAAGTATGAGAGTGTGGGGTTTTTTTTTTTTGTCTCTCTGGCTAAATCCTAATGCACTACATTACGGAGCGTGGCCAACGTAATCACTGTGACTTTAATCCACTTTGCCAGTTAGGCCGTTGCAGCTTTCAGGGCAGAAAATGGAATTAACACATGCATGGGAGAGCTCAGTGGTCAGAGCGCTCGCTTCCCTTCCCCCAGCCAAGGTTCAGCAGCGTCGAGCCTGGTTACCAATTGGATGGGTGACCGTTTGCGCGCCCTGGCTACAGTACAGTCCCCCCAGTTCAACCAGCTGTAAATGGGTACCTGCCCTCTTAGGGTCAGGGAAGGTAAAGCAGCGAGGGAGAGGAGATGGACGCCGCCCTCAATATGCTGGCCCCTAGAGAGGCTGAGGTCTCTGAGCCTTGCTCCCTTACGACCCACAGGTTATGGACACCTTTAGTACCTTTACCTATGAAGTCGAAACGAGGAAGGGTTTTGAAAGAGGGAGAAACATGGCAATGATGGCAGAAATGCCCCGGCAAATGTGATTTTTTTTTTTTAGATATAAGTGTTAGCGTTTCTGTGATACGTGGGAATGGACTGAATTGTCGCCTGTTTATTTCGGCATGTTATATATAGATTTCTTGCTTCGTTTCTTTCATGAGATGTTATGAATTTAAGCATGACTTCGCACACAGCACACACACACACACACACACACACACACGCACGCACCACGCACACACACACACACACGCACCACACAGCACACACACACCAACACACACACCCCCGCGCGCGCGCACACACACAAACACACACACACACACACACACAACAAACACACACGACAGCACAAACACAAACACAACACAGAAAAGAGAGAGAGAAGGAGACAGAGACAGAAACAGAGAGAGAGATCGAAACAGAAACACAGAACAGAGACAGACAGACGCACAGACACAGACAGACAGACAGAGCAGTGGGCGTAAACTTAGAGGTGCTTTTGTTCATGTTTTCTAAGACTGTAAGAAAACAGCAAGCTTTCCATTCCCATCACTAACCACCATCAGCACTAGCAGTGCTGTTTGCTTTACAGGATCGTTTTCACTGCTGGAGGCCCCTATGGGCATCCCTCTTTTCTCTGACAGAGAAAAAGAAATAGAATAACATTTTTCTTTCAACTTGCCTGTGTCAAACTCCTTTTGACAATTGCCTGGACAAAACCATTGTACTTTGAACTAAAATTGGTGGAGAGAGGGGGGGGGGGTTCAATGATACTGTGGTTTCGGTTTTTGAATTCTTTGAAAGATGGTGGTTGGTCGTCTT
>CM060322.1:5035711-5040711 GCA_030674155.1 Stramonita haemastoma
CCTCGTGTTTAAGAAAAGCTGGGAATTGCAATGTGAATCCAGCGTTTTAGTTCATTTTCAATTTCATTCCTCAACTAAAATGATTCGCCAATGGCGCTCACACAATTTGGCAAAAAGCAATCAGCGTTAATCAAGTTGTTTAGCCAGTGTGCAGGACATCAATCCCTGGAGTATTTTGAACCATAGAGGACTGATTACCGTGACCCCCCCCCCATTCCCGTCCCCAGCCCCCCCCCCCCCCACCACCACCACCACCACCACCACCACACCAACACCATCACCACCATCACTCAAATGATGTTCCGATATTTTGAAATATTTTATATGTTATTTGTGTTTCTAATAACAGATCGACTAAGAAACATTTTGCCTTCATTTTAGAACATACAAGTTCATTGGATCATATTTCTTATTTTAGTTCTGTGTATGTGGGTTTTTTTTGTTTTTATTATTATTGTCTTTCTGTTCTCGTTTCTTGTTTTTTGTTTGTTACTGTTGTTGTTGTCTCTTGTTTTGCTATATGTTGGTTTATTATTGTTGTTGCTGTTTGGAGGGCTTTTATCCTGATAGTATCCCTGATAAGAGCGGAAACTACATGTAAAAACAAAGCATATGAGTGCTTCTTCATTATCCTCGAAATAAAAGAATATATTATATGTTTTGTTCTTCTGTGTTGTCAATGTGATTCTGATGTAGTGGTTCCAGTTTACACTTTATTGCCGCTTCTCGGGCTAAAGACCCAAGGTTCACCAATGGTGAGATTTGTGCATATGTGCGACAGTTTTGGCCCACCATTTAGGTAGCTGCATTCCGTTATCGGGAATTATTGTCTCTCAAGATGAACTTGGCAGAAATGGATTGCTACTGATTTTGCTATTGTTGTTTTTTTTTCTAATAATTTCACATGGTGTTGATTGAAAAGATTTGTGGACAGAATCAATCTGTATGGATGAACTGTTAAATTGAAAAAGTAATAAAAGCTTCACAGCAAAAGTGTGTGTACATATTATACATATATTTTTTAATATATGTATATATATATATATATATATGTGTGTGTGTATGTATGTATATATATATATATATATATTGTGTGTGTGTGTGTGTGTGTGTGTGTGTGTGTGTGTGTGTGTGGTGTGTGTGTGTGTGTGTGTGTGTGTGTGTGGCTATGATTGTGTGGACGAGGTTCTGTGTTTGTACATCTGTGATTGTGTGGACGAGGCTGTATATATATATATATATATATATAAGAGAGAGAGAGAGAGAGAGAGAGAGAGAGAGAGAGAGAGAGAGAGAGAGAGAGAGAGAGAGAGAGAGAGAGAGAGAGAGAAGGCAAGGCAAGGCAAGGCAAGGCAAGGCAAGGCAAGGCAAGGCAAGGCAAAATTCTTTTATTCGAGGATAATAGATAAGCACTCATGTGCTTTTTTACATCCAGTCCCCGCCCTTTTCAGGGAAAACATCAAGATAAAAAATATACTAAACAGTAAAACTATATGCAGTACCAAACAACATAAAGGAATAAGGACATTATACATAATAAGATAATAAAAATGCACACTTTCAGAAGACGAAAATCAGAAGCCACAATAAAATGATTTTGATTATAAAAGAAAAGAGAAGCGTTAATAGATAAAGAGCAACCAAAGAAACATAATGAAATAAACAACTTAGCAACCAAGAAAAGTCCACCCAAAAATACTTAGCTACAACATTGTTACAACTCATAACAACAAAATGAACTCAGAAGGAACTAAAGATAATACAATGATTATAATGATGACAATAAGAATAATATCAACAATAGTGATAATAGTATGATAATAATACACGTAAAACTCACTCCTACACGTAGGTCACACACACACACACACACACACACACACACACACACACACACACACACACACACACACACACACACACACACACACACACACACACACACACACACACACATACATACATACATACATACATACATACTTACATACATACATTCATACATACATACATACATACATACATACATACATACATACATACATACATACATACATACATACATACATACATACATACATACATACATACAACTCACTCACGCATGCACGCTCGCAGGCAAATGCACATACAAATCACACACACACACACACAAATGCACACACACACATACCCCCCCCCCCCCCCCCACAGACACACACACACACATACACACACACTTACTCACACTTATATTTATAAGCACATATCCGCAGGCGCACATGTACTTGAGGTGGTAGGTTTTTTGTGTTTTAAAAAAAAAAAAAAAAATTTAGTCATAGAAAAAAGAAGAATGATACAAGTCAAACAATCATATCAGGTGACAATATTATCCTTTCTTTTACATTCATACTTCATATAAAAAAGAAGAAACAAAAGCAAGCAGCAAAGTTAAAACAGAAAATAAACAAGAACAAGACATCAAAAACTTGAGGTAGGACCCATCAACAACAACAACAAAAAGTCATGCAAATCATAATATTTTAATACAAGGGGAGACGACAAATAAAAAACAATTATCCACCCCCCCCCCCCCCCCCACACACACACACAACACCCAAACACACTCACCACACATACACACACACACACACACACACACACACACACACACACACACACACACACACACACACACACACACCACACACACACACACACACACACACACACACACACACAAAATTCGCGCTCATGTCATCAATAAACTTCATTTTAAAAGAAATATATGCCTAATTTTAATCAAGTCATGTAACGGAACACAAAAAGAATCCATCCGCTGTAAGGCATATATATATATAGAGAGAGAGCCTCTTCCACACAATCATAACCATACACAACCAGCACCCCCTTCCTTCCCTCCCTCCTACCATCCTGCATTTCAAGCACAAAGGCACTAGCATCAAAAAGATCTAATGCTTAAATTCTTTGAAGTTAATAACTAGTGGAAATGCAGTCTAGTCTAAGATCAACCTTGTATTCTTGAGTGAACATGTGATGCAAGATCTCTTGACAGATGAAAAATAAAATTCCATCCCGTCCGTCCTACCTCTGTCCGTTCATTTTTTCAAGGGCAATGATTTCCTTGGAATCCTCCCAGCGCTGTGAAGTTATTATAACAATGGTTCCTTCGTGCGGTGAAAATCAGCGGGAAATTGTTATCAAAGGGAATATTACTTTTTATTTATTTTTCATTCGTTTATTTATTCTTTTAGTTCAAAGATAATGGAATAAGCACCCGTGTTCTTTTTACATACAGTCCCCGTGTTTGTATGCAGTTTTAGTTTGTTAGTTTTGTCATCTGTTCCCAACAGTACACAATGGCCTACTCTTCCGAAAAGCAGAACGGGTTTTAACGTGATTTTGGTTGTATGTGTGTATGCAGTCTTGTCTCTGCATAAACACATACATCAGTGCCGACTCCACTCCCCCAAAAGTCCTTCGGATGAGACTGTAAACCGCGGCCTCGTGTGTGAACGCACGCAGAACATTTTGCACACACCTTAAATCCTGTTCCGCTTTTTGTAAGAGTAGGCTAGTGTTTGCTGGTGGGAACAGATGACATGGTTTACAAAAACTGCGTACACACGGGGAATTGATGTAAAAATAAATAAATAAATAAAAAGCACATGAATGTTTATTCCATTATCCTCGATATAAAAGAATAAAATGAGATAAAATAGAAAGAATAAAATTAAATTAAAATTAAATAAATAAAAATGTCTTGTAAGTTTTCTGTCTCTTTCTACTCATCTTTTTATCTTTGTCTGTCTCTCTGTTTCTGTCTGTCTGTCTTCTGTCTCTGTCTCTGTCTCGTCTCTGTCTCTGTCTCTGTCTCTCTCTCTCTCTCTCTCTCTCTCTCTCTCTCTGTCTGTCTGTCTCTCTCTCTCTCCCCTCCCTCTCAAGCCTTGCGAGAGTGAAACATTTAAGTTCATTTTCAATTACATTCCCAGCTAAAATGATTCACCAATGGCGCTTACCCGATTCAAGAGAAGCAATCAGTTTTAATCAAGCTGTTTAACCACTGTGAAAGAAATCAATTCCTGGCCTATTTCGAATCACTGAGGTCTGATTGCAATGGCAAAGACGACGCGTCCTTATTTTGAAATGTTTTTAACATGTCATTTCTGTTTGTAATTTCAAATTGATTGAAAAAATTGTACCTTGAATTTTAGAGCATAGTTCAAACTGATTTTAGTAAATATTTGTCTTGTTGTCATTATATGTTATGGGTGCAATTCTAAGGTAGTTGTTTTGAGTAAAACTGCATGTATGTGTGAAATTGGTGGGAAATGGATTGCTATTGGCTTTCTTGTACTTGTCTGTAGTTCTAACTACCTCTACCTCAAGGGGGGGAATATCCTAGTGGTTAAAACATTGTGTTCGCAATATGACGTCCCAGGTACAATTCCCGTCCGAGGGATATTCTCACCCTGAGTAAACATCAGTGCTGACTCCACTCCCTCCAAAAGTCCTTCGGATGAGACTATAAACGAGCCCGTGTGCGAACGCACGCAGAACATCTTGCGCACACGTTAAACCCTGTTCCGCTTTTCGTAAGAGTAGGCCATTGTCTGCCGTGGGAACAGATGACAATGATTTACAAAAATGCATACACACGGGTCTGGATGTAAAAAAACACATGAGTGCTTATTCCATTATCCTCGATAAAAATGATAAATAACTAAATACCTCTAGGGGGTAGGAAAGCCTAGTGGTTAGAACATTGTGTTCGCAATCTGACGACCAGGGTTCGAATCTGGTTCAAGAGATTTTTCCTCTGGAGTTAACATCAGTGCCGACTCCACCCTTCAAAAGTTCTTTGCATGAGACTATAAACCAAAAATAAGAAGAAGAAGAAGAAGAAGAAGAAGAAGAAGAAGAAGAAGAAGAAGAAGAAGAAGAAGAAGAAGAAGAGAAAAGAAGAAGAAAAAGAAGAAGAAGAGACAACAACACAACAA
>CM060322.1:5053211-5058211 GCA_030674155.1 Stramonita haemastoma
ACACACACACACACACACACACACACACACACACACACACACACACACACACACAGCACGCACGCACGCACACACACACGCACACGCACATCGCGCCCACCATCTCTCACATACGCACATGCACAAACATGCTTTAGCGCACACACACACACACACACACACACACACACACACACACACACACACACACCACACACACACACACACACACACACACACACTTTGTCTTTATTGACTCGACCGGGGCAGCAGACTTGGTGACCTCTGTGTGCCCTCGCTGTATCAAAAGACTTTAAAGTTTAATCAGTGGGGGAGATGTGGTGAGGGGGGGGGGGCGTGGTTGTTGTTCTGGATAGGTAAGCAAAAGGTTGAAGAGTGAAAATAACTAATGTTGCCGACAGACAAAAAAAGAAAATCGAAAACATGCACTTCTTTTTTTTTTTTGCTTGAAGTTGAAGAAGGGAATGAGTTGTGTGTTGTGTGTGTGTGTGTGTGTGTGTGTGTGTGTGTGTGTGTGTGTGTGTGTGTGTGTGTGTGTGTGTGTGTGTGTGTGTGTGTGTGTGTGTTGCGCAAGCATGTTCATGTGCATGTGCTATGTGAGAAGTAGTGGGCGCGAGTGCGTGTGCTGTGTGTGTGTGTGTGTGTGTGCGTGCGTGCGTGCGTGCGTGTGTGTGTGTTTAGGCGCCAAAGCAAGCATACACACACACATACACACACATGCACTGACATGCAGTTGGCAGGAAATCAAACTTAATGCCCACTTAAGTCAGAAACATTCGTTGTAGACCAGACAGAAGAGAACAGCCTGGTGCTTTATTGATGTAGAACTACCTCCAACTCTGTACAGCACTTAGGGAAAAACAAGCCAAACATTTTTTTTATTCTTTTCTATTGAGGATAATCGAATAAGCACTCGTGTGCTTTTCCACGTCCAGTCCCCGTGTGTATGCATTTTTTGTAAATCTTGTCATCTGTCCCACCAGCACACAATGGCCTACTGTTACGAAAAGCGGAACAGGATTTAACGGGTGCACAAGATGTTCTGCGTGCGTTCGCACACGGGGCCTCGGTTTGTAGTCTCATCCGTAGGACTTTGGGGAGAGTGGAGTCAGCACTGATGTTAACTCCAGGGGAAAAATGCCCTCGAACGGGAATCGAACCCGGGTCGTCAAATTGCAGCACAATGTTCTGACCACTAGGCTATCCCGTCCCCCCTTGATACCATTGATGCAGTACAATTATCCATAACCAACAAGACAAAAGTTGAGATGCCTTGTAAGATGGGCACCACTATTAATTATAGAGTCTCTAAAGGGGAGTAGAAGAGGATTTCAAAAGTGTTAACATAAGTTTCAGCGGGATTTTTGTATTCTCAAATTAAAAAACAATTCACCACGGTTTGAACCAGAAGTAAAATTTGTCACTCAACTAGTTGTAGTTCTGGGTCGAAACATCGTTGAAATTGTTTTTTTTGTTTTTGATTTTGTTTTGGTTTTTTTTTTTGGGGGGAGGGTTCTTTACCGTCATCATCAAAATTATAATCGTGATGAAGAATATTTATAGTAGCAAACCTTATAATTACAAAATCCTAGAGGCATACAAAAAACAATCTATAGAGCAAATTTCAATAAAATTCAAAAGCAACAACTCCACACACACAATCCACACACACCACCACAACACAACACACACACACACACACACACAACACACACACACACACATATAATATATATATATAATATATATATATATATATATATATATAGATAGATAGATAGATAGAAGATAGAAGAAGATAGATAGATAGATAGATAGATAGATAGACATACAGACAGACGACGAAGAAGATAGATAGATAGATAGTAAAATAGATAGATAGATAGATAGATAGAATAGATAGATAGATAGATAGATAGGTAGGTAGGTAGGTAGATATATATATATATATATCAGTGTGTGTGTATGTACATGTATATATAAATGTATTTATTCATATATACCCACACTCACACACACACACACACACACACACACACACACACACACACACACACACACACACACACCACACACACTCACACACACACACACCACCACCACCACCACACCACCACCCACCAACCACCACCACCACCACACACCCACACACTGCCCACCACCCACCCCCCCCCCACCCCACCACCACCAACCCCCCCCCACACCACACACCACACTACCACACCACACCACCACCACAACACCACACCACCACACCACACCACCACCACCTCCCCACCACACCACACCACAACAAACACACAGCGCATTTGACAGTGACGTGACAGCTGTGACGAAAACTTGTTAAGGAGTGTGGTAGGAGGGAGATGCTGAAGTGAAGTGAGCGTGCCAGGAATGGTCCGCTAATTCTCTCTAATCCCATTTGTCCTTCTTCTCCCTCCCTCCCCCCTCTCTCTCTCTCTCTGCTGGCTTATTCCTCCTTCCTTCGCTCCCCTCCCCCCCCCCCGCCCCCGTCTTTCCTACATCACACACAACAAACACGCTCGCACACATACACACACACAAGCACGCACGAATTCACACGCACGCGCACACACACACAAGCATAACACACACCACACACACACACACACACACCCCACACACACACACACACACACACACACACACACACACCTTCCCACCACCTACTTCCTACATCACACACAACACACGCTTGTGCACAAGCGCACGCACACACCACACACACACGTGCCTGCGCACACACACGACACAACACGTACTTTCTCTCCTCCCCCACCCTCAACAAAACACAACATGGCACGCACGCACACCCACATACACACACTTATGCACACGCACGCACACACACACACACACACAACACACACACACACACACACCACACACGCACACACACACACACACACACACACACACACACACACACACACACACACACACACACACACACACACACACACACACACACACACACACACACACACACACACACACACACACACACACACACACACACACCAATTTCCTCCTGTTTCTCCCCTCCTTAACTTCCTTCTGCCAATATTTGATCTGCAGAATCGAAGACCTCTTCAGAGAAGCTGACATTTTTTCTCCTTTTTTTTACGTTTTTTTTTAAAAAAAATCTTATTTTTACACCACTTTAAAGTCACAACAGATTTCCTGCGTGAAATTCGGGCTGCTCTCCGCGACGATAGCGTCGCCACAAGAACAGCGCCACCCTTTTTTTTACTTCCTGTCTGCAACTTTATTTTTCCCTAATCAGAGTGGCTTTTTTCTACATAATTTTGCCGGGACAACTCTCTTGTTGCCGTGGGCTCTTTTACGTGGGCTAAATAATTTGTGTAATACACGGGACCTTGGTTTAACGTCTATCAGAAAGACTAGAGCCCAGACAACCACTCAAGGTCTAATAGATGGGGGGAAAGAGAAGTTTTGAGCCCCAAACGGGGATTGAACCACTGCACACTTCCAACCGGACTTTCTCGCTTTCTAGGCAGGAGCGTTACCTCCCAGCCCAAGTATTGAAGTTGTTTCTCAGAAACTGTTCATAAGTTGAATTTATTTCATCCCCATTGTTATCAAACTGTCAAATTCGTTATATCCTGTCATCCCTTTAGGAATGTGGAGGATTTTACACATCAATAAACAAAATCGTAACTGAACAACATACATGCACCACGAAACTGAATATTTGAACAATTACTTAAGAACAAAAAAACAGTCTGTTTACTCATATCAAACTTCTTGAACAAAGTTTGCATGTCATTTCTAATAATATCAATTATTTTAGCAGCATTGAGCAGAGACTTCTTATTTGGTAAAAAGGTAAGGTAAAGGTGTCCCATAACCTAGGCGGTCGTAGAGGAGCGAGGTATCAGAGACCTCAGCTTGTCTAGGGGGCAAGCATATTGAGGGCGGCGCCCATCTCCTCTCCCTTCCCTGACCCTAAAGAGGGCAGGTTACCATTTACAGCTGGGTGAACTGGGGGGACTGTACTAAAGCCAAGGCGCACAAACGGTCACCCATCCAACTGGTAACCACAGCTCGACGCTGCTTAATTGACTGGGGGAAAGCGAGCGCTCAGACCACTGAGCTATCCTGCCCCTTATTTGGTCCTTACGTTTATTTTCAGAGATGCGGAGGAGTTCGATAGAGAAGAGGTAATATCCCACCGCTAGAAATTTCTTGTAGATCCAGATGTGGGTCATGTATTTACTAGGTATTTCTTTTCTCTTATTTCTTTTTTGTGCAACATATTTCCAAGCGATGGTCAGGGAAGGTAAAGCAGTAGGGAGAGGAGATGGGCACCCCCTCAACATGCTGGCCCCTAGAGAAGCTGAGGTCTCTGACGCCTCGCTCCCCTATGACCACATAGGTTATGGGACACCTTTACATTTTCTTTTACCTTTTTATATTCTAAGCAATTTTTTTCTCTTTTTATCATCGTCTTTTAATGGCAGCTCAAAACGGCCAACAGGAATATCAAATAATTATTCTTGTGAATGCGATTGACACTTTAAAAAAAAAAATTTAATGACTCGCTGTAAGGTACTACAGCAGGTGAAGCTTCAATCACCGCTGGAACCTCTGACGAAGGCTCATCCAGGAGCCTTAACTGGAGTCAGGTCAGGCCAAAGGCATGGTCTTTACTCATGCCTTAATGCTGTCATCGGAAGATGTTGATTTTCTTGAGGGCTTTTCATTTGAATCTTTGATCAATCATTTTCAAAATGGTTGACAAGTTGTTCGTGGTTACCGCACCTGTTATTCCTCCACTACTATATCTTCATGAATGCTGCCAGATATTTAGTGAAATCCTTCTCATCTGTCCCAAAATACCCTTTCATCACGAATGCATTGTTTAGAGGCTGCTTTTGTATTTATCAAAGAAATTATCTCCAGTGCTGAACAATGAAATAGCAGTGATTTTCCTTGTTCATAGCTTAACCACCGTA
>CM060322.1:5065711-5070711 GCA_030674155.1 Stramonita haemastoma
TTGCTCGCTCAGAGATGGCTGTGATGAAGACGCTTGAGGACACGACCAGTGTCGTAATGGTGTACTGGCTTTTTTCTTTGTTTCTTTGTTTGTTAGTTTGTTTTTTCCTTTTCTCTTCGCGTTATTTTAAAACGCTGAAAAAGAGTGTGACATGCACACACACAAAATTAAACACACACACATACTCACACACATACATACATACACTCACACACATACATACATACATACATACATACATACATACATACATACATACATACATACATACATACATACATACATACATACATACATACATACACGCACGCACGCACGCACGCACGCACAACACACACACGCACAAACACACGTACACACACACGCACGCACACACACACACACACACACACACACACACTCACACACACACACACACACACACACACACACACACACACACACACACACACACACACACACACACACACACATGTAGATGTCTCCATACATGTTCATGCCTCTCAAACATTGTGATATTTTCTTGATTGCCAATAATTGTCATCCTTCCCGCCGGCACTCAATGGCCTACTCTTCCGAAAAGCGAAACGGGTTTTAACGTGTGCGCAAGATGTTCTGCGTGCGTGGCTATGAATGTGGCAGTGAGAAATGCAGGCAATAAATGGTTTGGGTAAATACTTCATTGAAAAAATGTAACTCATTAATGATTCTTTACTTCAGCTGTCATTGAACTGTTGCATGTTATTCCACTGTACTTCCATTCCATTTTCATAGTGGTTGCCCACCGTCTGTGCACAGTTTCTACCCAAAGACCAGACTCCCAGACCGTGGCTGTGCATCTGTCTCCTTAATTTCTTTCCACTTACTGCTTCTCCCCATCGATTTTTTTTCCTGATGTGATTATAGCTTTTTTTCCCCCACCTAAAAGCTAACGTGCATTTAGCTCTACCCAGTTTCTTCAGAATGGAGTTTGGGGTTTGAATCGATGTTAACATGGTCAACCTTGTCCCAGCTCCATGCCACGTTGTAAGAAGAGTGAGGAGACCAGAGACAGATGAGGGTGTGACCTAGAATTGGGAGTGGGAAAAGTGGATACTCCGCAGTGTGAGGGGATTATGCATTTTCTCATGGTCAACATGGCGACTGTGTTGTATTGCTGCTGTCTGTCTCACTGCCACTGTCACATACTTTGTTTTATTTTATTTTATTTTATTTTATACCACTTTATGTCACAGTACATTTCTCTGCGTGAAATTCCGGCTTCTCTCCCCGGGGAGAGCGCGTCGCCACAAGTGCAGCGCCTACCCATTATTTTTTTTCCTGTCTACAACTTATTAATTTTGTTTTCCATCAGAGTGGCTTTTTTCTACATAATTTAACCAGGGACAACCCCTTTGTTGCCGTGGGTCCTTTTACGTGCGCTAAATAATTATGTTTAGCAGACGGGACCTCGGTTTATCGTCTCATCCAAAAGACTTGCACCCAGACCACCACTCATGGTCTAATGGATGGGGGTAAAATTTTGGACCCAAACGGGATTGAACCATCACACACTCCGACCCGGACTTTTCGCTTTCTAGGCAAGGCGTGTTACCTCCTAGACCACCGATCCACCACATCTGTACCACACTCCATGTCTGCACTTGGTCAGCACGTCAAATTAGGACGGTGTTTTCACATGGAAGGTGTCTGAACCAAGCTGGACTTTTCCGCTTCCGAACAATGTGCTGTACTGCTGTTTCTCTGTGGTAGAAAATCTTTTATGTGGGGAAAAGATCCACATCAACTTTTTTTTCTCTCACAGCCAGGTCCGAGTAGATCGAGATTTGGTCTTACTACCCCTTTCCCTATCCCCTTATCATTTAAAAAGGTCAAAAAGTTTTCTACTTTTCAACTTAAAAAACACTACTATTGCATGATGATCAATGGTGATGAGGATGATGTAATGGTGCCGCTATGGAAGTGCATCTGCTTTGAGACCTCCTGACAGGATTGTACTCTACGCTTACTACATAATATATATAGTATTATCAGAGGAAACAGTATTACCATCTGTGAAGATAGCATTGAGAAATATAAATCATAACATGAATTCTTTCAAAATCTTCTTTGCTGTACGCTTAATTATAAAATACTTCCCCATTAATTTCCATGGTGGCTACGTGCTGTCTATGCCCAGTTTCCAATTCTAGACCTGCCGAAATGCTGTGTGCAGCCGTCGGCTAGATGCAATTTCCCTCTTGCTCTACTCACATCGATTTTTTGTCTGATACAGTTATAATTCCCTCAGCTAAAAGTTAAGGCGCAATCATTTACCTTTTTCTCTCCACATACCAGCCTCAGATTAAATTTGAAATCACAAAAGTGGTTAAAATATGCGCCATGTTTAATAGAGAGCGAGAAAACGACCATCTTTATCTGATTAGTGCGAAATCTGTTCCTTTGTAGGTGTCCGTCAGTCTGTGAAGTTACACTCTAGGCTCTAGAGCGCAAAGCCTGGGTAAGTAAGTATGGAGGGCAAGCTGTTACCCATGCAGCAGACCCCGCCCTTCCCCACGTCGCTGGGATGGTCCACTGGAAAGGCAATCGCCAATATCCATGGTTCCAGTGCTGTCGCAGGAGCTGCCAGAACGTTGCCATATAGTCCTACAGCACCAAACTGATAGGAAAACAAATACAGTTGCATGCAGGAAAAAGAAAAAAATGGGTAGGCGCTGCACTTGTGGCGACGCACTCTCCCCGGGGAGAGCAGCCCGCAGAGAAATCTGCTGTGACATAAAGTGGTACAAAAACACAAACCTCCTTGGGGACACCGTCCTTGAGAAAACATTGGGGAGTTGGAGTCCCAAGGGCGGTTTAGGGCTGTTTATGGCAACGTTCTGGCATTTCCTGCGATGGCACTGGAACCATTCGTATTGGGTTTTTCCCTTTCCAATGGACCATTCCAGCAAACATGGAGAAGGGAAAAGTGGTCTGCTGCATGGGTAACAGCTTGCCCTCTATACTATGCTTACCCAGGCTATGCGCTCTAGAGCCTAGAGCGTAACTTTGAAAGTCTTTCGAGACTGACGGGTGCCTAGACTTTCTGTTTAATGAAGGCGACTCGCTGTCTTTGCACAGTGTTCTCACTCGGTCACTCAGTCCAGGCCACATCTCTGCAGCAGTGCTGGTGATGGCATTTCCTTCCACAGCTCTCCTCCCTTGATACAATTACCCGTTTTCTGCCCGCTGAAAGCTTAACGCGCGGTCACTCAGCTTTCCCCAAAAATCCGGTTTTCTGTTTCTAATCTACGTTGCAATCAGCAAAGTTTGTCCCTGATCCACACCCTCTCCTGTTGGAGGAGGAGGAGAGAGAGGTGGGGGGGAGGGGGGGGGGCACTGTCAGCTTTAGGTGTGAGCCTGACTCACACCACATGAAAAGAAAGCGGAACTTGGGAGACAGGTTGTCCCGTAGTGTGAATGGATGACAAAGTCTTTTTCACAAGGAACACAGTGGTGACTGTTTTGTTATATGTCTGGCATACAGAGCCGTTTGTCAGTACACTGTCTCTGTTCAACACTGTCTGTCCCACACTATGTCCCACACTATGTCCCACACTATGTCCCACTTTATGTCCCCACACTATGTCCACTGTATTGTCCCACATTATGTCCAACACTATGTCCCACACTGTCTATGTCCCACACTATGTCCCACACTATGTCCCACACTAGGTCCCACTTTATGTGCCCACACTATGTCCCACACTGTCTATGTCCACACTATGTCCCACACTGTCTATGTCCCACATCTATGTCCCACACTGTCTCTGTCCCAAATAGTCTCTGTCTCTGCCTCAGTCCTGTACTGCCACTGTCAAACACTGCTCCTGTCTCAAATAGTCTCTGTCTCTGCCTCAGTCCCATTCCGCCTCTGTCCCATTCTGCCTCTGTCCCATTCTTCCTCTGTCCCATTCTGCCTCATCCCATTCTGCCTCAGTCCCATTCTGCCTCTGTCCCATTCCGCCCTGTCCCATTCCGCCTCTGTCCATTCCGCCTCTGTCCCATTCCGCCTCTGTCCCATCTGCTCTGTCCCATCTGCCTCTGTTCCATTCCGCCTCTGTCCCATTCTGCCTCTGTCCCATTCCGCCTCTGTCCTATCCCATACTGTTGTGCTCTGTGCTGTATGTGTGTGTGTGCGCATGTGTGTGTGCCTGCGTGCGCGCGTGTGTATGTATGTTGTGTGTTTTTGTGAGTGTGTGTGTGTGTATAAGGGTGTCTGTATGTGTATGTGTTTGTGTGGGGGTGCGTGCGTGCGTGCGTACGTGCGGTGCGCCTGCGTTCGTGTGTGTGTGTGTGTGTGTGTGTGTGTGTGTGGTGTGTGTGTGTGTGTGTGTGTATGTTGTGTGTGTGTGTGTGTGTGTGTGTGTGTGTGTGTGTGTGTGTGTATGTGTGTGTGTATGCCTGCGTGCGCGTGTGTGTATGTATGTATGTATGTATGTGTGTGTGTGTGTATGTATGTATGTATGTATGTATGTATGTATGTATGTAGTATGTATGTATGTATGTATGTATGTATGTATGTATGTATGTATGTATGTATGTATGTGTGTGTATGTGTGTGTGTGAGGAATTCATCTCCACATACCTTTCTTTTCTCTCACAAACAGCTCTGAGCAGACAGACATTTCCTCTGACCTCTTCTTTCCACTGGTCAGGAGTTTGTTTTAATTTTGTTTTTATTTCGTTTTTATTTTTCATCTCAAACAGCTATGATTGCCTTATGTTGTTTTTTTTCTGGTGAGCATCTTGTAATGAGAGCATGTCGGAATCCTTTTTGTAGAAAGAAATGTTAATCTGTTTCTTTTTTTCTTATTTCTCTTGCAAGCTTCAGTGAAGCCGAATGATTGTTTCACAGCAGCTTGAAAAGTTTATGATGGATTTGCCAAAAAAAAAAGACTCTTTCTGTCTGTCTGTTTTTATGTATGTGTGACTGTTTGTGCGTCTGTCTCTGTCTCTGT
>CM060322.1:5080711-5083211 GCA_030674155.1 Stramonita haemastoma
CTCTCTCTTCTCTCTCTCTCTCTCTCTCTCTCTCTCTCTCTCTCTCTCTCTTCATCTCTCTCTCTCTCCTCTCTCTCTCTCCTCTCTGCTCTCTATCTCTCCTTCTGTGTGTGTGTGTGTTTATCACAGCAGGAAAGAGGTGTAAATGAGTTGCAGAGTGACATTAATGGACCTCCTCTGCTGTTCTTCTTTGCCTCCTGCCTCTTCATCACTCCCTTTGTGTGCTCTTGTGTCCGTGTGTCCCTCTGTGTCGTTTTATTATTTTTTTTGGGGGGTGCTGGGTAGCCTAGCGGTTAGAGCGATGCCCGTTGTGTTCGCGGTGATCTCCTACCCGAGTTGGAGTCCAGGTTTGAGCCACCACTGAGATCACCCTTTGGAGGGGTTGTTTGTTTTTTTTGCCTTAGAGTCAACATCAGTGCCGACTCCACTTCCCCCCAAAAGTCTTTCGGATGAAATTATAAAGTTAGGTCTTGTGTGCATCTTGCTCACACGGAAATCCCGTTCCGCCTTTCAGAAAAGTAGGTTACTTGTGGCAGTTAAAACAAACGACAAAATGTATAAAAGTGTTTGCCTATGAGTACCAAAGAAGAAAGAAAAAGAATTTGTTTCCTTTGTGCGAATTTTGGGTTGTATGTGTGATTTTCTTTTTTTTTTGGAGGGGATGGGGGGTGGGGAGAGAGATTGTGGGATGCTACTTTTACTTTCTTGGCCATTTAATCTGTAGTTTATTACTTTGAGGCAGCTCCTCCGAACTTTCAAAGCAGAAATTAATACTATGTGCTATGTTGTCTTCCTTAATAAAGTAAGTGCTCCCTGGTGTGCTTGAACGGAAAATAGAATCTTGTGTCATCACGAATGACACTGCAAAATTAGATCTGATCATGCAAAGTTTGGAGACTAATTAATTCAGATATTATTCAGTAAAAAGTCAACAGGATCTCGAAGGAAATTAAAGAACTGGGGGGAGTCGGAACAGCAAGAAAGTTATTCTAGTGATGCTTTATGTGACATATACGTGGAACAACATTAGTTTGTATCCTAAAATTCCAATGGACATTTTTTCGTGTCATTTGGAGGGTCTTGTATGTATGTTTACAATAGTGTGTGTGTGTGTGTGTGTGTGTGTGTGTGTGTGTGTGTGTGTGTGTGGTGTGTGTGTGTGTGTGTGTGTGTGTGTGTGTGTGCGTGTGTGTGTGTGTGCGTGTGTGTGTATGTACGTGTGTGTGTGTGTGTGTGTGTGTGTGTTGTGTGTGTGTGTGTGTTGTGCATGTGTTGTGTGTATGTGTGTGTGTTTTTTCTTTTCACCAACATGGCACTTTTTCACAAATACCATACAACCTTTCAGAGATTATAGCATTTTCAACTCATCTCTAAGCGTTAGCAGGACAAAGCGCTGTTCAGAACTAAGCCATTACTGCAGCAGAATTGAACACTGCAGGCTTGCACAAAAACCACTACTATAATTATTATGTTCAAGCTTACCAGCTTTATACAGATGACCATTCGTGTCTGAAGTCTGTTTGTTACATCAGAGACCACTAACTGAAATCACATTAGCTCCCTAAGCCAGTGTAGTCCCCCTTTCTACTCTTTCTATAGGCTACTTATTCCCTCCCTTACCCCATTCCCCTACTAGTAGCAAAGCCGAAGAGAGAAATCTCCTCCTCCTCCTCCTCCTCCTCCTCCTCCTCCTCCTCCTCCTCCTCCTCCTCTCTTCTTCTTCTTCTTCTTCTTCATCTTCCTTCTCCCCTCCTCCTCCTCCTCCTCCTTCTCTTCTTCCTTCTTCTTCTTCTTCTTCTTCTTCTTCTTCTTCTTCTCTTCTTCTTCTTCTTCTTCTTTCTTCTTCTCTCCTCCTCCTCCTCCTCCTCCTCCTCTCTTCTCCTTCTCTTCTTCTTCTTCCTCCTCCTCCTCCTCCTCCTCTCTCCTCCTCCTCCTCCTCCTCCTCCTTCTTCTTCTTCTTCTTCTCTTCTCTTCTCTCTCCTCCTTCTTCTCTTTGCATTCTTCTTCTTCTTCTCTCTTCTTTGCATTCTTCTTCTTTCTTCTTCTTCTTCTTCTTTGCATTCTTCTTTCATTCTTCTTTCATTCTTCTTCTTCTTTGCATTCTTCTTCTTTGCATTCTTCTTCTTCTTCTTCTTCTTCTTCTTCTTTGCATTCTTTGCATTCTTCTTCTTCTTCTTCTTCTTCTTCTTCTTCTCTTTTTCTTCTTCTTCTTCTTCTTTCTTCTTCTTCTTTTTCTTCTTCTTCTTCTTCTTCTTCTTCTTCTTCTTCTTCTTCTTCTTCTTCTTCTTCTTCTTCTTCTTCTCCTTCTCCTTCTCCTTCTCCTTCTCCTTCTCTTTCTTCTTTCATCCTCTTCATTCTCTTCTTCTTCTTCTTCTTCTTCTTCTTCTTCTTTTTGTTGTTGTTGTTCTTCTTCTTCTTCTCCTTCTTCTTCTTCTTCTTCTTCTTCTTCTTCTTCTTCTTCTTCTTCTTCTTCTTCTTCTTCTTCTTCTTCTTCTTCTTC
>CM060322.1:5093211-5095711 GCA_030674155.1 Stramonita haemastoma
CACTCATGTGCTTTTTTACATCCAGTCCCCGCCCCTTTCAGGATAACATCAAGATAAAAAGACAGCCTCAACTAAAACAAGAACAATTATAATGATCCAATTACCAAGAGCAAACCACACCAATTATCAAACAAACAGGTAAGAAATAAGACAGAGATACAATATTAAGGTAATGTTATAAAAAAGGCACTCATTCAGAAACGAAAATAAGAAGTAAGAATCAATGATGATTTTGATTTGAATAATAAACAAGCAAACGAACAAACAAAGAAACAAAACAAAAAAAACAACAACAACAACAAAAAAACAAACAAAAAAACAACAACAACAAAACAACACAAAACAAAAACAAACAAAAAACAAAAAAACAAAAAAAAGGTGCAATGATTATAGATCAAACATGAGAATATGATGAAGTTAGATGACTGAAAACATCAATCCACCACCATCTATCATCAAAATATGTCCCATAAAACATAAGATTTTGATAAAGGGTGAGAAAGAGCAACAACAACAGGTAAGAAATAAGACAGAGATACAATATTAAGGTAATGTTATAAAAAGGCACTCATTCAGAAACGAAAATATGAAGTAGGAATCAATGAAGAATTTGATTTGAGTACAAAAAAACAAACAAAAACCAATCAAAGCAAAAAAAAATAATAATAATAATAATAATAATAATAATAATAATAATAATAATAATAATAATAATAATAATAATGATATAATAATTAAAGAGCAAGCATGAGAATATGATGAGGTTAAATGACTGAAAACATCAATCCCGCCATCTATTATCAAAATAAGTCCCATAAAGCACAGTTTTTTTTAACAAAAAAACCCCTAACTCACACACACACACATACACACATACACACACACAAACACACACACACATACATACACATACACATAACACACACACACAAAACACACACACACACACACACACACACACACACACACACACACACACACACACACACACACACACACACACACACACCTCACTTAGTCTTATGATTATAGTCATAAGATCATCATAATCTGAGAGAAGTGAGGAGGGAGAGGGCAGATAGTTCGAGAGGGGAGAAGTGTGGTTTGTTATTTTTGATTCATCAAGTAGATTAGAAGGTGAGTTTTTAAGGTTGTTAATGATTGATGCTGTTTAATTGAGTCAGGGAGGGAGTTCCATAGCGTAGGGCCTGAGTATAGTAAGCTAGTTTTGAACAAGTCTATTCTTGGGATTGGGACACTTGGCTTTACCGTATTTCTGGAATGATTCATTGGGAATTTGTCTTTTAAGGATGTGGGGACATTTCCTGTCAGTATCTTAAACATCATGATGCCTTTGTTATATTTTAGTCTTTGGTGTAGGGGAAGGATATTTAACTGTGTATAATCCCCTTCTAGCAAGGTTGTTTTCTTCAGAAGGACCAGTTTGAGACCACGTTTATACAGACTTAGTAATGGTTTCATGGTATTTGCACTGGCAGAGTCCCACAGGGTTGCAGCATAGTCTATTGAGGATTGTATATAAGCTTGAAAAAACAGTTTCCTTGAATGAAAATCGAGAAAGTGTTTTATTTTAATCAACTGGTAGACTTTTTTGGACAAGTATTTGCATAGGTGAGATATGTGGTAGAACCAGCTGAGATTTTCATCAATTGTCACTCCTAGAACTTTGTGGTGAGAGGTCTGTTCGATTGCTTCCTTTTTTATGTGAATTGGAAATAGTTTATGTGGTAAATTTTGTCGCTTTTGTCTGGTAGTGATAAGCATGCATTTTGTTTTTTGGGGATGGATAGTCATGTGGTTCAGTTCAGTCCATTTGACAAGGTCGTCAGTGCTTTTTTGTAATAAAGTTGTGAGATAGTCAATGTCATTATGGCTCGTATGTATGGTTGTGTCATCTGCAAATAGTTCACATTTGGAATTGATATGTAGAGGAAGGTCATTTATGTATAATGAAAAGAGAATAGGGCCCAATATGGATCCCTGTGGTACTCCATAATGAATGGGCTTTAGTTTGGATGTTGATGTAGCTATTGAGACACACTGGTGCCTATTTGTAAGATATGAATCGAGTAGTCCTAGGGTTTTTGTAGAAATGTTATACAGGTTTAGCTTTTTAAGGAGAAGTTTGTGGTCAATTGTATCAAATGCTTTTTTGAAATCAACAAATAATACTCCACAAAATTTATTGTCATTGATGTTTGATAGCCAATTATCTACAAGACTGGTTAGTGCTGTATGACACGAGTGCTTTATTCTAAATCCAGACTGATTAGGATGAAGTAAGTTGTTGATTTCTGCATGATGGACTAAGTGTTTATTCATATGTTTTTCCAGTGGTTTTGAAAGGATCGGTATAATGGAGATGGGCCTATAGTTTGAAGGATCAGAAGTATCGCCAGACTTGTAGATGGGGATTACTTTAGAACATTTGAAGGCATTGGGGAAATAGTTCTTATCAAGGCAGAGGTTATATATATAT
>CM060322.1:5120711-5123211 GCA_030674155.1 Stramonita haemastoma
AGCAACAAAATGACAGACCGTGCTTTAACTAAACGTCACGAACGTTAAATAGCAACAAAATGACAGACCGTGCTTTAACTAAACGTCACGAACGTTAAATAGCAACAAAATGACAGACGATGCTGTAATTAAACGTCACGAACGTTAAATAGCAACAAAATGACAGACGATGCTTTAATTAAACGTCACGGACGTTAAATAGCAACAAAATGACAGACGATGCTTTAATTAAACGTCACGAACGTTAAATAGCAACAAAATGACAGACGATGCTTTAATTAAACGTCACGAACGTTAAGTGACAGGGAAATGAGAGACAATGCTTACTCAATGTACCATATGGAAATAAACTGTTGACTTTTACTTTGACTGTGTGGTCAGTTCAACAGCCTGATGGAAATAAACTGTTGACTTTGACTTTGTGGTGTGGTCAGTTCAACAGCCTGATGGAAATAAACTGTTGACTTTGACTTTGACTTTGCCTGTGTGGTCAGTTCAACAGCCTGATGGAAATAAACTGTTGACTTTGACTTTGACTTTGCCTGTGTGGTCAGTTCAACAGCCTGATGGAAATAAACTGTTGACTTTGACTTTGACTTTGTGGTGTGGTCAGTTCAACAGCCTGATGGAAATAAACTGTTGACTTTGACTTTGACTTTGTGGTGTGGTCAGTTCAACAGCCTGATGGAGGTGTTACGGGACATGCTGGACCAGGTGGACAAGCAGCGGCGCAACAAGATGAAGCTGGAGGAGGTGACCATCTCAGTGCCCAACAGGTATCCCGCCCTGCATGGGGCCCCCTCCTCCTCCTCCACCCTCTACAGGTACCCTCCTCCCTCCTTCTGCCCTCCCTTCCTTCTTTCCCTTTATTTTTTTCTTCGTTCTTCACTCCCTCGCTTCCTCCTTCCTGCCTTTTCTTCCAGCTTGTGACAGCTTCTGTGGCATTTGACAAAGGTCGTAAGTAGTCTGGATAGTGCCTTTTATTTCTTTTTTGTTATTGTTGTTGTTGTTTGCTGGTTTGAGCTACAGGTGCGTATGATTTTTTCTGTGATCTTGAGTTTTGGGAGGGTTTTTTGCCGCCCCATCCCCCACCCCCACCCCCTGTATGGGTATTTGCTGAGTTTTTGTTTTGTTTTGTTTTTGTTTGCTTCTGAGGTTGATGTGCGGGAAGGTAAGAGTGTTGTTGCTATTCGTGCGTCTTTTTGTTAATGTAGGGCTATTTGTTGCTGATATGGGGTTTATTCTTCATTGGACGTCTTTCTTTTTCCCCCATGAAAAACTGGGAAACTGTCTCGTTGGTTGATCTTTATTAAAGTACCTTTTTGTATGTTTGTATGTTTGTTTCTCTATTTGTTTGTTTGTTTTGTATGTTTGTTTGTTCTTGTTACATTTTCTGTCTGCCCTGAAATTGTGCAGTTTGTACTTATCAGATACTCCTGCTTGTAACTTATCTGGGTTCCTGTTTGCCTTCATTATTTTTTCGATTTTTCTGGTGGTTTTATCATCGTGTCTCTGTTCAACCAATGAAAGAAGAATAGAAAATCTTTTGTGGGTGTCTTTTGTGGGTGTCTTATTTGCCCTGTGTCTTTTTTGTTGATCCCCGATCTTTGTGTCTTTGCCACATTTCCTGTTTATTTTCTGGAGTTTCCTTTGATTCCTTAATCTTGCTTCCTATTTTGTGTTTTATCATGATTCGTGTTAATCTTTATTCAGTCTTATGTCAACCCTTCCGAGTTATATTGTCCTTACCGGGTTTATTGTTTGTCCTTACCGGGTTTCCTGTTTGTCCTTACCATGGTTCCTGTTTGTCCATATCATATTTCCTCTTCTTCTCTCATATGTTTCTATGTTGTTTTCTTCTTCTTCTCCGTCGAACGCTCTTGACACATTTGGGGCAGTACATCTTGATGTTGTTGATTTTTAATGGCTTTTGTTTGTTGTTGTAGTTGACTTTGTTTGGTTGGTTTGTTGAATTCATAGTATTGTTTTAAAGTGAGGAAGACTTCTGAAAATCGTTTGATATAAATGATATTTTTTTTGCTTGGGATGCTCTCTTCTCTGCTGCCTCATCTCGATGTCACTCTGTTTGTTTTACTTAATTTAATCATTGTACCTGTTTTGACATTAATGTTCGCGTCAGGTAGGGACTATGTATTTGTTGAATACATATCTATATCTATATCGTTGTATCCAGTGTGGGATTATCTGTTTGTTGTCTCCTTGTTATCTCTCTTGTTTGTTTCTCTCCTTTCTTAAAATCATAGGCAGAGAAATATGCTGTGGCATAAAGGGGTATTACATAAAATAATAATAATAAATGTTTTATAAAATGTGTCTATAACAGGGCAGCGATCAAGATGGGGGCAGGAGGGGATGTCAGTGACCTTCAGTTGCTGATGGAGAGCCGCATCCTCAACCACCAACCCAAGTGTAAAGCTGGCTCCTTCACAAGTAGGCGCCAGAATTTGTCTTCTTTTTTTCTTTTCTTTTTGGGGCCCTA
>CM060322.1:5128211-5133211 GCA_030674155.1 Stramonita haemastoma
GAGGGGGGGTGAGGGGGGGTGAGGGGGGTGTGTGGGGGGTTGGGGGATGTGGGGGGGTTGGTTGGGTGGTGTGTGGTGTGTGTGTGTGTGGACGGGTGGGGGAGGGGAGGTCTGCGGGAGGGGGGGGGGCAGGGAGGGTGTGCGTGCGCGCACGCCAGCGCTGGTGTACATATGTGCATGTTCAAGAAGCGTAGCATATGCACCGCTTTTGAACTTTTCCATACTGGTGTTGGTAATGATTTCGGAAATACGGGTGGATGGATGTAACAGTGTGGGTGAAGCCAGTGACAGAATAATGGAAGAAATCAGGGGAGGATGGGTGTTTCATTCTACGCTGTTCCCAAAAATATCTAATGGGGGGATATCTAGTTTAAGATAGTTGAATGAACGAATGAAAGCCTGTACTTTATAAAGTGCATTTCTCATATTCATAAGTGTTGTCACTGAACTTGAGAAGTCATAGTGATTTCCCACATTATAAAAACTACCAACGTTTATTGTTGATTGACAACTTGTAAAATTCGAGAAATTGTAACTGAAAAATTATTGAGATTTTGTGGAAACCGATAGAAATGATTGAATTTTAAACTCACTTAACTCAAAAGAAAAAAGTACCGTTCCACATTGGAGATTCTGAGGTGTGCCCCTGTGGCACTTCTCCCATGACAGCGGAACACTTCCTGCAGACCTGTCCAACACACGAAAACCTGACGGCCGATATCTGGCCTACTGACCTGCCGATGAGGGACAAGCTTTTTGGACCCCTGGAGGGCCTTCAGCGTACGGCAGCATTTGTGAAGACCTCAGGAGTTGCTGTCTGAGCGTTCGAAGAAGAAGAATTGTGAAGAAGAATTGCGAAGACGAGAAGAAGAAGAAGAAGAAGAAGAAGAAGGAGAAGGAGAAGAAGAAGAAGAGGGAAAAAAAATCGGATGATAATCTGAATGTTTACCGGTCAACACCAGAGTGACTAAGCTGAATGACCAGCTAAAAAGATCTCGTAAGAAAATGACAGTAAACCCACAGATATGGACAGTTTTTACAACTAACCACCTGAAACAATCACTCTTATTATGATGTGCCCTCATTGAGTGTGTGTGTGTGTGTGCGTGCGTGCTTGCTTGCGTGCGTGCGTGTGTGTGTTTTTGTGTGTGTATGTGTGTGTGTGAGTCAAAGTCAAAGTCAAAGCTTAATTTCCAGATGGTACATTGAGTAAGCAATAAAGTGTGTGTGTGCGTGTGAGCGCGCGCGCGGCGCGCGCGCGTGTGTATGTGTGTGCGTATGTGTGTGACAGGACATGGAGCGGCGTGGTAGCAAGAGCAGTATCCTAGGATCCCTGGGATTCGGGGACGGATCTGGATCCCCCTCTGGTTTCAAACAACGCAGACAGAGCTTCCAGGCACTGGGTGAAAGTGTGGTATGTTGGGGATTTTCTGTCTGTTTTAGTGTGTGGAGGTGGGGGGGGGGGGTGGCTCTGTGTTGTGTGTGTGTGTGTGTGTGTGTGTGTGTGTGTGTGTGTGTGTGTGTGTGTGTGTGTGTGTGTGTGTGTTGTGTGTGTTCTCCTCTTCTCTAATGTACATGCGCTTATGCTTTCATTCTGATTATGTGTAAGGGAAGGGTGTATATATATATATATATATATAGAGAGAGAGAGAGATATAGATATAGATATATAGATATATAGATATATAGATATAGATATATATCTGTGTGTGTTGTGTGTGTGTGTGTGTGTGTGTGTGTGTGTGTGTGTGTGTGTGTGTGTGTGTGGTGTTAGGCATACACATGATGACTGAAATGAATTATGCACATTAAAGAAACTGTAGTTTGTTGCAGAGCTGGGCAGTTTATGGGGTTGAAAAAAACAAATATTGCCAGAAATCACCAGACATTGGAAAACGTATGGTGGTTATGTAAAATGATGAACGAATATTGCATTGTGCTGTAAGGGAAAACACCCTAATGTGCCGACGTATGTTTTCGGGGTGGGGGGAGGGTATTTTTCTGCAAGAGCTCCAGGATTTACCAATGATGAGATTTTGTGTATACGGCCGTTTTTTTGCCCACCATTAAGGTAGCCCCATTGTGACTTCAGGGATGTATACATCTACGCTTTCTTACTTTGCTCAATTATCCTTAAATATACGAGTTAGCACTGTACCACCTATCCTCCATAAAGAACATTTATCCTGTAGTCTTCTTACTGAAAAATTTGGGAATGATATGAACCAAATCAAAAAGCCTGTTTTACCCTCTTTTTTTCAGATGCAGCTGTTTGGAAAATAACGATTGCCCATGTTGTGACGTCAATGACGTCAAGAAAAACGAAGCGGATATGACGTTATCGGCGCCAACCCTGTCTTGCAAGGCGTCACTTCCCGAGTCTCCTCCCCTTAGTGTGTCTTAACCAAAGGACCACCCCCTTGCTTGCAACCTGTGAATTCCGTACTCCGCCCTGTGATTGTTGATTCCCTCCCGACACTTATGCACACTTTTTGATTTGGAACTGTACTATGGATATGTCATGCCCTGTCACTGTTTACGAACCTCGCCATGTATGCACAGAAAGACGCCCTATGTACCAACCGAACCCTTACCTTGCTCAATTTGGTTCTTCTTCTTACGGCTTTGTGTGCTAAATGACTTGACAGCAAAGGTTGTATATCCTGGCATGATTCTCTCTCTTGTCAGAAAAGTCTACTCTCTTGTGACAAGAAACTGCTAAAAAAAAAATGCAGATTTATTTTGTGTTTAGAAGGTTATGCTTTTTTTTGGTGATTGATGCCTTTTGTTTTTCATTTTTACACCTCAGTTTATGAAGTCTTAGGTTGTCGTCATCAGTATTCGTTCATGGTTTCTGTTTGTTGTGTGTTTTCATGTTGGTTGTTGTTCGGTGTACTTACTTTCACACGTTGAAGACCTTGCTGTGAAAGGCTTAATGGTCGGGGGGGGAGAGGGGGCGCAGGTTGAAACACTCCAAAATATGAATGATAAAATTACTGAATGTGACAAATCTGACAAATTCTTGCATCGGCGAAATGCTTGCACACATATTTTGGGGGGTGATAGTTGGCTGTTTTTGTATAATCCTCCATGTAAAAATTTGAACAGATGACACTGAATTGTTGGTTGGTTTGGGGAGGGGCGGGGCTGTTTTTTGCTGGGGGGTTTTGGGGGTAGTTCTTGAACGACTTAAACTGGTAAGGGTGGGATCATTTTTGTTCGGGGAGGGGGGGGAGGCTTGTTTGTTTTTGTTTCTTATTTTGCCTGATTTGTTTTGGTATGTTGGAGGTTTTTTGGTGGCTGTCGTTTGATTGGAGGATAGTGGATGGTGGTGGCAGGGGGGGGGGAGGGGGGGTTTGGAGGGAAAAGAGACCTTGAAAGGAGAACCTTTCTGAAAAAAAATTTGTTTTAAGGTTCCCACTGAATGTTCAAAACTTTGAATTTTACAGTTTAATTTTACACACAAGAATGGTCATTGCAGATTTTGAAAGAATGCTTTTTTTGTTGTTGTTTTTGTTGTTGTTAGTTTTTTGTTTTGTTTGGGGGTTAATTTGTTGTTGTGTTTTATTTTTTGTGGGTTTTTTGTGTGTTTTTTTTGTTTTTTTTTTTGGGGGGGGGGCTTTTTTATTTTTCAGAAAATGAGACAAAAACTTTAAAATAATCCAATCGGCTTTCGTTTTGAAGCTACATACATTTGGTCCTATTTCTATGCGCAACCGCCCAGCAGTGTCTAACGGCACATATTTTTATCGCTGAAATACCGCCAAAGGGATGAAGATGTAGATACAAGAATGGCATCGTTTTATGAGTTTTATAGTGTCATGAATTCTCAATGTACCAAATTCCCCTTTCCCCCTTCTTCATCTTTCCAGTGTTTCTTTAGCCCACAACAAACTGTTGCTTGACATGAATTATTGTAAAATAAATGACCCTTGTTCGTGTGTAGACCTAGGGATGGATGTAGACAGAAGAGATCATGGGGATTTTGGTCTTCCGCCCACTCCTATTACATCAACAACAACAACAATGACAACAACAACAACAGCCTCGAAAAGTTAATTTTTATAGGTGAAGAATAAGAACTGTGCGAAAGTTATCACGGAGAAAAACGCTGAGAAAAACGCTGCTTAACATATCGTGTGTGCTTTCTAACAAAATTTCACACAGGAAAAGAGAAGTATGCATTCACACTTTTCCAGCTGTGACAAAATGTCCACATAGGAAAAGATAATGAGCATTCACTTTTCCAGATCTTACAAAATTTCCACATAGGAAAATATAGTGAGCATTCACACTTTTCTAGCTGTAACAAAAATTTCCATCTAGGAAAAGAGAAATAACAATTCAGTCTTTTCCAGGTGTGACAAAATCTCCATCTAGGAAAAGAGAAGTAACATTTCCCACTTTTCCAGATCTGACAAAATTTCCACATAGGAAAAAATAGTGAGCATTCACACTTTTCCAGCTACAACAAAATTTTCACACAGAAAAAGAGAAGTAGCCTAAGCATTCACAATCACACTTTTCAAGCTCTGACAAAATTTCACACATAGAAGAAGAGAAGTAAGAATGCACACTTTTCCAGCTGTAACAAAATTTCACACAGGAAAATAGAAGTAAGAATTCACACTTTTCCAGATGTGACAAAATTTCACACAGGAAAAGAGAAGTAAGCATTCAACACTTTTCCACACAGGAAAATAGAAGTAAGAATTCACACTTTTCCAGATGTGACAAAATTTCTACATAGAAAAAGAAAAGTAAGCATTCACACTTCACTAGCAGTAGACCACCATAACTCTGTGATGCATTGACTAAGCTCTAAGTCTCAGCAATGTTGGGAAAAGACATGCAAGAAACAGGAGAAAGAGAGGAAAAAATAGATAAAAGATTAAAAGGGGCAAACAAAAAGAAAAACAAGACCAAAAAAAAAGAGGAAGACATAACATAATTAAAAATGAGTTGACTCTGCCCAATGTAAATTTCCCCAAATTTCCAGC
>CM060322.1:5134748-5148163 GCA_030674155.1 Stramonita haemastoma
AGATAGTGAGTGAGTGAGTGAGTTAGAGAGAGTGAGTGAGTAATAGAGAGGGAGAGAGAGTGTGTGTGTGTGTGTATTGTAGTGTATATAGAAGTCATGGCATATTTCTCTGTAAAAAATTTGGGCTGGTCTCCCTGGGGAGAGTGCATTGCCACAATAGCAGGGCCACTTAATATTTTTCTTTTCTTTTCCTATCTGCAACAGTATTTGTTTTCCTGTCAGAGTGGGGTTTTTCTACAGAATTTTGCCAGGGACAACTCTCATGTTGCCATGGGTTCTTTTAACACACAGGACCTCAGTTTATCAACTCATCCGAAAGGTGTGTATGTGTGTGTGTCTGTCTGTAGATGTGAGTGTTTATGTGTATACTTGCATGTACATGTGTGTGTGTGTGTGTGTGTGTGTGTGTGTGTGTGTGTGTGTGTGTGTGTGTGTGTGTGTGTGTGTGTGTGTGTGCGTGCGTGCGTGCGTGTGTGTGTGCATGATTGTTTTTTCACACGGATGATTGTTTTTCACATGGCTGATTGTTGTGTGTGTGTGTGACAGGAGTGGACACGAGGGCTCTGACGAAGAAAATCAGAGAGAGCGGGACTATGCTGGGAAAGGTGAGCAGAGAAGCGTGATGGGATGAAAATGGCTCCGCTGCTCTCTGGGTTCTTTGAGAAAATGACTGGCACTACAAGTCGTACAAAACGTATCTGTTGTCAAAGTATAAATGCAACGCTCCACCACATAATGAGTCGCACACAACTGTCAGTTTCCCCCACTTTAAGCTCCTCTCAGGTGCTAATTATCCCAGCCCATCCCAGCCTAGCTGGAGCCAGCTGGTGCTAGTTATAGCAGAACTGACCATACTTTGACTAGGTGGCAAGCTGAATTTAGCACTCTTGACTGAGTGATGTCGGATTTGTGCCCTATGCGCATTGCACCTGAAGTCAATTTTTACTTATTAACATGCTATTTATTTACAAAGAAATGGCTATACAATACAAAAGACAGATTGAAAATTGGACAGTTCTGTCAAAAGTTATTACAACTTGAAATGATAGACTGCAGGAAATGACAAAATGAGACACTAACAAGTTTAGCATCCTAATAGGTTGTCAGATTGAGGGCTTGGCTGTTTTTTTTAACACGTTTAAAGGCAAAATGAAACAAAGTTATGCCTTGATATTTCAGTACAAGGTAGATTGACTGCTATCGTTTTATAATCAGTCAAAATCTCAAAATCGACAACCTGACCCCTACCTGCCTAAAATGGCTCCTAGCGGAAAAGTGGGTCAGGTGCTAAGCGACTCATTTTGTGGTGGAGTGTCACAAATATGAATTGTTCGCCATGTGACTACTGTTGCTTGTTTATCATATCCAGTTTTTGTGAGTTAATTTTCCTTCTGATCATAGAAAAAAATGGTTCCTTTAAGTTCCACTAACAGATTGATGTGGGTCTTTTACTGGCTTTTATGGTATTGTGATAATGAGAGTAATAAATGTAGCTATAGCACTCAGTGACTGATACAAGCTTCTCACATATGAAGTGTTGTACTATATATATACGCCGCCGCGGTAGTCGAGTGGTTAGGGCGTTGGACTCGTAATCTAAAGGTTGCGGGTTCGATCCCAGCTGTCGGCTATGGCGTTGTGCCCTTGGAAAAGGCACTTTACGGCTATTTTCTCACCCCACCCAGGTGTAAAAGGTGGTACCAACCTTGTGTTGGGGGGTTAACCCTGCGATAGACTGGCGTCCTATCCAGGGGGGAGTCTATGACTCTCAGTCGCTTAGCGCCACAGAAACTGGGATAAGCACCGGCCTGATGAGCCTTAGGCTCGGGACAGACTTTAACTTTAACTAACTATATATATATATATATATATAGGTACAGGTTGTTATGTACACCCCCCATCCAACTGGTAACTACGCTCGATGCTGCTTAAACATAGCTTGGGGAAAGCGAGTGCTCTGACCACTGAGCTGTCGCGTCCCCGTCCCAGTGTCCTTTGCTGGACTGATCTTTATTTTTCATCCTCTTCTTCCTCCTTCTCCTCCTTCTTTTTCTTCATCTTACATTCATTCATTCATTCATTCATTTGTTCATTCATTCATTTCATTCATTCATTTATTCATTCATTCATTCATTTATTCATTCATTTATTCACAAATTGATGTTGAAAGTGATTTCGTGTGACATTGAAAGTGATTTCATGTGACATAGAAAGTGAATTCGTGTAACATTGAAAGTGATTTTCATTGAAAGTGATTTCATGTGACACTGAAAGGGATTTGGTGTGGTTTCTCTCACAGGTGGTGGTGGAAGGGGAGGACGCATCGGCTGTAGCGATGGAGGACCCCAACAAACTGAACCTGGTAGCCGAGGTGTCCCTCAAGGTGATTTTTTTTTTTGCTGCCTCATCTTCTGTGAGCCACAGAATCAGAGACAATTTTCTTTTATTGCATGATGATCAGTGACAATGAGGTTTATGTAACAATGTGAGTGTATGCGTGCGCGTACGTGGTGCATGCATGCATGTGATTCTGAGATTTAAAAAAAAAAAAATTTGTATTTTATCACAAACACAGCATCTCTTCTCTCCCACAAACTTGGCATTGTTCCATGCAATGACGTCAGCCTGCGTCTGTGTGCAGGCCCCGGCTGTGTTTAACCCTGAGGGCAGAGTGAAGATCGTGGCCATCGACTGCGGCATGAAGTATCACCAGATCCGCTGCCTCTGCGATCGTCAGGCCTCCGTCACTGTCGTGCCCTGGAACCACCCCCTGGATAAGCTGGGTATGTGTGTGTGGGGGGGTGGGGGTGGGTGTGTGTGTGGGGGGGGGGTTGTGGGTGTGTGTATGTGGGTGATTTGTGTGGGGGGGGGGGGGGGTGGGTGGTGTGTGTGTGATTTGTGTGTGTGTGTATATGTGTGTGTGTGTGCGCGTGTGTGTGGTGTGTGTGTGTGCGCGCGCGTGTGTGTGTGTTACACCTGTCTGTGACCTGGGTATGTGTGTGTTTACCTGTACCTTTTTTAAAAATTTATTTTTATTTTAATTCTTTTTATATCGAGGATAATGGAATAAGCTCTCATGTGCTTTTTTACATCCAGTCCCTGTATGATTGCAGTTTTGTAAAGGTCATCTCTTCCCACTGGCACTCAATAGCCTACTCTTTTGAAAATCTGAACAGGGTTTAACATGTGCGCAAGATGTTCTGCGTGCGTTCGCACACGGAGCCTCGGTTTATAGTTTCATCTGAAGGACTTATGAGGAGAGTGGAGTTGGCACTGATGTTAACTCCAGGGAAAAAAATCCCCTCGAACAGGAATCGAACCCAGGTCGTCAAATTGCGAGCGCAATATTCTGACCACTAGGTTATCCTGTGTGTGTGTGTGTGTGTGTGCAGAGTATGATGGAGTGTTTCTGAGCAACGGTCCCGGAGATCCCACGATGTGCAATGCCACCATCAAGACGGTGCGCCACCTGGTGAGCAGAGCGGACTACAAGCCGCTGTTTGGCATCTGTCTGGGCCATCAGCTCCTCTCGCTGGCCATCGGCGCCTCCACCTTCAAGATGAAGTAAGTCACAAGATCGGCTAAACTTCTGGAGAACCGGTGTCACTTTGTGTGGAATCTGGTTTGGGTTTCATCTCATTTTATGTGTGATCGGTGTGGGTTTTCCCACAACGCGGTGCCCATCCTGGGCTGACTAACTTGTGTTGATGTTGTTCTTGAGCTTGATACAGGCTTCTGACTTGTGCTTTGCTTGTTCTTTTTGTCATGTTAGTAAAGTGTTTATTGCATGAAGAATATCTAGTTTAAACTGAAGAGCTGTATTGTTTTCACTGTCTGTGTTTCCTAGGTATTCCTATCCAAAATTTTACATTACTGGTAGAACACATGTTACGACTGCATCTCTGTACACGTTGATGTCTTTCTGTCCAAACCTTTGACACTATCCCTACATTAAGGGAGAGAACCCCTCTTTCCCTGCACTGTGAACATTTGTATTCTTCTGTAACCCAGTGGTGGGGGCTACGTGGGAAAAGGTCAGGAGATGGGTGGTTGCCCAATAGCTGGCTACCCTGTAGGGAAAAGTTTAAAATGAAGTCAGAATGGGGATACCTCAATGGTAGGTAGGCAAAACAGTTGCAAACGCTACATCTCACCTTTGGTGAACCCCGAACTTGAAGCTGAGGAATGAAACAAAATGGGATCATCAGCATGATCATTGTACAGGTAAGGTAACCGAGGCCACAGACTTCTGACCAAGAAACAGAACAAAATGTGATCATCAACATGATTATTGTGCAGGTATGGTAACCGGGGCCACAACCAGCCGTGTACCTACGCCAACAGCCTGCGATGCTTCATCACCACCCAGAACCACGGCTTCGCTGTGGATGCCTCCACCCTACCTCAGGAGTGGTCTCCCTCTTCACCAACGCCAACGACAAAACGAACGAAGGCATCGTCCATCAAACCAAACCCTTCTTCAGGTAAAAAAATTTTTTTCTTCTGCTCGAGATGTAGCTAGTATTTTTGTGTGTTTTTTGGGGATAGCTGTGTGTGTGTATGTGTGTGTGGGAGGGGGGGGGGTCTGCCTGTCTGTCTTTCTTACTGTCTCTTTTAAGAAAAAAAAAATTGCTCTCTCTCTCTCTCTCTCTCTCTCTCTCTCTCTCTCTCTCTCTCTCTCTCTCTCTCTCTCTCTCTCTCTCTCTCTCTCTCTATATATATATATATATAATGTGTGTGTGTGTGTATATAGTTGGTAGCCAGGCATGTGTGTAGTGTACATGGAACTGGTATCAAGTTGTTAAAAGTGTTGGTTGTGTATGTAGTCAGTGTTGCAGTTTCACTGTTGGCTTGTTAGTAGATTAGATATGAACATACTGAAAACCTGTGATGTTGAAGGCATTGGTTGTGTGTGTATGTGTGTGGTCAGTGTGTAGTTTCACTGGCTGGCTCGTTAGTTGGTTGGTAGTCAGGCATGTGTGTAGTTTACAGAGAACCTGTATCAAGTTGTTGAAGGCATTGTGTGTGTGTGTGTGTGTGTGTATGTGTGTGTGTTCATGCATGCTTGCGTGTACGCGCGGTGTGTGTCTGTGTGTGCGTGCGTGCGTGTGTGTGTGTGTTCAGTGTGCAGTTTCACCCTGAGAACCGGGCAGGCCCCAAAGACCTGGAGATGCTGTTTGACGTGTTCCTGGACATGGTGGCTGCACACAAACAGGGCAACGCCAAGTAGGTCTCTTCTTCATCACTGCCACCTCTCTTTTCAGTGTGACCTGGGACCATGTTTTTTAGATATGTGACCCTCCACCTTGAAATGAGTCGCTTAGCACCTAACCCACTTTTCTGCTAGATACCATTTTAGGCAGGTTGGGGTTTAGGTTGTTGATTTTGATATTTTGATTGATTATAAAATTATAGACATTAGTCTACCTTGTCATGAAATATCAAGTCATAATTTTGTATCCCTTTTCCGTTAAACATGTTTTAAAAATTACCAAGCCCTCCTTCTCCTTTTGTCATTTCCTGCAGTCTATCATGTCAAGTTGTAACAACTTTTCATAGAATCATCCGATTTTCAATCTGTTTTTTTTTATTGTATAGCCATTTCATTGCAGATTACTAACATATCAATAACTAAAAAAGTGGTGTAAAATGTAAAATTTAGAATTGACTGAAGCAGTGTAATGGATGGACTGTGTGTATGCACACAGGCCAACAGTGAAGGACCGTCTACAGGCAGCCCTGTTGCCCGGATCCGTGGATTCAGGATTGGTGGTTTCGGAGCCGACCTACCAGCGTCCAAAGAAAGTGCTGATTCTGGGCTCCGGGGGACTGTCCATTGGTCAGGCCGGGGAGTTCGACTACTCCGGTTCTCAGGTCAGTGCTACAGCGGTGTGATAGAGGAGCGTGTGATGGTTTAGGGGATTATGTATATAGCGTTTTTTTCTGAGACACGGAATGGCTGAGTCATGGCACAGAATGTCCCTAGTCATGGCACAGAATGGTAAAAGTCATGACACAGAATGTCTGTGTCATGGCACAGAATGGTAAAAGTCATGACACAGAATGGCCAAATCATAGCACATAATGCCAAAAGTCATGGCACAGAATGCCAAAATCACGGCACAGAAAGTGATTTCCAGGGTGAAAATCCCCATGTTCCTGAGAGGTGGCTGGAACCCTGGTGGTCAGACCACAAGCACAGTGCTGTACTAACCACAAGCTGCCCCTCCCTCCCCCCAGATAGGAATGGACTGTGACTTAACATTTATTATTTATTTATTTATTCTTTTATTATTTATTCTTTTATATTTTTTTTATTTTTTTATATCAAGGATAATGAAATAATGACTCATGTGCTTTTTTTTTACATCCAGTGCCCTTGTGTGTGCAGTTTTGTAAATCTTGTCATCTGTTCCCACCTGCACATGATGGCCTGCTCTTACGAAAAGTGGAACAGGATTTAACGTGTGCGCAAGATGTTCTGCGTGCATTCGCACACGGGGCCTTGGTTTATAGAGTCATCCGAAGGACTTTTGGGGAGAGTGGAGTCAGCACTGATGTTAACTCCAGGGGAAAAATCCCCTCGAATGGGAATTGAACACAGGTTGTCAAACTGCGAGCACAATGTTCTGACTGCTAGGCTATCCTGTCTTCCTGTCAGGTGCTCAGACCACGAGCACAGTGCTCTGCTAACCACAAGACTATCACACACACACCCCTGCCCCCTCCCACCCCTAGACAGGAATGTACTGTGAGGTAAGATGAATGGAGTGTGACTGCTGTTGGTTTGTTTTGCAGGCCATCAAATGTACTGTCAGGTAAAATCCAGGTAGTGTGACTGCTGTTTGTATAGTGAAACATAGTGTGACTGCTGCTGTTTGTTTCACAGGCCATCAAATGTACTGTCAGGTAAAATCCAGGTAGTGTGACTGCTGTGTGTATAGTGAAACAGTGTAACTACTGCTGTTTGTTGTGTTTCAGGCCATCAAATGCACTGTCAGGTAAAATCCAGGTAGTGTGACTGCTGTTTGTATAGTGAAACATAGTGTGACTGCTGTGTTTGTTTTTGAGGCTATCAAATGTAATACTGTAGGGTAAAATCCAGGTAGTGTGACTGCTGTTTGTATTGTGAAACACAGTGTGACTGCTGTGTGTATAGTAAAACATAGTGACTGCTGTGTGTATAGTGAAACATAGTGACTGCTGTGTGTATAGTGAAACATACTGACTGCTGTGTGTATAGTGAAACATAGTGATTCCTGTGTGTATAGTGAAACACAGTGTGACTGCTGCTTTTTTGTTTTACAGATGCACTGTCAGGTAAAATGTAGGTAGTATGACTGCTGCTATGTGTGTGTGCTGTGTTTCAGGCGATCAAAGCCCTGCAGGAGGAGGGGGTGCAGACGGTGCTGATCAACCCCAACATCGCCACTGTGCAGACCTCGCGCGGCCTGGCGGACAAGGTCTACTTCCTCCCCATCACCGCCGACTACGTCACACAGGTACAGTCTTTCTTTTTTTTGTTAAAAGTTAAAGTTTGTCCCGAGCCTAAGGCTCATCAGGCCGGTGCTTATCCCTGTTTCTGTGGCGTTAAGCGACTGAGAGTCATAGACTCCCCCCTGGATAGGACGCCAGTCTATCGCAGGGTTAACCCCCAGCACAAGGCTGGTACCCTTTTACACCTGGGTGGGGTGAGAAAATAGCCGTAAAGTGCCTTTTCCAAGGACACAACGCCATAGCCGAAAGCTGGGATCGAACCCGCAACCTTTATATTACGAGTCCAACGCCCTAACCACTAGACTACAGCGGCAGCTTCTTTTTTTTGTAGGATAATGAAATAAACTTAAATGGTACGGGCATGTCACAAGATCAAAAGGACTTGCAAAAGCAATACTGCAAGGCACTGTCCAGGGAGGAAGAAAAAGAGGCAGACCAAGGAAGAGATGAGAGGACAATACCAGCGAATGGAGAGGACTAGAACTCAACAAAACTTTGAAAAAGGCAGAGCAGAGAATGGAATAAGCACTCATGTGCTTTTTCTACATCCAGTCTACATGTGAATGCAGTTTTTTTTCAATTTTGACATCTGTTCCCACTGCCACACAATGACCTACTCTTCCAAAAGGCAGAACAGGTTTTACCTTGAGTGCAAGATGTTCTGCGTGTGTTTGCACACGAGACCTGGGTTTATACCCTCATCCAAAGGATTTTAGTGGAAATGGAGTCAGCAGTGATGTTACTTACTTACTTACTTAATCCTCCTCGCTCCGGGTGGAGCAAAAGGCACCAACAAGTCTCCTCCAGCCATCTCTGTCTTGGCAAGCCAGCCGATTTCATTCCAAGTGATGTTAACTCCAGGGAAAAATATTCCCTTGAACGAGATTCGAACCCGAGTTAGCAGATCATGAGCACAATGTGCAAGACTCTAACCGACCAGGCTATCACATGCATAAGCAAGTGTGTGTGTTTGTGAGTGAACATTTTGCATATCTGTTGTATGTGTGTGTGTTTGTGTGTACGAGTGTGTGTGTTTTTGTGTGTATGTGTATGTGTGTGTGTTGTGTGTACTGTGTGTGTCTTCGATTGTGCATGCACACATGCGCATGTGAAGTACTTGCCTGTCTGCATTCATTTGTCTGCCAAGAAGTATGGATAATCAGAACCGATTAAAGAACACTTTGTCTCTGAAACACTCCCAAAAAAATTTCCACACTACACAGAATCCTTACCTTCAACCTTAACTTACACCCTCAGGTCATCGAAAACGAGCGGCCAAACGGCATTTTGCTGACCTTTGGGGGTCAGACGGCCCTGAACTGCGGCATTGAGCTGACCCGCTGTGGCGTGTTGGACAACTACGATGTCAAAGTGCTGGGTACGCAGGTCGAGTCCATCGAGTGGACAGAAGATCGCAAGATTTTTGCCGACAAGATGGAGGAGATAGGGGAAGCTGTGGCCCCCAGTGAGGCGGCTTTCTCTGTGGAACAGGTGAGCCAGGGGTGGAGAGGAAAGGTTTTGAGGAGAGATGTTTTCTGATTTGTGGGTGGGTGGGGTGTGTGTGTGTGAGGGGGGGGGGGGGTTTGTAAGTTAGTAAGTCTTTCATTTTAATGTCTTTTCATTTTAAGTGATATCAGATGATTCTAAAATCGGAGAGTGGATAGGAGAGAGATTTTAAGAGAGTGTGTGTGTGTGTGTGTGTGTGTGTGTGTGTGTGTGTGTGTGTGTGTGTGTGTGTGTGTGTAAGTACTTCAATTTTAACGTCTTTCCACTGTAAGTGATACCAGACGATCCTAAAATCAGTGTATTGGAGAGAGAGAGATTTTATATGTGTGTGTGTGTGTGTGTGTGTGTGTGTGTGTGTGTGTGTGTGTGGTGTGTGTGTGTGTGTGTTGTGTGTGTGTGTGTGTGTGTGTGTGCGTGCGTACATGTGTGCATGTGTGCGAGCTTGTGTGTGTGTGCATATGCCTCTGTATTTTAGTTATGTGCGATTTATAGGTTGTGAGTGGTTTCTGTCATCAGTATGATAAATGAGATTTACAGTTGTTTTTTTTGTTGTCGTTTTTTTTTTGGGGGGGTGGGGGGTTACAGAAGAGTATGTTTTGTCATCTTGTTTGTCTTGCTTATATGTGTATAAGTTTGTTGTGTGGTGTAAGAGAGAGAGAGTGTGTTGTTGTTTTAGTTATGGTATGTTTTGTGTTGAGTTTGATTATAGGGGAGGGGGGTTGTTTTGTTTCAAATTTATCAATACTCGGTTAGTTTGCAATGTTCTGTTTCACTACATTACATTTTAGTTGCTTGACATGCTCACACTCATCAGTACAAACATTTTTCACATAGTCATAACACTCTTCTTTCCCCCCCCCCCCCCCCCCCCACTACTTTTCTTCAAACTTTTCTCAGGTGTTACAAGCGGCCGAGCGGTTAGGCTACCCAGTCCTGGTGCGAGCGGCGTTCGCGCTGGGCGGGTTGGGGTCAGGGTTCGCTTCCAACAAGGAGGAGCTGCACACCTTGGCCACCTCTGCCTTTGCCCACACCTCCCAGGTGCTGGTGGACAAATCCCTGAAAGGCTGGAAGGAGGTGGAGTACGAGGTCGTGAGAGACGCTTACGACAACTGCATCACGGTATGGCGGCCTCTTTTTCTTTGTTCTCGTTTTCTTTGTTCTCGTTTTCTTTGTTCTTGTTTTCTTTGTTCTTCTTGGTTTTTTTTGTATGATTTACATAACTACTAGTGCTTAGAGTTTGCTCAGAATGGATGTTGTATGTACCAATTCTCATTGATTGTCGTAGTGTATGTCTAGGTGTGTAACATGGAGATAATTGATTGCCGTTGTGTATGTCTAGGTGTGTAACATGGAGATTATTGATTGTTGTTATGTATGTCCAGGTGTGTAACATGGAGATTATTGATTGTATATATCCAGGTGTGTAACATGGAGATTATTGATTGTCATATATGTCCAGGTGTGTAAGGTGTGTAACATGGAGATTATTGATTGTATATGTCCAGGTGTGTAACATGGAGATTATTGATTGTATATGTCCAGGTGTGTAACATGGAGATTATTGATCGTGTATGTCCAGGTGTGTAACATGGAGATTATTGATTGTGGTTATGTATGTCCAGGTGTGTAACATGTGTATGTCCAGGTGTGTAACATGTGTATGTCCAGGTGTGTAACATGGAGATTATTGATTGTCGTTATGTATGTCCAGGTGTGTAACATGGAGATTATTGATTGTCGTTATGTATGTCCAGGTGTGTAACATGGAGATGATTGATTGTCGTTATGTATGTCCAGGTGTGTAACATGGAGATTATTGATTGTCGTTATGTATGTCCAGGTGTGTAACATGGAGATTATTGATTGTCGTTATGTATGTCCAGGTGTGTAACATGGAGAATGTTGATTGTGTATGTCCAGGTGTGTAACATGGAGAATGTTGATTGTGTTTGTCCAGGTGTGTAACATGGAGAATGTGGACCCCCTGGGTATCCATACAGGAGAATCCATCGTGGTTGCCCCCAGCCAGACTCTGACCAACGAAGAGTACAACCTCCTGCGTGCCACAGCGCTCAAGGTCATCCGCCATCTTGGGGTCGTGGGAGAGTGCAATATCCAGTATGCCCTCAACCCAAATTCGCAGCAGGTGAGGTGGTTGTCTGGCGTCCTTCTGCTGGGCTTTTTGTGGTGTTTTTTTAATTATTTTTTTTAGTGCCTTTTGTTATTGTTTTTTTTGTGCTGGTTTTGTGAAAGAAACATTGTTTTCTAAGCCATGAAGAAAAAAAAGGTATAAAATTTTATTGGATCAGTCTCTGGCTGAGCATGCAGGGATGAATTACAAGACTTACAAGCGCTTATAGCATTTCAGGAAATTCTGAACCCTTTCGCTGCTGTCATAGTTTGCTCAGGCACATGCTGGATGAAACAGAGAGAGAGCGTTGAATCATGACGAACAGCGATCATCAACTGAGCATTGCTGGCGATGGTTTCTATGACGAATGCTGTTTGTCAACAGCGCAGTAAAGAGGTGAATTAACTACCATCAGGAAAATTTTGTTTATGGAGTGATACGGGGGAGGGGGGGGGGGGGGGGGGGTGGCCTCAGTTGTATGTAGATCAAGGAGCACCTTTTCTTTTTTCAGTTTTTCTCTTTGTTTCTCTCTTTTGAAAAAACAACAAACACACAAAAAGAAATAAATATTTGGGGAAAATGAAACAAGGCTACACCATTTTGACACACAACCGGAAAACAAAAATTCATAACGTCCAACACCTATCAAACCTCCACAATGGTTCAATAGTTCAACGATACCGCCTTTTTTTTTCTCACCTGTTTCAGTACTACATCATCGAGGTGAACGCTCGCCTGTCGCGGAGTTCGGCCCTGGCCAGCAAGGCCACAGGTTACCCGCTGGCCTACGTGGCGGCCAAACTGTCGCTGGGCATCCCCTGCCGGAGCTGAGGAACTCGGTGACTGGCTCCACCACCGCCTGCTTCGAGCCCAGCCTGGACTATTGTGTGGTCAAGGTTCCCCGCTGGGACCTCCGCAAGTTCCAGAGAGTCTCCACTAAGGTATGAGGGGATGGTGGTTTTGTGTGTGTGGGGGGGGTGGTGGGTTGGGTGGTGTGTGTGTATAAGTTTTGTGTGTGGGGGGGGGGGGATTGTTGGGTTGGGTGGTGTATGTGTGTAAGTTTTGTGGGGGGGGGGGGGGGGGGGGGGTGAGTGTTGGGGTGTGTAGGGGGGGGGGGGGGGGGGGGGGTGTTGGTGGGGGAGTTGTGTGTGTGTGTGTGTGTGGTGGTCAAAGTTCCTTGATGGGATCTCCGCAAGTTCCAGAGAGTCTCCACCAAGGTGTGGGAATGACGGTTTTTGTGGGGGTGGGGGGTGGGTGTGTGTGTGTGGAGGATGTGCAGTGTGTGTGTTGGGGTTGGGGTGAGGTGAGTGTGTGTGTGTGCACGCGCATGTGTGAGTGAGAGAGAGAGAGGGAGGGGAAGGGGGAACGTGCAGTGTGAGTGTGTGTGTGTGTGTGTGTGTGTGTGTGTGTGTGTGTGTGTGTCAGTGAGAGAGAGAGTTAGGGGAGGGGGGGATGTGCTGTGTGTGTGTGTGTGTGTTTATTTTTATTTATGTTTATTTCGAAGATGAAGGAAAAAGCACTCGTGTGCATGCAGTTTTGTAAATTTTGTCATCCTTGTGTGTGTGTGTGTGTGTGTGTGTGTGTGTGTGTGTGTGTGTGTGTGTTGTGTGTGTGTGTGTGTAGTTTGGGGAAGAGGATGGTGGTTGAGTGGTTTGTGTGTGTGCGTGTGCATGCATGCATGCATGTCCATGTACGTGTGTGTGTCTACATGTGAATATTACATGTCTTTGTCTCCATGTAAATCTTGTCTTATGCCAACTCATCCCCCATTGTGGTGGTGTGTGTGCAGATTGGCAGTTCCATGAAGAGTGTGGGGGAGGTGATGGCCATCGGCTGTCGCTTTGAGGAGGCCTTCCAGAAAGCTCTGCGCATGATGGACAGCTCCGTCATGGGGTTCTACCCCAACGTGGAGCAAGCCTCTGAGGAGGTACTGTTACATCTGAAAGCACAGACATTCACACTTCTCAATTTAAACCATGTATATATTAAGGTGGGACATAGGGTTAAAAACTGATGAAATTTTGTTTACAACCTGATGTTAAAGCTTATGCCATATATTGTAAAGCATCAAAATCTAAGAATTACTCAGTTTTGAGCTCTGTCGCCATGGAAACATTCCAATATGGCTGCCAAAATTGAATGTTTTAAACTCCTAGACCTTTTTATCTTAAACAAGTAGAAATAACCTTGTTTCTACAGACATGTTTTACAACCTGAATTCTTCAAATTCACACAGGAAGATCTCCATGAATGTACCCAGCAATTTTTATTTATAAAAAAA
>CM060322.1:5153263-5155763 GCA_030674155.1 Stramonita haemastoma
AAAAAAACACACACACACACACACACACAAAAATCCTCAAAAACATGTCACCCTCCACCCTAAAAAAAACAACAACCCACCAACAAATACAAACAAACAAACAAACAAAAACCCAGCCCATAAGGAAACTTGGTTATACAATAGAAATAACAGAAATATAAGAACTCATTAACGTTAATGTAACTATAACAAATGTCCTACCGGACTGTGATAGAGACCCTTTACAATTTCAAATGCCAAGCTTAAATTACGGAATATGGTGGTGAGAGAGTTTTCAGAAAAATTGGGCATGAAAGGCTTTACACTCTTGCAGTCAAAATGTATATGAGTATTAGTGATATTCTCACCACACAAACATTTACCATTTTGCTGAACTTGGTTATCAATGCGTTTAGTTTCATTCTATAAAATAGTGCATTAATTCTTCTTGATGTGAAAACATTTACACAAGTCTTTGCGTACTTGACAACTGTTAAATTATCGGTATTGATCACAGTTCTATCTAAAAATATCTTATTTTGCTGATTAGTTTTGGCGACATTTCTCCATGATTTTTGTTCTAGTAAACTGTACCCCTCTTGCAAGGATAAAGGCACATTCAGTTCTATTGAATCCCGTCCATGTTTTGCACCCTTTTTAGCAGCTCTATCTGCCCACTCATTTGGAAAGAATCCAGAGTGTGAAGGCACCCAACAGTGTGTGTGTGTGTGTGTGTGTGGTGTGTGTGTGTGTGTGTGTGTGTGTGTGTGTGTGTGTGTGTGTGTGTGTGTTTGTATTTGTTTCCCTATCATAGTAGCATTTTCTCCAGAATTATGCCTGGGATAACTCTCTTGTTGCCGTGGGTTCTTTTATGTGCACAGAAGGCGCCTTGCACACGGGATCTTGGTTTTATCATCCTATCCAAAAGACTAGCACCCAGACTACTACTAAAGGTCTAGTGGATAGGGGAAAAGTTTCGACCACAAACGGTGATCGAACCCGGACTTCTCGCTTTCTAGGCAGGTGTGTTACTTCTATACCACCGACCCACACCACACAAAGTAATCTATCAAAGGTGATTCATTTCAGGTAATCAGAAATGACTCGTTTCAGGTAATCGGAGATGACTCATTTCAGGTAATCAATCAGAGATGACTCATTTCAGGTAATCAGATATGACCTATTTCAGGTAATCAATCAGAGATGACTCATTTCAGGTAATCAGTCAGAAGTGACTCATTTCAAGTAATCAATCATTTTTATCACTTTTTCTTAATCGTAAATAGCATTGTTTATTCAATGGAAGGGAAATGAAAATTGTTTCGTCATAGCCTTTTTATTCAAGATCAAAGAGAACTCTGATTTTTGTGATACTGCATCGACCATGTGTGTGTGCGTGTGTGTGGTGATTCTGTGTGTGTGTGTGTGTGTGTGTGTGTGTGTGTGTGTGTGTGTGTGTCTGTGTCTGTGTCTGTGTCTGTGTCTGTGTGTGTCTGTGTCTGTGTCTGTGAATGTGTGTCTGTGTCTGTGTCTGTGTCTGTATGTCTGTGTGACTGTGTGTGACTGTCTGTGTACGTGTGTGTTCACGGGCTAGCGTAGGCTGGCATAAGCGTGCACATGTGTGTGAGCATATGTGTGTGTGTGTGTGTGTGTGTGTGTGTGTGTGTGTGTGTGTGTGTGTGTGTGTGTGTGTGTCTGTGTCTGTGTCTGTGTCTGTGTGTCTGTGTCGTGTCTGTGTTTCTGTGTGACTTTGTGTGTGTTTATGTGTGTGTGTGCGTGTGTCTGTGTGTCTGTGTGTGTGAGAGAGAGAGTGTGTGTGTTTGTGAGTGCGCGCGCACGTGTGTGGATGTGTGTGAGTGTGTGTGAGTGTGGGTATGGATGTGGGTGTGTGATTTAAAACGATCACACCTTTTTTCTTTTCCAATGTTGCCCTCCCAAACACTGTCTGTCTCTCTCTCTCTCCAGGCCATTTTCGGGCAGGAAAATGGAGGTAAAAGCACTGACAAATGGAATTAGGACGCCACAGAGTCGCCACTCAGTTTTTGCAGTCACCGCGGTTTCCTGGGAATAACTACGGTGGTGAATAGGATTAGAACTACTGCCCCATATCCGTGGCTGGGCTGCGATCTCTGTCTCTGTCTGTCTGTCTCTGTTTCTCTGTCTATCTCTCTCTCTCTCTCTCTCTCTCCTCTCTCTCTCTCTCTCTCTCTCTCTCTCTCTCTCTCTCTCTCTCTCTCTCTCTCTCTCTCTCTCTCTCTCTCTCTCTATATTATATATATAATATATAATATATATATATATCTATATCACACAAACACACACATACACACACACACCCCACACGCTACACAAACACACACTACATACTACACACCACACAAACATACAAACACACACACACACTTACATACTCACACATACATACTCTCTCACACACGTCACAAACATGTGCGCGCTTACGCCAGTCTGCACACACACGCGCGCGCGCGCGCACGCACGCACACACACACACACACACACA
>CM060322.1:5163263-5165763 GCA_030674155.1 Stramonita haemastoma
GAAAAAAATTCTGACCCTGTCAGGAAACGGAAGCTGAACACCACGTGACAGGAAACAGATTAACTAGGCCAATCAACGATCTTCATTCATAGAGAAACCCAATTTCTTAATTGATACAGAAAAATGAAATTGGATCTGGGAAACTGGAAAACTGGCACAGATGTCAAGATAGATGAGAAGGGAAGAGGTTATCAGACAGACAGACAGACAGACAGACAGACAGACAGACAGACAGAGACAAACAGAGACAGACAGAGACAAACAGAGACAGACAGACAGACAGACAGACAGACAGAGGGTTGGGGTGGGAGAGAGAGAGAGTGAGTGAGAGAAAGAGATATCATGGGAAAGAGAGAGACAAGGCAAAGGCAAGGCAAATTCTTTTATTCGAGGATAGTGAATAAGCACTTGTGTGCTTTTTTTTACATCCAGTCCCCGCCCTTATCAGGGCTAAAATCAAGAATAAAAAGAGAGAGGGAAAGAGAGAGACAGAGAGAGACAGAAAGACAGAGAGAGACAGAGACACAGACACAGAGAGAGAGCAATTCGGAGTGATAACATTTATGTTTGACATTCTGTACTGAGGGAAGAGATCCGATTTCCTGTCCATCATTGCCTGACCTTCTTCTGAAGCCTACCCCAGGGAAAGGGGAGGGGCAGCTGTAAGTGTGGGCTGTGTGTGCTGTGTTCTGGGTGGGTGGGTGTGTTGTATGCATTGGTGGGTGGGGCGTTTGTGTGTGTGTGTGTGTGAGAGAGAGAGAGAGAGAGAGAGAGAGAGAGAGAGAGAGAGAGAGAGAGAGAGAGAGAGAGAGAGAGAGAGAGAGAGAGAGAGAGAGAGAGAGAGAGAGAGAGAGAGAGAGAGAGAAACACTGAAACACTGAAACACTGAAACACTGAAACACTGAAATTGTTTAATGTACATCGGCCTTAGGCCACAACACAAAAGTGTGGTGGCATAGAGTGTGTGCATATGACATAGGTGTTATAAACATATTACTATCAACGTATATGTATATGAAATAATATATGAGTAATGATAAAGCAATAAAGTTATATAAGCCATATCTTAACCGTTAATCACGGAACAATTCACACGTATCATAAACGACACTGTTTTAGATGTATTCTTCATCAACACAAATATCAATTTCTAGAAAGTTATCCTATTTCTTCTATTGATTGCATGAAAAATAAAACGTGATAAATTGTATCTATCAGTAGGTACAATGGCTTTGAGTAGTACATAGAAAGGAAGTCTTTTGGAATCTTTAAGAAACTTATTTCTTAAGTCTTCATAGATAGGGCAATTCAGTATAAAGTGTTCTTCATTTTCTATTTGATCTTTAAAGGAAGAGAGAGAGAGAGAGAGAGAGAGAGAGAGAGAGAGAGAGAGAGAGAGAGAGAGAGAGAGAGAGAGAGAGAGAGAGAGAGAGAGAGAGAGAGAGAGAGAGAGAGAGAGAGAGACAGACAGACAGACAGACAGACAGACAGACAGACAGACAGACAGACAGACAGACAGACAGACAGACAGACAGACAGACAGACAGACAGACAGACAGACAGACAGACATAGAGAGAGAGAGAGAGTAAGTAGCAGATTTTCTGAATGTCAATTTTTGTATATCTAAATTTTGGCATAGGGAAAAAGCGCGTGTGTGCACGCGCACACACATACAAACACACACACACACATACACACACAAACACACACACACAAACACACACACACACACACACACACACACACACACACACACACACACACAGAGATATAGAGAGAGAGAAACACACACGCACATACACACTCACACACACACACACACACACACACACACACACACACACACACACACACACACACACACACACACACACACACACACACACACACACACACACAGCAAGATATGATCAACACGTTTAAAAGAGTACACGAATGAGCAAACACCGTAAATCAGGCAAGAGCAATACCAGAAGAGCAGGAAGATGAGAGGGGGAGGGGGGGGTGGAAAACGTGCACTGCATTGGAAAGATCACGATTGTGTCCCTTTTTATAAAACAAAAACATTATACGAAAGTCAATATATCACTTTTGAACTCTTCTTTCATGAAGAAACGAGTTATGCGACGCATTTTTGTGGATTTCTATGTAAAAAAAAAAAAAAAAAAAAAAAAAAAAAGGTGAGGTAAAGATGTCCCATAATCTGTGTGGTCGTAGGGGAGCGAGGCGTCAGAAACCTCAGCTTCTCTAGGGGCCAGCATATTGAGGGCGGCGCCCATCTCCCCCACTTCGCTGCTTTACCTTCCCTGACCGTAAAGCGGGCAGGTACCCATTTACAGCTGGGTGAACTGGGTGACTATACTGAAGCCAAGGCGCGTAAACGGTCACCCATCCAACTTGTAACCACGCTTGACGCTGCTTAAACTTAGCTTGGGGAAAGCGAGTGCTCTGACCACTGAGCTATCCCACCCCCCTCATATATCTATATGCTCGGTAAAA
>CM060322.1:5183263-5185763 GCA_030674155.1 Stramonita haemastoma
GTTCTTGCGCAATTCTTTGCAATATTTCTTTTTTACAATTCTTCTTCTTCTTCTTCTTCTTCTTCTTCTTCTTCTTCTTCTTCTTCTTCCCAATACTCCACAATAAGTTCTTCTCATTTATAGCAATTTTTCTTCACAGTTCTTCTTCTTCGCAATTCTTCTTTTTCTTTGCAATTCTTCTTCGTAAGTCTTCTTCTTCATAGCAATTTTTCTTCGCAATTCTTCTTCGCAATTCTTCTTCGAAAATCTTCTTCTTTATAGCAATTCTTCTTCTTCATAGCAATTCTTCTTTTTCTTCTTAGCAATTTTTCTTCTTCGCAATTCTTCTTTTTCTTCTTCGCAATTTCTCTTCATTGCAATTCTTCTTCTTGGCAATTATATTTTTGAAATCCTTCTTCGAAATTCTTTGTCACATTCCTTGCATTCTTCGCAATTCTTCGCAGTTTTTTCGCATTCTTCTTCCTCCCATTCTTCTTATTTGCATTTCTTCTACACAATTATTCGTTGCAATTCCTCCTCCTTCTCCTTCCCCCCCCCCCCCCCCCCCTCCTCCCGTACTGCCTCTTCTCAGAGTTGTGTGTCTTTGAATGTCACAGCACCAGACACTTCTGTGCACTGGTGTCTCCTTTCTCCCTTTCTATCTTTTTAAAGGGGGGGGGGGGGGGGGGGGTTGTTCAATCTTTATTCATTCTTCTCCATCTTCAGTCACGTCTAAACAGATTAGATTCAACACCTGGATCCTCTCTCTCTCTCTTCTCTCTCTCCTCTCTCTCTCTCTCTCTCTCTTCCTCTCTCTCTCTCTCTCTCTCTCTCTCTCTCTCTCTAGCCTAGCGGATAGCCTAGTGGTCAGAACACTGTGCTGGCAATTTGACGACCCAGGTTCGAGTCCGGTCGAGATTTTTCTCCTGGAGTTAACATCAGTGCTGACTCCACTCTCCCCAAAAATCCTTCGGATGAGACTTTAAAACCGAGGCCCCGTGTGCGAACGCACGCAGAACACCTTGCGCACACGTTAAATCCTGTTCCGCTTTTCGTAAGAGTAGGCCATCGTGTCCCGGTTGGAACAGATGACATTTACAAAACTGCATACACACGGGGACTGGATGAAAAAAAGCACAAGAGTGCTTATTCCATTACCCTCAATATAAAAGAGTAAATCAAAATCAAATCAAATCAAATCAAATCAAATCTCTCTTCTCTCTCTCTCTCTCTCTCTCTCTCTCTCTCTCTTCTCTCTCTCTCTCACTCTCTCCTCTCTCTCATCTCTTCTCTCTCTCTCTCTCTCTCTCTCTCTCTCTCTCTCTCTCTCTCTCTCTCTCTCCTCTTCTCCTTTCTCCTCCACTCTATCCCTATACCTGCTCTCTTTCTCTCCTCTTTTTCTACTCTCTACATCGCTGATTTTACACACACACACACACACACACACACACACACACACACACACAAGCACAAGCACAACACACACACACACACAAAACACACACACACACACACACACACACACACACACACACACACACACACACACCCATACCACAACATACAACACACCACACATATACTCACCTACACACACACACACCACACACACACACACACACACACACACACACACACACACACACACACACACACACACACACACACACACACACACACACACACACGCACGCACGCAACACACACACACACACACACACTCCTCCTTCCTTCCTCCCTCCCTCCCCAATCCTTTTTTCCGCCAGAAACCTCTAATTGACTCCATTCCAATCAAGAAAGACTTGACACTCTGGCTCCTGATCGATGGGCATCAGATCAAGGGGCCTTCAATTATCCGGTCCCCTTTCTTCTCTGGTGGGGTTCGGAGTGAAAGATGTCACCGTGCACACATCATTTTCTATCTAAACAAACTCCCTTTTTCCTTTTTACTTTTTAGCAAAAGCCAGTCGTGTCAACTGATTCAGTGCGGCGTTCTGGTCCAGAAATGATGTTGCACTGAAAGACAGAATCGATTGTCTACACACACACACGCACACACACACGCGCGCACGCACACACACACACACATACACACACACGCACACACACGCGCGCGCGCGTGCACGCACACACACGCGCGCACACACACACACACTACACAAACACACACACACGCACACATACACATACACACACATACACACGCACGCACGCACGCACGCACACACAAAAGTAGCCTTTTCTCTTTTTTTCGTATGTGTTTTGGCTTGTTGTTGTTTTGTTGTTGTTTTTCGCAAGACAGATTTTTATTTGAACGAGGTGGAGAGATGGTTATTTATTAATGTAACTTTGACACCGAGAGTTTTTTTTTTCAATTGATTTATTGAGTGAGTGAGTGGGTGGTCGATTGATTGATTGATTAACTGATCGATTGATTCATTAATTCATTTATTCATTCACTGATTTGTTCATTCATTTATTCATTCATTCATTGGTTGTCAAGTCAAGTCAAGTCAAAAAC
>CM060322.1:5190763-5193263 GCA_030674155.1 Stramonita haemastoma
GGTATCCCGCCCTGCATGGGGCCCCCTCCTCCTCCTCCACCCTCTACAGGTACCCTCCTCCCTCCTTCTGCCCTTTTCCCCTTCCTTCTTCCTTTTTCTTCCTTTTTCCTTCCCTCGTTTCCTCCATCCTGCATTTTTTCTTTCTTCCAGCGTGTGACAGCTTCTGTGGCTTTTGGGCAAAGGTTGTAAGTAGTCTGGATAGCGCTTTTTTCCACCTTTTCTTTCTTTTTTTTTTCCAGCTTGTGACAGCTTCTGTGGCTTTTGGACAAAGGTCGTAAGTAGTCTGGATAGCGCCTTTTTTGCCCTTTCTTTCTTTTTCTTGGGTTTTTGTTGGTGGTGGTGGTGGTTTGGGTTTTTTTGGTTTGAGCTACTTCTTCCCGTCTGCCCTCCTTATCCCCTCCCTTCCTTCCTTCCTTCCTTCCTTCCTTCCTGCCTGCCTGCCTGCCTTCCTGCCTGCCTTTTTCTTTCTTCCAGCTTGTGACAGCTTCTGTGGCTTTGGGGCAAAGGTCGTAAGTAGTCTGGATAGCGTCTTTTATTTCTTTTGTTGTTGTTGTTGTTGTTGTTGTTTGCTGGTTTGAGCTACATGTGCGTATGATTTGTTTTTAACTTTACCTGTGATGCTTTCGCCGGTGAACTACCTTCCTTGAGTTTTGGGAGGGTTTTTTGCCGCCCCAGCCCCCACCCCCTATGTGGGTATTTGTTGAGTTTTTGTTTTGTTTTGCTTTTGTTTTGCTTCTGAGGTTGATATGCGGAATGGTAAAAGTGTTGTTGCTATTCGTGCATTTTTTGTTGTTGTTAACGTAGGGCTGTTTGTTACTGATGTGGGTTTTTATTCTTTATTGGATGTCTATCTTTTTCTCCGTGAAAAACTGGAAAACTGTCTCGTCGGCTGATTTTTATTAAAATACCCGTTTGCATGTTTGTTTGATTGATTGTTTGTTTGTTTGTTTGTTTGATTGGTTGTTTGTTTGAATGTTTCTTTCTTTCTTTCTTTGGTTGTTTGTTTGTTTGAATGTTTGTTTTATTGTTTGATTGGTTGTTTGTTTGTTTGAATGTTTATTTGTTTGATTGTATGTTTGTTTGTTCTTCTCGCAGCTTCTGTCTGCCCTTAAATTGTGCAGTTTGTTCTTATCAGACATTCCTGCTTGTCGCTTATCTAGGTTCCTGTTTGCCTTCGTTATTATTTGAATTTTCTGGTGGTCTTATCGTCGTATCTCTGTCCAGCTTGTCTTTTGTAGGTGTCTTATTTGCCCATTGTCTTTTGTATTTTGTATTTTTGTATTTTGTACCACTTTATGTCACAGCAGATTTCTCTGCGTGAAATTCGGGCTGCTCTCCCCAGGGAGAGCGCGTCGCCACAAGTGCAGCGCCTACCTTTTTTTTCCTGCATGCAACTGTATTTGTTTCCCTATCAGAGTGGCTTTTTTCTACAGAATTTTGCCAGGGACAACCCTGTTGATCCCCAATCACATGTCTTTGGCACATTTCCTGTTTATCTTCTGGGGTGTCCTTTGATTCCTTAATCTTGCTTCCTATGTTTGTGTTTATCATGATTCGTGATAATCTTTATTCAGTCTCATGTCAACCCTTCCGAGTTATATTTTATCCTTTCCGGGTTTATTGTTTGTCCTTACCGGGTTTCCTGTTTGTCCTTACCATGGTTCCTGTTTGTCCATATCAAATTTCCTCTTCTTCTTTCATATGTTTCTATGTTGTTTTCTTCTCCTTCATCGAACGCTCTTGACACTTTTGGGGGCATTATATCTTGATGTTGTTGATTTTTAATGGCTTTTTCTTGTTGTTGGCTAGTTACTTTGTTTGTTTTTTTAACTCATATTATCGCTTTAAAGTGAGAAAGATTTGTGAAAATTGTTTAATATATATCTCTTTTTTTTTGCTTGTTGCTCTCTTCTCTGCTGCCTCATCTCTATGTCACTCTGTCTGATTTACTTAATTTAATCACTGTACCTGTTTTGACATTAATGTTCGCGTCAGGTAGGGACTGTGTATTTGTTGAATACATATCTATCTCTTTTGTGTAAATGGTTATCGATGTATCCAGTGTGGGATTATGTGTTAGTTGTCTCCTTGTTCTCTCTCTTGTGTGTTTGTCTCCTTTCTTTAAATCGTAGGCAGAGAAATCTGCTGTGGCATAAAGTGGTATAAAATAAGATAATAATAATAAATGGTTTTTTTATAAAATGTGTCTACAACAGAGCGGCGATCAAGATGGGGGCTGGAGGGGATGTCAGTGACCTTCAGTTGCTGATGGAGAGCCGCATTCTCAACCACCAACCCAAGTGTAAAGCTGGCTCCTTCACAAGTAGGCGCCTGCATTTGTCTTCTTTTTTTCTTTTCTTTTTGGGGCCCCTACTCTCACCCCTCACCCCTCCCCTCCCCCTCCCTCCCCACTGCCTCCTTCTCCCTAGTTTTTTTCTGTGTTCACACACACACACACACACACACACACACAAACACACACATATATATATATATACAA
>CM060322.1:5198263-5203263 GCA_030674155.1 Stramonita haemastoma
GCGTGCGTGCGTGTGGGTGGGTGGGTGGGAGGGAAGGTCTGGGGAGTGGGTGTGTGTATGTGTGAGGGGAAGGGGTGATGGTGTGTGTGTAAGTGGGTTGGTGGGTGTGGGTGCGTGTGTGTGTGCCAGCGCTGGTGTACAAATGTGCACTGCTTTTGAACTTGTTCATACTGGTGTTGGTAATGATTTCTGAAATACGGATGCATTGATGTAATAGTGTGCGTGGAGCCAGTGGCAGAATTAGGGAAGAAATCAGGGGAGGGGGGGTTATTTCATTCGACGCTGTTTCAAAATATATCTTAAGAATGAGTAGCTGCTTTAGGATAGTTAAATGAACGAATGAAAGCCTGTAATTTTATAAAGTGCATTTTTCATATTCATGAGTGTTGTCACTGAACTTGAGAAGTCATACTGATTTCCTACAATATAAAAACTACTAACGTTTATTATTAATTGACAACTTGTAAAATTCGAGAAACTGTAACTGAAAAATTATTGAGATTTTGTGGAAACCGATAGAAATGATTGATTTTTAAACTCACTTAATTCAAAAGAAAAAAATACTGTTCCACTATGGAGATTCTGAGTTGAGCCCCTGTGGCACTTCTCCCATGACAGTGGAATACTTCCTGCAGACCTGTCCAACACACCAAAACCTGAGTGAGGGCCGATATCTGGCCTACTGACCTGCCGATGAGGGACAAGCTTTTTGGACCCCTGGAGGGCCTTCAGAGCACAACAGCATTTGTCAGGGCCTTGGGAGTTGCTGTCTGAGCGTTCTACGAAGAAGAAGAAGAAGAAGAAGAAGAAGAAGAAGAAGAAGAAGAAGAAAGAAGAAGAAGAAGAAGAAGAAGAAGAAAAGAAAAAAAAGGAGAAGGATAACAAGAACAAGAACAAGAACAAAAAGAACAAGAACAAGAAAAGAAGAACAAGAAGAAGAACAAAAAGAAGAACAAGAACAAGAAGCACAAGAACAAGAACAACAAGAACAACACAAGAACAACAACAAGAACAAGAAGAAGAGGAGGAGGAGGAGGAATTGCGAAGAAGAAGAAGAAGAAGAAGAAGAAGAAGAAGAAGAAGAAGAAGAAGAAGAAGAAGAAGAAGAAGAAGAAGAAGAAGAAGAAGAACAACAACAACAACAACAACAACAACAACAACAACAACAACAACAAGATCAAGATCAAGATCAAGATCAAGAAAAACAAGAAGAAGAAGAACAAGATCAAGAAGAACAAGAAGAACAAGAACAAGAAGAACAAGATCAAGAAGAACACGAAGAACAAGAACAAGAAGAACAAGATCAAGAAGAACAAGAAGAACAAGAACAAGAACAAGAAGAAAAGGAAAAAAAACTCTGATGATATTCTGAATGTTTACCGGTCAACACCAGAGTGACTAAGCTGAATGACCAACTAGAAAGATCTCGTAAGAAAATGACAGTAAACACACAGATATGGACAGTTTTTACAACTAACCACCTGAAACAATCATTCTCATTATGATGACTGTGCCCTCATTGTGTGTGTGTGTGTGTGTGTGTGTGTGTGTGTGTGTGTGTGTGTGTGTGTGTGTGTGTGTGTGTGTGTGTGCGTGTGTGTGTGTGTGTGTGTTGTGTGTGTGCGCGCGTGCGTGCGTGCGTGCTTGTTTGCGTGCGTGCGTGCGTGCGTGCGTGCGTGTGTGTGTGTTCGTGTGTGTGTGTGTGTGTGTGTGTGTGTGTGTGTGAATCAAAGTCAAAGTCAAAGTTTAATTTCCAGATGGTACATTGAGTAAGCAATAAAGTGTGTGTGTGCGTGTGAGCGCGCGCGCACGCGCGCGCGCGTGTGTGCGTGTGTGTGTGTGTGTGTGTGTGTGTGTGTGTGCGTATGTGTGTGACAGGATATGGAGCGGCGTGGTAGCAAGAGCAGTATCCTAGGATCCCTGGGATTCGGGGACGGATCTGGATCCCCCTCTGGTTTCAAACAACGCAGACAGAGCTTCCAGGCACTGGGTGAAAGTGTGGTATGTCTGGGGATTTTTCTGTTTTAGTGTGTGTGTGTGTGTGTGTGTGTGTGTGTGTGTGTGTGTGTGTGTGTGTGTGTGTGTGTGTGTGTGTGTGTGTGTGTGTGTGTGTGCTCCTCTTCTCTAATGCACATGTGCTTATGCTTTCATTCTGATTGTGTAAGGGAAGGGTATATATATGTATATAATATATGTATATGTATATAATATGCTTGTATACATACATATAATTATATGTGTGTATGTATATGTATAATATATATATATATATGTGTGTGTATATGTGTGTATGCATACACATAATGACTGAAATGAATTATGCACATTAAAGAAACTGTCGTTTGTCTGCAGAACTAGACAGTTTATAGGGCTAAAAAAAAAAAAAAAACACATTGCCAGAAGTCACCACTCATTAACAAACGTATGATGGTTGTGTGAAAAGAAGAACGATTATCACATTTGTAAAAGAAAACAAAAGGGGGCGGGACAGCGAAGTGGTCAGAGCGCTCGCTTTCCCCAAGTCAAATTAAGCAATGTCGAGTGTGCTTACCAGTTGGATGGGTGACTGTTTGCGAGCCTTGGCTTCAGTACAGTTCCCCCCTCAGTTCACCCAGCTGTAAATGGGTACCTGCCCTCTTTAGGGTCAGGGAAGGTAAAGCAGCGAGGGAGAGGAGATGGGCGCCGCCCTCCATATGCTGGCCTCTGGAGAAGCTGAGGTCTCTGATGCCTCGCTCCCCTACGACCACCTAGGTTATGGGACACCTTTACCTTTTACCTTTTTTAAAAGAAAACAACATGTTCCAACGTATGTTTTCTGTTGGCAAGAGCTCCACGGTTGATCAATGGTGAGATATTATTGTGTATACGACGGTTTTTTGCCCACCATTCAGGCAGCCCCATTCCCACTTCGGGGATGTTTACATGTAGGCTTACGTTTCCTTACTTTGCTCTACTGTCGTTATCAATATACGAGCCAGTTAGCACTGTACCACCTATCCTCCATAAAAAAAAGTATTCTGTAGTCTTCCTACTGAAAAATTGGGGAATGATTTGAACCAAATCAAAAAACCCGTTTTCCCTCTCTTTTTCAGATGCAGCTGTTTGGAAAATAACGATTGCCCATGTTGTGACGTCAATGACGTCAAGAAAAACGAAGCGGATATGACGTTATCGGCGCCAACCCTGTCTTGCAAGGCGTCACTTCCCGAGTCTCCTCCCCTTAGTGGTCTTAACCAAAGGACCACCCCCTTGCTTGCAACCTGTGAATTCCGTACTCCGCCCTGTGATTGTTGATTCCCTCCCGACACTTATGCACACTTTTTGATTTGGAACTGTACTATGGATATGTCATGCCCTGTCACTGTTTACGAACCTCGCCATGTATGCACAGAAAGACGCCCTATGTACCAACCGAACCCTTACCTTGCTCAATTTGGTTCTTCTTCTTACGGCTTTGTGTGCTAAATGACTTGACAGCAAAGGTTGTATATCCTGGCATGACTCTCTCTTGTCAGAAAAGTCTACTCTCTTGTGACAAGAAACTGCTAAAAAAAAAAAATGCAGATTTGTTTGTGTTTAGAAGGTTATGCTTTTTTTGGTGATTGATGCCTTTTGTTTTTCATTTTTTACACCTCAGTTTATGAAGTCTTCGGTTGTAGTCATCAGTGTTCGTTCTTGGTTTCTGTTTGCTGTGTGTTTTCATGTTGGTTGTTGTTCGGTGTACTTACTTTCACACGTTGAAGAACTTACTGTGAAAGGCTTAAGGGGGGGGTGGCGGAGGGGTGCAGGTTGAAACACTCCAAAATATGATTGATAAAATTACTGAATATAACAAATATGACAAATTCTTGCATCGGCGAAATGCTTGCACACATATTTTGGGGGTTGATAGTTGGCTGTTTTTGTATAATCCTTCATGTAAAAAGTTGAACAGATGACACTGAATTGTTGGTTGGTTTGGAGAGGGGCGGGGCTGTTTTTTGCTGGGGGGGTTTGGGGGTAGTTCTTGAACGACAAACTGGTAAGGGTGGGATCATTTTTGTTCGGGGGGGGGGGGGGGAGGTTTGTTTGTTTTTGTTTCTTATTTTGCCTGATTTGTTTTGGTATGTTGGAGGTTTTTTGGTGGCTGTCGTTTGATTGGAGGATAGTGGATGGTGGTGGCAGGGGGGGGAGGGGGGGGGGGTTTGGAGGGAAAAGAGACCTTGAAAGGAGAACCTTTCTGAAAAAAAATTTTGTTTTAAGGTTCCCACTGAATGTTCAAAACTTTGAATTTTACAGTTTAATTTTACACACAAGAATGGTCATTGCAGATTTTGAAAGAATGCCTTTTTTGTTGTTGTTTTTGTTGTTGTTAGTTTTTTGTTTTGTTTGGGGTTAATTTTGTTGTTGTGTTTTATTTTTTGTGGGGTTTTTTGTGTGTGTGTGTTTTTTTTTGGGGGGGGGGCTTTTTTTATTTTTCAGAAAATGAGACAAAAACTTTAAAATAATCCAATCGGCTTTCGTTTTGAAGCTACATACATTTGGACCTATTTCTATGCGCAACCGCCCAGCAGTGTCTAACGGCACATATTTTTATCGCTGAAATACCGCCAAAGGGATGAAGATGTAGATACAAGAATGGCATCGTTTTATGAGTTTTATAGTGTCATGGATTCTCAATGTACCAAATTCCCCTTTCCTCTTCTTCATCTTTCCAGTGTTTCTTTAACCCACAACAAACTGTTGCTTGACATGAATTATCGTAAAATAAATGACCGTTGTTTGTGTGTAGACCTAGGGATGGATGTAGACAGAAGAGATCATGGGGATTTTGGTCTTCCGCCCACTCCTATAACATCAACAACAACAACAACAACAACAATGACAACAACAACTTCAAAAAGTTTATTTTTAAAGGGGAAGAATAAGAACTGTGCCAAAGTTGTCACTGAGAAAAACGCCGCTTTAACATATCGTGTGTGCTTTCTAACAAAATTTCACACAGGAAAAGAGAAGTATAC
>CM060322.1:5210763-5213263 GCA_030674155.1 Stramonita haemastoma
ACTTGTTTGGGGTGTCTTCTTGTGGATATTACTTTTGTGGATATAATAGGTTGGGAAATAAACAGCATGGCTTTGTGTTTTAGATATCTAAATGTTTCTCTTCTGGGACCACAGATATGAAAACGCATCATACCATGAGAGTCTTATGATCCAAACTGAAAAAAAAATATGAAAAAGGGAAGAAAACAGCCCTCGTTACATAATTGTCGTGATTGGTTTTAAGTGTTTTGGGAACTTGTAAAAGTTCTCTTCTTAGAGACATATCGTTTGAAAAGATATGCTCTCTCTTGCGTACTTACTCAGCTCTGCGTATGCTTTTTATTCCCCATTTTTTCATATAGGATCCTTCTTTTTGTCATTTGATGCAGATGTGGTATAATGTATATGGGATACTCCACACGCGTGAGACCTGCTTGGGGCACAAAAACTTGGTGTATCGGGTGGGTGTATGTGTGGGAAAGGGGTGGGTTGATATCGCTTATTGGGCCTTTTTTGTTATGTTTGGGTGTTCAGTTGTGCCATTGTTTTGTCTACGTAGACGTTTTCTTGCCGCAGATGCTTACTTTCTCCTTTTTGTCTGAGAAAGTGTGGGGGGGAAATATTGTATTGAAAGATGTTTCCAATTACCTTCCTTTCTCTCCAGTGCAAATAATGCTTCCTTGCCTTTAATATCAAGTGTGCGTGGCTTAAAAAAAATGACAAGGAGTTTGTGTTCCAGTGTGGAAAAAAGCCGCGAATGTGTGTTGTAGAGTGCAGAAAATAGTTCCTTGACGTTCTACGCTGTGTACAAAGATGTCAGCATGAACTTCTGTCTCCCAAGTGATGTGATATATCAAGGAAAGATCTGATGCTCAAGTACGCAGCAAACAACTGTTTCCAAGATAGTCATCTTTCTTTCTTCTTGTTTCTATGCCAGAACTGTCTTGAGGTGAATCTATAAACTTTCAAGGGATGCCCGAAAAAGTATCACAGGCAAAATTTAAAAATGGTGAATAATGATACTGATTATATGGCTAATCCTGAAAATCTCTCTCTCTCTCTCTCTCTCTCTCTCCTCTCCTCTCTCTCTCTCTCTCTCTCTCTCCTCTCTCTCTCTCTCTCTCTCTCTCTCTCTCCATCACACAAACACACACACAACACACACACACAACACAACAGCAGAAAGACTGAAAGGAAATAAGTGAGCCAGTCAATCTTTCAGTCTGCTTCTCAACAGGATTGTTCAGGTACGAATGTTACTGGTCTGGAAAAAAAATCAACAAAACATGCAGGTATAATCATGATTGATAAATATGCCAGTCAATGCACATGAGCCTATGTGCCATTGGGTCTAAAGAATTGTGAGGATTTAAAGGAAAAATCTAGTAGTTTCACGAGAAATTTGAATCTGAAGAACAGGCAGAGTGAGAAAGCCAGCTATTTGGACATAGTTGTTTGCTGTACGGTCAAAGTGTCAGTTTGAAAGGTAACTGTTGTATCTTGCGTGTATGTGTGAGCTAAAGCAGCAGCTAACTTCCAACCTTTCTGTAAATAACGATTATTCTTTAACCTTTGGGATGCAGCGGAAGAGAATTACCCCCCTTGGATTGTTGTTTCACTGTTATGACAAGTTCTGAATCTTAAGATAGAGGAATGACAGTGACAAGTGTCAACTTTGTTTTTAAAATTGCTGCCCCATCTTCTGTGACGTCCCCGTCCTACTGTTCCCACGCCGTTATTTCAATCTCCCCACACACCCAGATTTGTTATGTCTCATCCTCAGAGTGGGAAGTTCACAGGGAGCCCATCACTATCAGGCCGCCGTTTGGGCCACTAACCAGAGGGGCCCTGCACTGCTGCTGGGTCACTTTGGTGGTATTCAGTGGTGCCTGTTCTGAGCTAACAATCGCAGAATACCACCTACTAAGCCCCTTCTAGCTCAGACGCGGAGCCAGACTAAGTAAGTTGCCACCTGAGGTGGCAGCCACCCCCAATGTCCCCCCAACGACCGCCCCCGAAACCTCCACCCCAAATGCTTTGACACAAACTCACCACAGGCACAGAAGTGTATGGGGAAACCGAATCTTAGGTCACCATCGGACAAGAGCAACTAGGGCCACCAATCACAGGCTTTTTAATTTTTTAATTATTGCATGATGATCAATGTAATGAGGATGATGTAATGATGCTGCTGTGGAAGTGCATGCGGTCTGAGACTACTTGACAGTGTTGTACTCTACACTTACTGTCATGAATATCCCGGCGTCAACTGGGCCTGAGAGATACAGACACCTGCAGTGTTGGTCAGTAATTTGAGAACACTCCCAAACTCGCATCCGTGAAGTGATGAAGTTCGACTGTGTGGTCCAGTCTCCCCACTGAGCCCACAGCACACTCACTCTGGGCAGGATCCGGCGGAGTCTGAATAATCCTGACTCTTATCAGATTCGAACCCGAGATCTGCAGTCCGAAATCCAAGGCGCTAACCACTGCGCTATGGCGGATGGTGATGATTGTAAAC
>CM060322.1:5220763-5223263 GCA_030674155.1 Stramonita haemastoma
GTGTGCAGAGTGTGCATATTTTGCTTTTTGAGTGGTGGGCGTTTGTGTTTTGAATGCATATATCCGATATCCGAACGACATGTTCACTCGGTGTAAAGAAACAGCATGATTTTTTAAACTTAAATGATCAGACTTTTACTGCAGTGCAAATTTGATTGAAAGCAGGTTCTGGTTTATCTGTTAAGTGCTGTGTCTTTCTCAATCCGCAGGTTCTTCAACAGCCGTCCTCGACCTTGCCAGATGCTGACGTCATTTCTCCTGTCTCACGGCTTTGACGTCATTTTTTCGTCAGTATTGACGTCATTTTACTGCCGGGAATTACGACAACTACACAAAAAATAAGCTAGGCTAGGCCTGGTGACAAGACGACAAGACCTAAATGACTTTCAAGTCTTGACCACCTGCAGACGACAAAAGGCGGAAAAGTGACATTTCGTGAATCTTGCAGTCTACAGGCTCTTCAGCAGTGCTGTTTCTTCTCTGGAAGGGAGCCGGCCGGCGGATTATTATAGGAGATCCATCCTTTAAGCCAGGCAGGATCGGAGCATCATGTCTTGGGCGGAGTTTTTGACTTTCATGTTGGAGTCCACCAACAAGGTGGAGAAGGCAGCCATCTTCAACACGAAGGGCCAGCCTCTGGCCACCACAGAAGATTTGCAGGTGTGTGCAGAGATGTGTGTGTGTATTTGTGTGTGTGTGTGTGTGTGTGTGTGTGTGTGTGTGTGTGTGTGTGTGTGTGTGTGTGTGTGTGTGTGTGTTGTTGTTGTTGTTGTTGTTGTTGGTGTTGGTGTTGGTGTTGTTGTTCTTGCTGTTGTTGTTGTTCTTGCTTCGATTTTACGTCTGTTCACTCAAAGTGTGTGTGTGTGTGTGTGTGTGTGTGTGTGTGTGTGTGTGTGTGTGTGTGTGTGTGTGTGTCACTGTCCTTGTGGGATTTATAACTTTATATAGTTGTGTTTGCATGTATGCATTGTATATTTGTTAATAGCTTTATATAGATTTGTTTACATGTATGCATTGTATACGTGACACTGTCCATACGCAACTGTGTATATTGCATGTATTGATACAAGCACATATGTACGTGTGTTGATGGTCATCGTGTGCATACAAAACTGATGCCTGCTTGCACACACTGCGCATAGAAAAGAGCGATGCATAACAGAGATCATGTGTGCATTCTGAGTCTCTCTCTCTGGGGGACGGGAGAGCCAAGTGGTCAGAACATTGCGCTCGCAATTTGACGATCCGGGTCCGATTCCGGTCGAGGAGATTTTTCTCCTGGAGTTAACATCAGTGCTGACTCCACCCTCTCCAAAAGTCCTTCAGATGAAACTATAAACCGAGGCCCCGTGTCCGAACGCACGCAGAACATCTTGCGCACACGTTAAATCCTGTTCCGCTTTTCGTACGGGTAGGCCATTGTGTGTTGGTGGAAACAGATGACAAGATTTACAAAACTGTATACACACAGGGAATGGATGTAAAAAGCCAATGAGTGCTTATTCCATTATCTTGATTAAAAGAATTAATAATATCTCTCTCTCTCTCTCTCTCTCTCTCTCTCTCTCTCTCTCCTCTCTCTCTCTCTCTCTCTCTCCTCTCTCTCTCTCTCTCTCTGGATTCCATGCCATGCCATGCCGACCATTTGGTTAGTAGAAATGATACACTTTTATGTCTGAAAATGTGTGTTTTGTGCCCAGTCCCGTTCCCACTGTCCTCTTGTGAATGGGCTTTAAAAGCTTAACACAAAATTCTCTCTCTCTCTCTCTCTCTCTCTCTCTCTCTCTCTCTCTCTCTCTCTCTTTTCTCTCTCTCTCTCTCCAGATCACGGAAGCGGACGGTCTGGCCTTGCTGCACTGTCTGCGGGATCCGGCCCACTGCCTCACGCGCATCTCCCTGGACGACATGGACTTCCGCTGTTTCCAGGGCAACTCCACCGCTCTGGTGGGCAAGGCTACCAGCGACCCCAAACGCGTGCTGGTGGCTCGCCTGACGGACGACGCTCTGGTGGTGGTGATCGGGACCTCCACGGGTCACGGGTCTTTCCTCTACGAGGTGCAGTATCACCTAGAGGAACACGCACGCCGGCTGTTGGAGCAAAGCCGCGAGGCAGAGGCGGCGGGGGCGGGGCAGCGACACAGCGGTCCGGGAACGGTGCAGGGGAAGCAAGTCAGATGAGGAAGGGGCAATCGTCTCTGCCGCCCCCGAATGCTCTCCCTTCAAATTCTTTGCCCGGTGGTAAAGGCCAAGCTGCGGCTTCGTGACTTGTGATGTGAGGGGGGGGGGGATGGGGAGATGAGGGAGGGTTTTTTTTTGTTTTTCTTTTAGGGCATGTTTGTTTGATTGAATATTCAAAAGCCTGTGAATCTGGAGCTGGCCCTACGCATGTATGTTTTGTTGTGACATATGATTATGTGCAGGTGTGGTTGTATACGTGATTATCATGTATCAGTTGTGAATGCTGAGTGACATCCTATTACAATCCAAGAAGAGACGGTGA
>CM060322.1:5225763-5323263 GCA_030674155.1 Stramonita haemastoma
ATACATCAGTGCTGACTCCACTCTCCCCACTAGTCCGGATGAAACTATAAACCGAGGACCCGTGTGCAAACGCACGCAGAACACCTTGCGCACACGTTAAAGCCCGTTCCGCTTTTTGGAAAAGAAGGCCATTTTGTGCCGGTAAGAACGGATGACAAAATTTAATTTACAAAACTGCATACCCACGGGGACTGGATGTAAAAAAAGCACATGAGTGCTTATTCCATTATCCTTGAAATAAAAGAATAAAAATTAATGAATGCGCGCGCGCGCACACACACACACACACACACACACACACACACACACACACACACACACACACCATGAAAGCCCAACAACCTCCCCCCCCCCCCTCCCCCTCTTTATTTGATGGGGGTGGGTTTTGTTGTTGCTGTTGGATTAATCTATTTTTTTCTTTTTTTTCTTTCTTTTTTTTTTTTTTTTTTTTTTTTTTACTCTAGTACCTCTTCTTATCATACAGACCTTACATTGGATTAATGCACACCTGCTCATGTTCACACCACGGAACAGGATGATGCTGTAACAAGCATTATTAAAAAAAAAAAAAAACAATGACAGTATGCTTACCCGAATAAACATAATCAATGTGTCGACGATTATGATAGCAGCTGTCATCATCCACACGGATGATAAAACTTACAAAACTGCATACACTGGAGAACTGGATGTTTAAAAAAAAAAATCACATGAGTGCTTAATCCATTATCCTCAAAATAAAAGAATAAATAAATAAAATTGTCTGCTAAGCAGATGGTAACATTGTTTATTCCGCTTTTTTGTTTGTTTGTTTGTTTAGATGATCGTCTGTTTTTAGGAAGAAAGATATGTAATTACATGGCCTGTATAAGTTATGTGGCATGTAAAACTAATACAATAGGAGTACACATCGGAGATGATTCGCAGCTTCCACAAACATCATTATACACTGGTTTGGGCGCGTGCACAGAGAGAGAGAGAGAGGAGAGAGAGGAGAGAGAGAGAGAGAGAGAGAGAGAGAGGAGAGAGAGAGAGATTTGATTTGATTTGATTTGATTTGATTTGATTTGATTTATTCTTTTATATCGAGGATAATGGAATAACCACTCGTGTGGGTTTTTTTTTACATCTAGTCCCCGTGTGTATGCGGTTTTATAAATCTTGTCATCTGTTCCCATCGGCACACAATGGCATACTCTTCTGAAAGGCGGAACAGGGTTTAACGTGTGCGCAAGATGTTCTGTGTGCGTTCGCACACGGGGCCTCAGTTTATAGTCTCATCCGATGGAGTGTGTGTGTGTGTTGTGTGTGTGTGTGTGTGGTGTGTGTGTGTGTGTGTGTGGTGTGTGGTGCGCGCGCGCGCCTACCTGTGTTTTATAGTGTTTGTTTGCATGTGTGGGAGTGAGTCCGTGTGTGTGGAAGGGATGGAGGGGGGGGAGGGGGGGTGCGTGGGTGTATTCCACCTCTATTTTTTTTTTATATAAGACTCTCTCTCTCTCTCTCTCTCTCTCTCTCTCTCTCTCTCTCTCTCTCTCTCTCTCTCTCTCTCCATCACACACACTCACACACACACACACACACACCACACACACACACACACACACACACACACACACACACACACACACACACACACACACACGTAACCAACCACTCTCAGAGGCAAGAGTGAAGGGAGATAAAAGGAGAAGGGGTGGGTGATGGGGGACGGACGGGAGACGCACTCCTCCCCTCAATGGCAGACGAGTGTGACGTGAGACAACAACACTAACCTACGGGGGTCAATGACTGAACGCATGCATTGACAGGAGCTGTCCACACCCTGCACTGAACAAACAGGCTGTGGCTGGACCTTCGCATCCCCAACATCACACCAGAGACCCTGATCACACATAGCACAGGCCTTGCTAGGCCTAGCAGCCAGGGACACACACCATTCCACGCGGGAGACGAGGCCTGTTGTGCCGTGTGTTCTTTATTCTGCTGCAAGGTGAGTTATAGGCTGTGTGGATTCTCTCTCTCTCTCTCTCTCTCTCTCTCTCTCTCTCTCTCTCTCTCTCTCTCTCTCTCTCTCTCTCTCTCTCTCTCTCTCTCTCTCTCTCTCTGGGACTGGATGTACAAAAAAAACAACAACAACACCATAGGGTGCTTATTCATTTTCCTCGAAATAAAGAATTTGATTTGATTTGATTTGATTCTCTCTCTCTCTCTCTCTCTCTCCTCTCTCTCTCTCTCTCTCATCTCTCTCTCTCTCTCTCTCTCTCTCTCTCTCTCTCTCTCTCTCTCTCAGAACATTGCGCTGGCAATTTGAAGACCGGGTTCGAGTCCGGTTGGGGAGATTTTCTCCTGGAGTTAACATCAGTGCTGACTCCACTCTCCCCAAAGTCCTTCGGATGAGACTTTAAACCGAGGCCCGTGTGCGAACGCACGCATAACATCTTGCTCACACGTTAAATCCTGTTCCGCTTTTCGTAAGAGTAGGCCCTCGTGTGTGGTGGGAACAGATGACATTTACAAAACTGCATACACACGGGACTGGATGTAAAAAAAGCACAGAGTGCTTATCCCATTATCCTCGATATAAAAGAATAAATCAAATCAAATCTCAAGCACAGTGCGTGAACAGGAGTGTATGCCATGTATAGGTGTGCGCCGGAGTGAGAAAGAATAAGAGTACATTGTTGTTGTGCGTTCCCAAGTTTAACACTCTGAGGGCACCCAGAATGCGCACTCTGACTCACTCATTCCACCAGGGAATCGCTGTGAGATTGACATTGCACACACTGAATGAGAAGTTTGCATGTATGACTGTTTCCAAGACCTTCGCCATATAAGCAGCCATACTCCGACTTCAGAGGATTTTTTCCCCTTTAAAGGAGAATGCAGCTTGTTGTGTTAAGAGCTTGTCATGGCTGAAGGCAATCTCAACACAACATTTTACAATACAACATTTTTTGTGTAGGCCTTGGCAATTAGCTGACATCAATAACTGACACCGCTAATTTTGTGTGCTTTTTCTACAATAGATTTTTTTTTTTTAATTACTTTTCCTTTTCTAGCAAAGATGCAATTGATAGATTTTTTGTTTTTGTTGTTGTTTGCACATTGCAGCTCAACGGCCGTCGTTTTCATGTTAATTTTCATTGTTAAATTGAGCACATTATAAGCTACAAGCTTGTGTTGCTGTGATTTCTAATGCTGTTGTTTACAATGTTTGTCCAAAATTCTGAATAAACTATTTAACCAACTGACACAGCTTTGGCCTGGACCAAGAATAAGAGTACAAGATCCATAAAGTGCAGTCATTTAAAAAAACACACAAAAAAACCGATGATGACCTAAAACTTATTGTTACAGAAAGTTCTTCAGCAGCAACTTGTTTTCTTGGGGACCATGCCTGTACTGTATGATAGGAAAGGTATAATACACAGGTGTGCTTCTGCATGATTGAAATGACAATTTCATGACGTCACCTATAATTATAGACTGTTTGATAAGATTCATGTCTGGGGGAACCATGTCATGCTGCATCTCATTTTGAAACATCTCGGGGGGAAAAAGTTATCAAATATGGAACTAAAAATATTTTTTAATGTTTAAAGATACTCAGCCGGTTTAGATATAAGAATCAAAACTATGAAGAGGAGGTGTTAACGCAAGGTGTTGAACATTAAGTGTACTTGGCAAATCACCATAAGCAATCAGACAAAGCATTAATCCGTACAAAGATCAGCCTGTATCGGAAAGAAAAGAACGATTTATCAGTGCAACCATGTAACAAGATCCAACGGCCTTGACAAAATAATTCACCAGGTAGGCCCAACTCTACAAAGAAGAAAACAGTGGGAGACGGTAAAAAAGAAGAAAAACACAACAAAAAAAAAGAAAAAGGTGGACCACCAACGTTGCAAGAAGAATAGTGACACATTTAAAGATAACTATGCTTTGGCACACAACCAACAGAAATGGAAAAGTTTGTTGAACAACACTTCAGCGTGTGGCCAATTTAACCCAATGATTCCCAGTGAAGTTAAACGAAAGAAGAAAGAGAGCAGAGTGAAGAAATGCAGAAATGCAAAGAATTTCTATTGATAAAATAATGATGGCTTGGACCTGTGCTGGTCTTAACCCATATTAACATAGCTAGCCATTGACCTTCTACACCTGCCACCAGCTTGCAAAGAGGCAGACAGCACAGGTAGGCTACACGCGTAGCCCTGTAGGAAAACAATGGTTTTATTGTAAACACTTCTTCCAGAAAAAGAACAAACCTATTCTTTTTTTCGGGGCATCGTTTTTCGTTTACGACACAAGCAACAAAACCAGGAGAATCTAGTGTACGGATGCTACAGTACTACAGAACTGTACTGTACTAGATCTGTCAGGTAGCTTTGGCCACTGAAAAGCTTGGTCAGTCTCAGTTGCGCAAAAGGCATAACTATGTAAGTCAGTGATTTACTCGGCGGTAGTGCGGCTATGCGAACGCTCTGGGCTATTCATGTGTGTGACCACACACAGCTGGTCAGTGATTCCCAATAGTGATTCATGAGGCAAATTGCGTATTATGGCAATCCCTTGGGTCCTTTTGACAATGAACCAGCTTAACAATACCACCTAAGACTGAACCAATCCTTTGATCCGGAAATGACACTCAAGGCAGAACAGTTGAAATGCTACAGAGGTTTGGGCTCGGTGTAGACCTAATTCACGTTTTACACACTGAGACAGTGTGGGCTTACAATCTGTCAGTGTTGGCTTTCAAGTTCGCATGTTTGTGTCTGCAATTTGCCAGAATCATTTGAATCACGTTTAGTCCTTTCTGGATTGTTTGACAGTTCAAGTGGTAAGTCTTTTCAATTTCATTCTTGCACATTCTCGTGTTAGAGTGCTTTTGTGCGCGCAGACTTGTGAATGTGCACCCGGCACGTGCACTGCGATTTGCAAAATAATGTGGTAGGCGTATTGCTGCTGTGTAAATAGCCTAGGTAGTTTGTATTGTTGATGCAAATTATGTCCCCTGAAGGCGCGCCATTACCTTTGCAGTGTCTGCTGTGAATGGCTTGAAAACCGTGATTGAACGTGATTATTGAACAAGTTGGTATTCTTTAATCATTCTGTTCAGCGGAAGTGTTGAAAAACTGACTTGTAGCCATACTGTTGTTTTCTTTTCCATTCACGGTTCGTAAGTGAACCTCACGGAATTACCCGAGCCGAGATCGGCGAACACGTGGTGGTTTTGCTGGAGCAGACGAAAACACAAACCGACTGTACAAAATATGCTTCTAGCCAACTCTAACGAGTCAGTGTATGGAGACAGTTGTCAAATAGGTCATTTTTTTCCCGTCGCTTTGATGAAACAAAAGTCGAGTGAAGAATGTCTCTCCACACTCGCCTAGCTGTTAAACGCTTACCCTAGCATGGCCTTGACCCTAACATAGCACCATCCTGGAGTTGTTTTGTGTTTACGTAATTCTCAATTCGGCTACTGAAAAAAAACCCTTACAAAATGTACAAATTGCTCTGCTACAATTCGCGCTAGATTGAGATAATTTGTAATGTAATTTCTCCAGATTTGTATGCACCGATTTTCTTTAAAATGTGAATCATAACAAAAGACAAAACTACATTTTCTGTGACATTTTAACCGTTTGCATTGCTTCCAACAATATTTTGTACTATCATCACTGATTAGTTTAATTGTTGTCTGTCAATTATGCCAGTCTCGTGTATCAAAGAAAGGATTAAAGTTTGTTTTGTTCTCATACACATACAGTACACAACCACACAGTTTGTTAGTTCGAGGTTTTTTTTTTATATGTGGTTATTTGTGGAAATTTTTTGTTTTGTATTGTTTTGGGTGTGTTTATTTACTAGATAGATGGCTTGATGAAAAAAGCAAATTTATTGCTTATTCTATGTAACATCTGAAAATAAAATTTTGACTGTGATTTTGACTTTTGACAGTGACACACACACACACACCACATCACAACATATCAACACAAAAATACAACACACACCCCCACCACACATACAACACACACACACACAACACACACACACACACACAACACACACACTACAACACACACACATACACATACACACACACACACACACACACACACACACACACAACACACACAACACAACTATACACACTGCAACTCTCTCTCTCTTTCCTTCTACTCTCCTCCGATGAGACTTTAAACCAAGGCCGTGTGGAACACATCAGAACACTTTGCAAACACGTTAAATCTGTTCGCTATTCATAAGAGTAGGCCATTGGTGCCGGTGGAACAGATGACATTTACAAAATCTGCATACACACAGGGACTGGATGAAAAAAAGCACAAGAGTGCTTATTCCATTATCCTCGATATAAAGAATAAATTAAATCAAATCAAATCATCTCTCTCTCTCTCTCTCTCTCTCTCTCTCTCTCTTCTCTCTCTCTCTCTCTCTCTCTCTTCTCTCTTCTCTCTCTCTGTCTGTCTCTCTCTGTCTCTCTCTCTCTCTCTCTCTCTCTCTCTCTCTCTCTCTCTCTCTCTCTCTCTCTCTCTCTCTCTCTCTCTACACACACACACACACACACACACACACACACACACACACACACACACACAAAACACACACAACAACACAACACAACACAACACAACACAACACAACACAACACAACACAACACACACACACACACACACACACGCACTACACATTATGTTGATTGTAAACACTTTGTAGTTTTGCCAGGATAAAGTTAAGCATTTAAATAAATCCTCTTTCATTGGAGTATTCTGTCAATCGACTACAATGAGGATATTGCATTCAAAGCTTGGAAACAGTGTTTTATTATACACACTTGTCTGTTTGTATACCCATGGCATGTGGCTGTTAACTCCTTTTCCATTCCCCTAAGGGTTGTCATATGAGCAAAAATGTGTTGTGCTGCCTATATTAGTATATATGTCAAGTCAGGCCCAATGTCAGCATGGGAGATATAATTATCTTTTATGGAAAACAGTCAGGAAGATAGACCAAGAGGGCATGAAATAGACAAGGTGACAGGAAGAAATGGAACCATAAATAATATATATCAACTAATACTCTCAGCATTTTCTGTTAATTTGATTTTTTATGATGCTGTAGTCTGTTTTTGTATACTCACTTCATGGAAGGAAAAAAAAATTGACAGGTATCAGCTCCAACTTTTTACCATGAATATTTCAAATTTCTGACAGCATAACATAATATTGTGTTGGGTTGTTGTTTTTTTTAACAAGGGGAACAAAACACCCACAACACCCACTCTGATAAATCATTCTATTAAATGGCATATGGCACAACATTTGCAAGTGCACTGGCTAACTGTAACTAGGGCAAAGCAAGTAATACATGATGTCCCATGCCATTGCTCTTTGTATTTTATTAGCGTGTCATGTATGAGTTTAAAAAAAAATTAACATATATGTCTTATATTTTTCTCTCGTAATGTTGAGTATGTGTGTTGTTCTAAACCATACACACTCTAACATACATTTGTATACATGTAAGCGTACGGATGAATGCACATAATGATATGTATGCATACAAAATGCATACACACTGACACAAAGAGATAGAAAGAGGGGGGGGGGGGGGTAATCCAATGTAAAAAAAAAACAAAAAAAAACAACAACCCGAAAAACATGATAAAAAGACAACAAATTGTATCTTTGTCAATCAAGTGTCACAGTTGCTTAGATATTTATCATTTGACTGATGGTGTAATATACATAGAGAATGGAGGCTGTCAAACTAACGGTGATTACCTGCATGTTTGTGACACAGCCGCCAAGTGCTGTTTAGATTTTCTCACCCCACCCTCACCCCTACCCCCATTTTTTCCTCTCTCTTTTTTTGTGGTCAAAAATGAAATGTCCTCTTTTTCTATGCATGTGTAAAATTCCATACCTGACACAGACTCACAGGTGGCAAAGATGTAAACTGTAACACAGAAAAGAGACCAACCCCCCCCCCTCCCCCCCCAAAAAAAAAAGAGGCAGCTAGTGAATGATGCAGGTAATGTTCAATAATGAGCAGTTTATGTGGGATAGCTCAGTGGTCAGACCAATCGCTTTCCTCAAGCTAATGTTAAGCAGAATCAAGCGTGGTTACCAGTTGGATGGGTGACCATTTGCATGCCTTGGGCTCAGTACAGTCCCCCCAGTTCACCCAGCTGTAAATGGGTACCTGCCCTCTTTAGGGTCAGGGAAAGTAAAACAGCGAGGGAGAGGAGATGGGGACTGCCCTCAATATGCTGGCCCCTAGAAAAGCTGAGGTCTGTGATGCCTCCCTCACTCCCTTATGACCACACAGGTTATGGGACACCTTTACCTTTTTACCTTATGCTTGTATAATATAACAGTGTGTGGTTTGAGCTTGCAACCCCCATCTATCTTGATGACTCCAAACAAATACATCACCAAACATTGTTTTCTCTCTTTTTTTCAGATTAGGAAAGAAAGACTGAAGCTGGGGGCGAGTGAAGCTTCAGTTCGGTACAGAGCTCCAGTTGTTACTGACTGACTGGTATCTGACATTGTTGTTGAGCCTGTGGTCAGAGCTCTGACATTGCTGGAACAATGAGTAAAAAGGTGACGTTATATTTGGAAGACGGCAGCAGTTACGATGGCCAAGCTTTCGGCAGTTTGTGCAGCACTTCAGGAGAAGTGGGTGAGTATGGGGACAGAAATATTGAATTCACTGATTTATTCAGTGTTTGTCTGTTCAATGAATGTTCTTAGTTTGTAAGCTTTGGCATTTTTGCTTGTTTAATTTTGATACGGTATACATTTTTCTCATCTGTGTATCTTGATAAATCTCTATTTTTAAAACAGTAAAAAGTATGTGGTATTTCCAGAGGAAAGAGAAAAAAATTGATGTGACGACATCTTAGATAAATTTACATCAAAAAAATGTATGTGTAGGCCAAAACTGTTCACTTTGTAACCCATGACATGTGCACTATACTAGTAAAATATTAAAGATAATTTGGCACTGTAGGGACCAGGGACAAATAGATTATATTACAGTCTTATACAGAACTTAAATGGAAAGACAGAGCGACTGTCCACATAAGCCAGGTCTGTTTCTGTTGATTCAATTGTGTTGATTCAGATTCTGTTGATTCAAATTCTGTTGATTCAAATTCTGTTGATTCAATTCTGTTGATTTCAAATCCTGTCGATTCAAATTCTGTCGATTCAAATTCTGTCGATTCAAATTCTGTCAATTCAAATTCTAGCAGTTTGCCAGAGGAGAGTTGTTGAAGAAAGGAAGAAGAGTGGACGACAGTATTGTGACAGCGAACAAAAGGAAGATAAAGGGCTCCATGATTCGCAGCTCAGGGCAATAAAAAAAACTAGACTTGGAAAACTGAAGTGGTGTCACTGACTGAAGCTGATAGCATTTCTGCCCACTGTAAAAGTTCTGGCTGTTTGCTAAGTAAAGGGGTCAGGGAACGAGAGAGAGGAGTTTGAGGTTTAAGGGTTGTTGTCCCAGAGGAAATGAGATAGAATCTGATGTCAAGGTATGGGGATATTGTGGGTTATGCTGTATTTCATTCACTTCAGAGAAGAGAGAGAAGTGGGGAGGGAGATTGGTCCTGCTGGGATTGTATTATATATAATCGCAACTGTATTTAACCTAAAGGAAAGAAGCAAAATTAGGTGGGGGGGGGGGATCACTTGGCTGGTTATATAATAGCAGCTGTACTTAAACCATAAACAGAGAAAGGAAGAGAGAAGTGGGGGAGGGAGATAGTCCTGTTGGGATTGTATTATATATATAATCACAACTGTATTTCAACCATAAAAGAAGCAAAATTTGGGGGGGGGGACCCTGGGATGGTTATATAATGGCAGCTGTACTTAAACCATAAACAGAGGAGGAGAAGAGAGAAGTAGGGGAGGGAGATTGTACTTGTCCTGCTGGGGTTGTGTATAATCACAGGTGTATTTAACTTTAAACAAAGAAAAGAATCTGAATTGGGGGGGGGGGGGGGAGGATTACTGGGATGTTATGTAATCTTAGCTGTATTTAAACCATAAACAGAGAAAAGAAGAGGGAAGTGGATGAGGGTGGTAGGTAGAGGGTGTGTAAGTAGAGATAGGAAAGTGTGTGTTTGCGTGTGGTGTGTGTGTGTGTGTGTGTGTGTGTGTGTGTGTGTGTGTGTGTGTGTGTGTGTGTGTGTGTGTGTGTTTGTGTTGTGTGTGTGTGTGTTTGTGTGTGTGTGTGTGTGTGTGTGTGTGTGTGTGTGTGTGTGTGTGTGTGTGTGTGTGTGTGTGTGTGTGTGTGTGTGTGTTTGTATGTGTGTGTGTTTGTATGTGTGTGTGTTGTGTGTTTGTATGTGTGTATGTATATGTGTGTGTGTGTTTGTTTGCATGCATGCAGGTGTGTGTGTGTTTGTTTGCATGCATAAAGGTCTGTGTGTGTGTGTGTGTTTGCATGCATGCAAGTGTGCATGTGTGTTTGTATATATGTACGCATGCAGGTAGGTGTGTACGCCTGCACACACACATGCAAGAGAGTGTAGTGTGTGTGTACTGGAAGAGGGGAGGGGAAGGGGCAATGGTATCTATAGATGTGTCTATGGATAAGTCATGCCAAGGGTTTGACAGGCATAGTGGCCTTGATGGCCTTAGCTTTTGTCCCTGTAACAGTGTTGACAGTGAACTGTAGTGACTGTGATTGTTAAACGGTTGCTTGCTGATTGACTGACTCAACTGTTACTTCACTTTCTGACTAGCCTACACCATGTCTGTGTGTGGCCCTGGGCATGGGGGGGGGGGAGAGAGGAGAAAGAGAGAGAGAGGGGGGGGGAGAGAGGGAGAGAGAGAGAGATGAGAGGGAGAGAGAGAGAGAGAGAGAGAGACAGAAGAGAGAGAGAGAAGAAGGGGGGGATGAGAGAGAGAGGGGAGAGGAGGAGAGAGAGAACAGACAGACGGACAGACAGACAGACAAGACAGACAGACAGACAGAGAGAGAGAGAGAGAGAGAGATTGTGTTGGGTGGGTGGAGGTGGGGGGGGCTTCTGACTGGAGGAAGGAGTTAGATGAGGAGATAGAAGGGTTGGAAAGATTGGATCTCTTTGTGCATGACTGTATAATTATGTGATTGCTGTGTGTGATTGTGGATGTTGTGTGACGTGTGTGTGTGTGTGTGTGTGTGTGTGTGTGTGTGTGTGTGTGTGTGTGTGTGTGTGTGTGTGTGTGTGTGTGAAAGTCGAGGTCAAATTTTATTTCGGATGGTAATTGATGAGCATATTTTTTTTCTTCAAGCTGTCTAGAAAAAAACAAGCAAATAAACATAAATTTGTTTGTATGTGTTATGATTGGTGTGTGTGTGTGTTGTGACACACGCATGCATGCTACGCACGCGCCACACACACACCACACTCACACGCACGCACGCACACACGCACAACACACACACACACACACACACACACACACACACACACACACACACACACACACACACACACCACACACACAGCCATAGGAGAGACTGACTCAATAAGGCAGTGCACTTATGTACACATTTGTATACATGTACATGTAATGATAGTAGAATAGGGTATGTAAAAAACAACAAAAAAAACCCCTATTGGAGGATTTTTCATATTTTATAATAAAAATTAATAATTTTATGAAAGAGAGATCATATAGTGAGAGAGTTAAATGTCTCATATGCAAAAATCTCACCATTGGTGAACCTTGGAGCTTATCTGAAGAACAAAAAAAAAAAGAAGGGGTGGGGGGACTAAACTAAAGACACTTCATTTGCACAGTTGTTACTAAAATACCATGTTTCTATGAAACAAGCAGTAGTGTTGCTGTTGCTGCTGGGTTTACTTAAGTTTGATTCTGTGAATCCAGTACACTCTATGGCCTTGTTCTCAGATGAAATTATTTTATTTATTCATTCTTTATTTTGAGGATACCATAATAAGCATGCATGTGCATTTTATTACATCCTATTCCCATGTGTATGTAGCTTTTGTAAATTTTGTCATCTTCCCACCGGCACAGAATGGCTTACTTTTCCAAAAGTGGAACATGTGCACAAAATGTTCTGCATGTGTTTCGACATGGGACCTCGATTTGTAGCCTTCTATTTCTGATGATTAAGTTTGATTCTGTAATTCCAGTACACACCATGGCTTTGTTCTCAGACTATTCTTTTGAATAGAATATGAAATGTAGCTATCTTGTATCTTTTGATTATGATTCGTATCAATATGCCTGTCAGTACTGTAATTGCCCTTCAGGGGATAATTAAAGTGTTTTTGACTTGACTTGATTTGACTTTTCTTGGGTGTTCTGTACCCAGTTTTTCAGACGGGAATGGTGGGGTACCCGGAATCGCTGACAGACCCGTCTTACCGACGTCAGATCCTGGTCCTCACCTACCCGCTGATCGGGAACTACGGCATCCCGGGGGACGACAAAGACCAGTACGGGTTGAAGCAGTGGTTTGAGTCCAACGCCATTCACGCTGCCGCCCTGGTGGTGGCCGATGTGACGGAGAAGTTCAGTCACTGGAACGCTGTGAAGTCTCTGTCACAGTGGCTGCAGGAACACAATGTGCCCGGCATTTGTGGTGAGAGGGATGGGAGGGAGGGATGGATGGGTTGTGAGGGAGTGTGTGTGTGTGTGTGTGTGAGAGGGAGAGAGAGGGGGGGGGAGGGAGGAGTGAGTGTGTGTGAGTAAGAGAGAGAGAGACTGGAACGCTGTGAAGTCTCTGTCTAAGTGGCTGCAGGAACACAATGTGCCAGGCATTTGTGGTGAGAGAGAGGGAGGGGAAGAGAGGGAGGGGGAATGTGGGGCAGAGGGAGTGTGGGGGAGAGGGAGAGAGGGAGGGAGGGAGTGTGTGTGTGAGTGTGAAAGACTGTGAGTGTGAGAGAGTGTGTGTGAGTGAGAGAGAGTGTGTGAATGAGAGAGAGAGAGGGGGGGGGGGGGGGGCAGTGGGGGAGTGTGTGTGAGGGAGAGAAGGGGGGGAGGGGGGGAGTGTGTGTGAGAGAGGGGAGGGAGGGGGGGTGTGAGAGGGAGGGGAGAGAGAGAGAGGGAGGGAGGAGAGAGAGAGAGAGAGAGAGAGAGAGAGAGAGGAGAGAGAGAGGAGAGAGAGAGAGAGAGGAAGGGAAGGAGTGTGTGAGAGATAGTGTGTGTTAGAGAGAGAGTGTAGAGAGAGAGTGTGTGTGTGAGTGAGAGAGAGAGACTGGAACGCTGTGAAGTCTCTGTCGCACTGGATGCAGGAACACAAAGTGTCGGGCATTTGTGATGAGAGAGAGGAAGGGAGAGGGGGGAGGGAGAGAGAGAGAGAGAGGGGGGGGGGGGGCAGGGAGGGGGAGAGAGAGGGGGTGGATGGGTGGGGGGAGTGGGAGGGAGGGGAGGAAAGATGGAGAGAGAGAGAGATTTTGTGTGTGTGTGTGTGTGTGTGTGTGTGTGTGTGTGTGTGTGTGTGTGTGTGTGTGTGTGTGTGGTGTGTGAGTGAGTGAGTGAGTGAGTGAGTGAGTGAGTGAGTGAGTAAGACAGAGGGAAAGAGAGAGAGATTGTGTGAGTTACTGATTGAGTTAGTTAGTGAGTGAGTGAGTAAGAGAGAGAGACTGAGAGAGTAAGTGAGTTAGGGAGAGAAAGTGTGTGTGTATTGTAATGTGTATTGAATACCACTATCATAGCAGATTTCTCTGCATGAAATTCAGGCTGGTCTCCCTGGGGAGACCACATCGCCACAAGAACAGGGCCACCCAATATTTTTTGTTTTTTCTTTTCCTGTCTGCAACTGTATTTTTTTCCCTATCAGAGTGGGGTTTTTCTACAGAATTTTGCCAGGGATGACTCTCTTGTTGCCATGGGTTCTTTTAACATAACACACAGGACCTCAGTTTATCAACTCATCCGAAAGGTGTGTATGTGTGTCTGTCTGTAGATGTGAGTGTTTATGTGTATGCTTGCATGCACATGTGTGTGTGTGTGTGTGTGTGTTTGCATGTGTGTGTGTTTGTGTGTGTGTGTGTGTGTGTGTGTGTGTGTGTGGTGTGTGTGTGTGTGTGTGGTGTGTGTGTGGTGTGCGTGTGTGTGTGCGTGTGTGTGCGTGTGTGTGCGTGTGTTGTGGTGTGTGTGTGTGTGTGTGTGGTGTGTGTGTGTGTGTGTGTGTGTGTGTGTGTGTGTGTTGTGTATCACTTCTGTGTGTGTGTCACTTCTGTGTGTGTGTGTGTGTGTGTGTGTGTGTGTGTGTGTGTGTGTGTGTGTGTGTGCATGATTGTTTTTTCACATGGTTGATTGTTTTTCACATGGCTGATTGTTTTTTGTGTGTGTTATGACAGGAGTGGACACGAGGGCTCTGACAAAGAAAATCAGAGAGAGCGGGACTATGCTGGGAAAGGTGAGCAGAGAAGCGTGATGGGATGAAAATGGCTCTTCTGCTCTATGGGTTTTTTGAGAAAATGACCAGCACTACAATCATACCACAGCACACAAATCCAACAGGTTCAATTCCTGTTCAAGGGGATTTTTACCTTGGAGTTAACATCAGTGCTGACTCCACTCTCCCCAAAATTCCTTCAGATTAGACTATAAACCGAGGCCCCATGTGCAAGCGCAAACAGAAACATCTCGCACACGCGTTAAATCCTGTTCCGCTTTTCATAAGTGTAGGCCATTGTGTGCTGGTGGGAACAGATGATGAACATTTACAAAACTGCATACACACCGGGACTGGATGTAATTCCATTATCCTCAATATAAGAGAATAAATATATAAATAAAATAACATCACTCAGTCAAGAGTGCTAAATTTAGCGCACCTTTTCCTTTTACCTAGTCCAAGTGTGGTCACTTTCTACTATAATTAGCACCAGCTGGCCCTAACTGGGTTGGGATGGGATGGAATAATTAGCAGCTGAGAGAAGCTGAAAGTGGGGAAAACTGACAGCTGTGGCACTACATATCCTACAAAATGAATCTGTTGTCAAAGTACAAATGTGACGCTCCACCACATAATGAGTCACATTGCACCAGAGGTCAATTTTTAGTTATTAACATGCTATTTATTTGCAAAGAAATGGCTATACAATACAAAAAAACAGATTGAAAATCGGACTTTTATTTATTTACAAGTTGGCATTAAAAGTGATTTTATGTGACATTGAAAGTGATTTTATGTGACATTGAAAGTAATTTCATGTGACATTGATTGTGACATTGAAGTGATTTCATGTGACATTGAAAGTGACCTGTGACATTGAAAGTGACCTGTGACATTAAAAGTGATGTCATGTGGTTTCTCTCGCAGGTGGTGGTGGAAGGGGAGGATGCATCGGCTGTAGCGATGGAGGACCCCAACAAACTGAACCTGGTAGCTGAAGTGTCCCTCAAGGTAATTTTTTTTTTTTTTTTTTTTTTTTGCTGCCTCATCTTCTGTGAGCCACAGAATCAGAGACAATTTTAGTTTATTGCATGATGATCAGTGACAATGAGGATTATGTAACAATGTGAGTGTATGCGTGCGCGTACGTGGTGCATCCGTGCGTGTGATTCTGAGATTTTTTTTTTTTAATCTGTATTTTATCAAACACACCATCTCTTCTCTCCCACAAACTTGGCATTGTTCCATGCAGTGACGTCCAGCCTGCGTCTCTGTGCAGGCCCCGGCTGTGTTTAACCCTGAGGGCAAGGTGAAGATCGTGGCCATCGACTGCGGCATGAAGTATCACCAGATCCGCTGCCTCTGTGATCGTCAGGCCTCCGTCACTGTCGTGCCCTGGAACCACCCCCTGGATAAGCTGGGTATGTGTGTGTTGTGGGGGGAGTGGGGGGGGGGAGGGGTTTGTGGGTGTGTGTGGGTGGGTGTGTGTGTGTGATTTGTGTGTGTGTGCGCGCGTGTGTGTGTGTGTGTGTGCGCGCGCGTGTGTGTGTGTACACCTGTCTGTGACCTGGGTATGTGTGTGTTTACCTGTACCTTTTTTAAAAATTTATTTTTATTTTAATTCTTTTTATATCGAGGATAATGGAATAAGCTCTCATGTGCTTTTTTACATCCAGTCCCTGTATGATTGCAGTTTTGTAAAGGTTGTCTGTTCCCACTGGCACTCAATAGCCTACTCTTTTGAAAATCTGAACAGGGTTTAACATGTGCGCAAGATGTTCTGCGTGCGTTCGCACACGGAGCCTCGGTTTATAGTTTCATCTGAAGGACTTATGAGGAGAGTGGAGTTGGCACTGATGTTAACTCCAGGGAAAAAAATCCCCTCGAACGGGAATCGAACCCAGGTCGTCAAATTGCGAGCGCAATATTCTGACCACTAGGTTATCCTGTGTGTGTGTGTGTGTGCAGAGTATGATGGAGTGTTTCTGAGCAACGGTCCCGGAGATCCCACGATGTGCAATGCCACCATCAAGACGGTGCGCCACCTGGTGAGCAGAGCGGACTACAAGCCGCTGTTTGGCATCTGTCTGGGCCATCAGCTCCTCTCGCTGGCCATCGGCGCCTCCACCTTCAAGATGAAGTGAGTCACGAGATCGGCTAAACTTCTGGAGAACCGGTGTCACTTTGTGTGGAATCTGGTTTGGGTTTTATCTCATTTTATGTGTGATCCATGTGGGTTTTCCCACAACGCGGTGCCCATCCTGGGCTGACTAACTTGTGTTGATGTTGTTCTTGAGCTTGATACAGGCTTCTGACTTGTACTTTGCTTGTTCTTTTTGTCATGTTTGTAAAGTGTTTATTGCATGAAGAATATCTAGTTAAAAACCAAAGAGCTGTATTGTTTTCAGTATCTGTCTGTGTTTACTAGGTATTCCTTTCCAATATTTTATGTTACTGGTAGAACACATGTTACGACTGCATGTCTCTGTACAGGTTGATGTTTTTTTTGTCCAAACCTTTGACACTATCCCTACATTAAGGGAGAGAACCCCTCTTTCCCTGCACTGTGAACATGTGTATGCTTCTGTAACCCAGTGGTGGGTGATTCTTAGGGAAGGGTTAGGAGATGGGTGGTTGCCCTGTAGCTGGCAACCCTGAAGGGAAAAGTTTAAAATAAAGTCAGAATGGGGATACCTCAATAGTAGATGGGCAAAATGGTTGCAAACGCTACATCTCACCTTTGGTGAACCCCGAACTTGAAGCTGAGGAATGAAACAAAATCTGATCATCAGCATGATTATTGTACAGGTACGGTAACCAAGGCCACAGACTTCTTGCCGAGAAACAAAATGTGATCATCAGCATGATTATTGTGCAGGTATGGTAACCGAGGCCACAACCAGCCATGTACCTACGCCAACAGCCTGCGATGTTTCATCACCACCCAGAACCACGGCTTCGCTGTGGATGCCTCCACCCTGCCTCAGGAGTGGTCTCCCCTCTTCACCAACGCCAATGATAAAACGAACGAAGGCATCGTCCATCAAACCAAACCCTTCTTCAGGTAAAAATTCCTTGTCTTGTGCTAGAGATGTAGCAAGTATTTTTGTGTGTGTTTTTTTGGGGGGAATAGCTCTGTGTGTGTGTGTGTGTGTGGGGGGGGGTGTCTGCCTGTCTGTCTTTCTTACTCTCTGTCTCTTTTAAGAAAAAGAAATCGTTCTCTCTCTCTCTCTCTCTCTCTCTCTCTCTCTCTCTCTCTCTCTCTCTCTCTTCTCTCTCTCTCTCTCTCTCTCTCTCTCTCTCTCTCTCTCTCTCTCTCTTTATATATATATTATATATATATATATATATATATATATATATATATATATATATATATATATATATATATATATATATATTATATGTGTGTATATAGTTGGTAGCCAGGCATGTGTGTAGTGTACAGGGAACTGGTATCAAGTTGTTAAAAGTGTTGGTTGTGTGTGTAATCAGTGTGCAATGTCATTGGCTGGCTAGTTAGTAGATTAGATATGAACATACTGAGAACCTGTGGTGTTGAAGCCATTGGTTGTGTGTGTGTGTGTGTGTGTGTGTGTGTGTGTGTGTGTGTGTGTGTGTGTGTGTGTGTGTTGTATGTAAGAGAGAGTTTGGTCAGTGTTGCAGTTTCACTGGCTGGCTAGATACTAGATTAGATATGAACATACTGAAATTCTGTGGTGTTGAAAGCATTGGTTGTGTGTGCGTGTGCGTGTGTGTGTGCGTGTGTGTTCATGCATGCTTGCGTGTGCGCGCGGTGCGTGCGTGTGTGTGTTCAGTGTGCAGTTTCACCCCGAGAACCGGGCAGGCCCCAAAGACCTTGAGATGCTGTTTGACGTGTTCCTGGACATGGTGGCTGCACACAAACAGGGCACAGCCAAGTAGGTCTCTTCTTCTTCACTGCCACCTCTCTCTCCTGCATGACCTGGGACCATTGTTTTTAGATATTTGACCCTCCACCACAAAATTTATATATTTATTCTTTTATATCAAGAATAATGGAATAAGCACTCATGTGCTTTTTTACATCCAGTCCCCGTGTGTATGCAGTTTTGTAAATGTCATCTGTTCCCACCGGCACACAATGGCCTACTCTTTCGAAAAGCAGAACAGGATTTAACATGTGCACAAGATGTTCTGTGTGCATTCGCACATGGGGCCTCGGTTTATAGTCTCATCCGAAGGACTTTGAGGAGAGTGGAAATAAGTCGCTTAGTACCTAACCCACTTTTCCGCTAGAAACCATTTTAGGCAGGTGGGGGTTCAGGTTGTTGATTTTGAGATTTTGATAGATTATAGACATTATTCTACCTTGTCATGAAATATCAAGTCATAATTTTATATCCCTTATCCGTTAAACATGTTTTTAAAATAGCCAAGCCCTCATTCTAACCACCTATTAGGATGCCAAACTTGCCAATTTCTCATTTTGTCATGTCCTGCAGTCTATCATGTCAAGTTGTAATAACTTTTCATAGAACCATCCGACTTTCAGTCTGTTCTTTCTATATTGTATAACCATTTCATTGCCGATTACTAACATATCAAAATCTAAGAAAGTGGTGTAAAATGTAAAATCCAGAATTGACTGAAGCAGTGTAATGGATGGACTGTGTGTATGCACACAGGCCAACAGTGAAGGACCGTCTGCAGGCAGCCCTGTTGCCAGGATCCGTGGATTCAGGATCGGTGGTTTCGGAGCCGACCTACCAGCGTCCAAAGAAAGTGCTGATTCTGGGCTCCGGGGGACTGTCCATTGGTCAGGCCGGGGAGTTCGACTACTCCGGTTCTCAGGTCAGTGCTACAGTGGTGTGATAGAGGAGCGTGTGATGGTGCAGGGATTTTGTATATATAGCATTTTTTCTGAGACACAGAATTGGCTGAGTCGTGGAACAGAATGTCAAAAGTCATGACATTGAGTGGCAAAATCTTGGCACAGAATGCCAAAGTCGCGGCACAGAATGTCCTAGTCATGGCACAGAATGTCCTAGTCATGGCACAGAATGTCCCAAGTCACTGCACAGAAGTGAAAATCCCTACAAAGGGGTTCATTCCTTGGTGATGGTTCAAACTCTGGTAGTCGGACCACAAGCACAGTTGCTCTACTAACCACAAGGCTATCACCCCCCCCCCCCTCCACCCCTCCACCCCTCCACCCACCCCCCAGATGTGAATGTACTGTGAGGTAAGATGAACATAGTATGACTGCTGCTATGTGTGTGTGTTGTTTATCAGGCGATCAAAGCCCTGCAGGAGGAGGGGGTGCAGACGGTGCTGATCAACCCCAACATCGCCACTGTGCAGACCTCGCGCGGCCTGGCAGACAAGGTCTACTTCCTCCCCATCACCGCCGACTACGTCACACAGGTACACACACACAGGCCTTTGTTTGTTTTTGTAGGATAATGGAATAAACTTGAATGGTACAGGCATGTCACAAGACAACAGAAAAGTGTATAACAGAACCCAGCAAACCATTGGCCCCTACGAAAACCATCTATCAATTATAAAGAAGTGTAAACTTAAAGTGGTACAGGCATGTCACAAGACAACAGAAAAGTGTATAACAGAACCCAGCAAACCATTGGCCCCTACGAAAACCATCTATCAATTATAAAGAAGTGTAAACTTAAAGTGGTACAGGCATGTCACAAGACAACAGAAAAGTGCATAACAGAACCCAGCAAACCATTGGCCCCTACGAAAACCATCTATCAATTATAAAGAAGTGTAAACTTAAAGTGGTACAGGCATGTCACAAGACAACAGAGAAGTGCATAACAGAATCCAGCAAACCATTGGTCCCTACAAAAACCATCTATCAATCGTAAAGAAGCATAAACTTAAAATGGTATGGGCATGTCACAAGATTAAAAGGTCTTGCAAAAACAATACTGCAAGGCACTGTTCAAGGAGGAAGAAGAAGAGGCAGACCTAGGAAGAGATGGGAGGACAACATCAGCGAATGGACAGAACTAGAACTCAACAAAACCCTGAGAAAGGCAGAACAGAGAGAGGAATGGAGGGAACTGGTTGTCAAGTCTGCAGGGGTGCCCCACAATCGCCAGACTAAGGGATAGATAGTTAGATAGAATGGAAGAAGCACTTGTGTGCTTTTTCTACATCTAGTCAACATGTGAATGCAGTTTTTTTTCAATTTTTGACATCTGTTTCCACTGGCACACAATGACCCACTCTTCCAAAAAGCAGAACGGGTTTTACCTTGAGCGCAAGATGTTCTGCGTGCGTTCGCACACGAGACCTGGGTTTATACCCTCATCCAAAGGATTTTAGTGGAAATGGAGTCAGCAGTGATGTTAACTCCAGGGAAAAATATTCCCTTGAACAAGATTCGAACCCAGGTCAGAAGATCATGAGCACAATGTGCAACACTCTGATCATCCACACTATCACATGCATGAGCGAGTGTATGTGTGTTTGTGAGTGAACATTTCGCATACCGTGTGTGTGTGTTTGTGCGCGCGCGTGCATGTGTGCGTGTGCATGCGTGTGTATGTGCGTGCATGAACAATTTGCCTGTCTAATGCATTCGTTTCTCTACCAAGGAGTGTGGATAATCAGAACCAATTAAAAAACAGATTGTTGCTGAAATACTACCCAACAAAATTTCCATGCAACACCGAATCCTTACCTTCAACCTTAACTTCTACCCCCAGGTCATCGAAAACGAACGGCCAAACGGCATTTTGCTGACCTTTGGAGGTCAGACTGCTCTGAACTGCGGCATTGAGCTGACCCGCTGTGGCGTGTTGGACAACTACGATGTCAAAGTGCTGGGTACGCAGGTCGAGTCCATCGAGTGGACGGAAGATCGCAAGATTTTTGCCGACAAAATGGAGGAGATAGGTGAAGCCGTGGCCCCCAGTGAGGCAGCCTTCTCTGTGGAACAGGTACTTAAGGGGTGAAGGGGAATGGTTTTGAGGAGAGATGTTTTCTGATTTTTGTGGGTGTATGTGTGGGGTGGGGGGGAGGAGTGTGTGTGTGTGTGTGTGTGTGTTTGTGTGTGTGTGTGTGTGTTGTGTGTGTAAGTCAGCAAGTCTTCAATTTTAATGTCTGTCCACTTTTAAGTGACAACAGACAATCCTAAAATCAGAGAGTGGATAAGAAAGAGATTTTAAGTGTGTGTGTGTGTGTGTGTGTGTGTGTGTGTGTGTGTGTGTGTGTGGTGTGTGTGTGTGTGTAAGTAAGCAAATCTTCAATTTTAACATCTTTCCACTTAAAGTGATACCAGACAATCCTAAAATCAGTGTATTGGAGAGAGAGAGATTTTAAGTGTGTGTGTGTGTGTGTGTGTGTGTGTGTGTGTGTGTGTGTGTGTGTGTGGTGTGTGTGTGTGTGTGTGGGGCGTGCGTGTGTGCGTACATGTGTGTGTGTGCATGTGTGCGAGCGTGTGTGTGTGTGCATATGCCTCTGTATTTTAGTTATGTGCGATTTATAGGTTGTGAGTGGTTTCTGTCATCGGTATAATAAATGAGATTTACAGTTGGTTTTTTTGTTGTCTTTTTTTGTTTGGGGGGTGGGGGGTTACAGAAGAGTATGTGTTGTCATCTTGTTTGTGTTGCTTGTATGTGTATAAGTTTGTTGTGTGGTGTAAGAGAGAGAGTGTGTGTGTTGTTGTTTTAGTTATGGTATATTTTGTGTTGTTTTTGATTGGGTTTTTTTTGTTGTTTCTTTCAAATTCATCAATATTCGTAAGGTACATTGTTCCATTTCACTACTTTACGTTTTAGCTGCTTGACATGCTTATACTCATCAGTACAAACATTTTTCACTTCATCGTAGCATTCATCTTTTTCACCCCACTTTTCTCCCAACTTTTCTCAGGTGTTACAAGCGGCCGAGCGGTTAGGCTACCCAGTCCTGGTGCGAGCGGCGTTCGCGCTGGGCGGGTTGGGGTCAGGGTTCGCTTCCAACAAGGAGGAGCTGCACACCTTGGCCACCTCTGCCTTTGCCCACACCTCCCAGGTGCTGGTGGACAAATCCCTGAAGGGCTGGAAGGAGGTGGAGTACGAGGTCGTGAGAGACGCTTACGACAACTGCATCACGGTATGGTGGCCTCGTTTTCTTTGTTCTCGTTTTCTTTGTTCTTCTTGGGTTTTTTTGTATGATTTACATAACTACTAGTGCTTAGAGTTTGCTCAGAATGGATGTTGTATGTACCAGTTCTCATTGATTGTCGTAGTGTATGTCTAGGTGTGTAACATGGAGATAATTGATTGCCGTTGTGTATGTCTAGGTGTGTAACATGGAGATTATTGATTGTTGTTATGTATGTCCAGGTGTGTAACATGGAGATTATTGATTGTATATGTCCAGGTGTGTAACATGGAGATTATTGATTGTCATATACAGGGTTCGCGATAACCGGTAATTGTTGGTATTTTACCGATTGTAAACAGGGAATACCGAAAATTTTCGAAGCAGCCGGTACCGCGTACCGGTTCTGTTTGCCTGTGACCGATTAGATTTCCGTCTCAAAAAAAAAAGTCTGAAGTGACGTTTTCTGACAGTCTGTCATGGGCCTGTACTGTGTTTACCGCACCTATAGCCCCTTCCCACCCCTTCCGACGAACATCTTTAGCGCCAGCCTCATTATTAGCCTAGCACGCAGAACAGCAAGCTTTACTGTGAAAGAATAGAGCATCGCGCTCTTCTCGGCATGACAGCGACTTCCATTCACAATGAGTAAATGGGGCCTAGATTTATTTATTCTGTATTCTTTTAATCTTTCATATCGAGGATAATGGAATAAGCACTCCTGTGCTTTTTCACATCCAGTCCCTGTGTGTATGCAGTTTTGTAAATGTAATCCGTTCCAATCGGCACACGACGGCCTGCTCTTACAAAAAGCGAGGGTCTATGACTATGAATTTGCGCGTTGCTTTCAGAGAGAAGAGTCGAAAACCAAATCTAAATTGAACAAAGATCTAGATGAGCGCTAAGCATAGAAATAAGAAAGAAGAATATAAGTCACATGAATGATGCCATGCAAAACAACAGACTGACACGGACAGTGGCACAGGCGCTAGAAAAAAATCCTATTTCCTTCGTGGCTTCATGCCCAAGAAGCGAGTGGCAGCAGCACGGCAGTCAAAGTCTGAGAGATTCGCGTTCAATTTAGATTTAGTTTTGCTGCCCAACAATCCCCCCCTCCCCCACTCCCTCACTGATTAGTTTCGTTTTGTTCACAGTACGTACCGGATTTTATTTTCTGGGGACCGATTTTGGGGGAGTTGGTCAAGATGTCTCTGAAATGGCAACTCGCAGTACCGGTTTTAAAAAATCCTAGTGCGAACCCTGATATATGTCCAGGTGTGTAAGGTGTGTAACATGGAGATTATTGATTGTATATGTCCAGGTGTGTAACATGGAGATTATTGATTGTATATGTCCAGGTGTGTAACATGGAGATTATTGATCGTGTATGTCCAGGTGTGTAACATGGAGATTATTGATTGTGGTTATGTATGTCCAGGTGTGTAACATGTGTATGTCCAGGTGTGTAACATGTGTATGTCCAGGTGTGTAACATGGAGATTATTGATTGTCGTATATGTCCAGGTGTGTAACATGAAGATAATTGATTGTTGTTGTGTATGTCTAGGTGTGTAACATGGAGATTATTGATTGTCGTTGTGTATGTCCAGGTGTGTAACATGGAGATTATTGATTGTCGTTGTGTATGTCCAGGTGTGTAACATGGAGATTATTGATTGTTGTTATGTATGTCCAGGTGTGTAACTTGGAGATTATTGATTGTGTTTGTCCAGGTGTGTAACATGGAGATTATTGATTGTGTATGTCCAGGTGTGTAAAATGGAGATTGTTGATTGTGTATGTCCAGGTGTGTAACATGGAGATTATTGATTGTGTATGTCCAGGTGTGTAACATGAAGATTGTTGATTGTGTATGTCCAGGTGTGTAACATGGAGATTATTGATTGTGTATGTCCAGGTGTTTAACATGAAGATTATTGATTGTATATGTCTAGGTGTGTAACATGGAGATTATTGATTGTCGTTGTGTATATCCAGGTGTGTAACATGGAGATTATTGATTGTTGTTATGTATGTCCAGGTGTGTAACATGGAGATTATTGATTGTCGTTGTGTATGTCCAGGTGTGTAACATGGAGATTATTGATTGTCGTTGTGTATGTCCAGGTGTGTAACATGGAGATTATTGTGTATGTCCAGGTGTGTAACATGGAGATTATTGATTGTGTATGTCCAGGTGTGTAACATGGAGATTATTGATTGTGTATGTCCAGGTGTGTAACATGGAGATTATTGATTGTGTATGTCCAGGTGTGTAACATGGAGATTATTGATTGTGTATGTCCAGGTGTGTAACATGGAGATTATTGATTGTGTATGTCCAGGTGTGTAACATGGAGATTATTGATTGTGTATGTCCAGGTGTGTAACATGGAGAATGTGGACCCCTGGGTATCCATACAGGAGAGTCCATCGTGGTTGCCCCCAGCCAGACTCTGACCAACGAAGAGTACAACCTCCTTCGTGCCACAGCGCTCAAGGTCATCCGCCATCTTGGGGTCGTGGGAGAGTGCAATATCCAGTATGCCCTCAACCCAAATTCGCAGCAGGTGAGGTGGTTGTCTGGCGTCCTTCTGCTGGGTTTTTGGTGGTGGTGTTTTTTTATTATTTATTTTAGTGCCTTTTGTTATTGTTTTTTTTGTGCTGGTTTTGTGAAAGAAACATTGTTTTCTAAGCCATGAAGAAAAAAAAGGTATAAAATTTTATTGGATCAGTCTCTGGCTGAGCATGCAGGGATGAATCACAAGACTTACAAGCGCTTATAGCATTTCAGGAAATTCTGAACCCTTTCGCTGCTGTCATAGTTTGCTCAGGCACATGCTGGATGAAACATGAGTGTTGAATCATGACGAACAGCGATTGTCAACTGAGCATTGCTGGCAACAGTTTCTATGACGAACGCTGTTTGTCAACAGCACAGTAAAGAGGTTAATTAACTACCATCAGGAAAATTTTGTTGTTTATGGAGGAAGGGGGGGGGGGGGGGGGGGGGGGGGCCTCAGTTGTATGTAGATCAAGGAGCACCTTTTCTTTTTTCAGTTTTCTCTCTTTGTTTCTCTCTTTTGAAAAAAAAAAACAACAAACACACAAAAGAAATAAGTGCTGTTAATCTTTCTTTTTTCTTTTCTTTTTTTTTAATGTTCAGGGAAAATGAAATAAGGTGCACCTTTTTGACACACAACCTGAAAACAAATTCATAACATCCAATACCTTTCAAACCTCCACAATCTTTCAATGGTTCAAGGATATCGCCTTTTTTTTTTTTTTTTTTCACCTGTTTCAGTACTACATCATCGAGGTGAACGCTCGCCTGTCGCGGAGTTCGGCCTGGCCAGCAAGGCCACAGGTTACCGCTGGCCTACGTGGCGGCCAAACTGTCGCTGGGCATCCCCCTGCCGGAGCTGAGGAACTCAGTGACTGGCTCCACCACCGCCTGCTTCGAGCCCAGCCTGGATTACTGTGTGGTGAAGGTGCCTCGCTGGGACCTCCGCAGTTCCAGAGAGTCTCCACTAAGGTATGAGGGGATGGTGGTTTTGTGTGTGGGGGGGGGGTGGTGGGTTGGGTGTGTGTGTGTGTGATGAAGTTTTGTGTGTGTGGTGTGGGGGGGGGGTTGTTGGGTTGGGTGGTGTATGTGTGTATGTTTTGGGGGGGGGGGGGGGGGGGGGTGAGTGTTGGGGTGTGTAAGGGGGGGGGGTGAGTGTTGGGGTGTGTAAGGGGGGGGGGAGTTGGGGGGAGTTGTGTGTGTGTGTGTGGTGGTCAAAGTTCCTTGATGGGATCTCCGCAAGTTCCAGAGAGTCTCCACCAAGGTGTGGGAATGATGGTTTTGTGGGGGTGGGTGTGTGTGTGTGGAGGATGTGCAGTGTGTGTTTTGGGGTTGGGGTGAGGTGAGTGTGTGTGTGTGTGTGTGTGCACGCGCACGTGTGAGTGAGAGAGAGAGAGGGAGGGGGAAGGGGGAACGTGCAGTGTGAGTGTGTGTGTGTGTGTGTGTGTGGTCAGTGAGAGAGAGAGTTAGGGGAGGGGGGGGATGTGCTGTGTGTGTGTGTGTTTATTTTTATTTATGTTTATTTCGAAGATGATGGAAAAAGCACTCGTGTGCATGCAGTTTTGTAAATTTTGTCATCCTTGTGTGTGTGTGTGTGTGTGTGTGTGTGTGTGTGTGTGTGTGTGTGTGTGTGTGTGTGTGTGTGTGTAGTTTGGGGAAGAGGATGGTGGTTGAGTGGTTGTGTGTGTGCGTGTGCATGCATGCATGCATGTCCATGTACGTGTGTGTGTGTCTACATGTGAATATTACATGTCTTTGTCTCCATGTAAATCTTGTCTTATGCCAACTCATCCCCATTGTGGTGGTGTGTGTGCAGATTGGCAGTTCCATGAAGAGTGTGGGGGAGGTGATGGCCATCGGCTGTCGCTTTGAGGAGGCCTTCCAGAAAGCTCTGCGCATGATGGACAGCTCCGTCATGGGGTTCTACCCCAACGTGGAGCAAGCCTCTGAGGAGGTACTGTTACATCTGAAAGCACAGACATTCACACTTCTCAATTTAAACCATGTATATATTAAGGTGGGACATAGGGTTAAAAACTGATGAAATTTTGTTTACAACCTGATGTTAAAGCTTATGCCATATATTGTAAAGCATCAAAATCTAAGAATTACTCAGTTTTGAGCTCTGTCACCATGGAAACATTCCAATATGGCTGCCAAAATTGAATGTTTTAAACTCCTAGACCTTTTTATCTTAAACAAGTAGAAATATCCTTGTTTCTATAGACATGTTTTACAACCTGAATTCTTCAAATTCACACAGGAAGATCTCCATGAATGTACCCAGCAATTTTTATTTATAAAAATAAACATGATTTTGGCCCCTTTTGGACCGGTGTCTAACCTGAAACAATGTGACTTTGCCAGGAGCTGCGCGAGCCGACTGACCGACGCATCTTTGTGCTGGGGGCGGCCCTGGCAGACGGCTACTCCATTGACCGGCTGTATGAGCTGACCAAGATTGACCGCTGGTTCCTGCACAAGTTCAAAAACATCACTGACCACTATCACCTCATGGGCAGCCACAAGGGCAAGGTATGTGGGAGTTTTGGTTATTTAATCCAGTCTAAAGACACTTATTTGAAAAGACACTCACACACACACACACACACACACACACACACACACACACACACACACACACACACACACACACACACACACACTTTTTAAAGACACTTACCTGCCAAAGTGTATAACCTTTATAAGTGTGTGTGTTTGTGCGTGTGCGCATGCATGCGTGTGTGCTCGTGCGTGTGTGCGAACATTCGAATTTGCTAAAACTATAAATGGTTATTGATCGCTTATCTGTTGTATAGGTCGAATGCAAGTGCTTTGATTTGTTTTCACAAGATATAGCGTTATATAAATTCCATGTATTATTATCATTATTATTATCATTTCCTACCTAGTGTCTTCCTCCCATCATTACACTTCACATCTGTCATTATTTTCATTCAGTCTCTTCCATCTCCATCACCTTGCGTTATCGTGTGTGTGTGTGTGTGTGTGTGTGTGTGTGTGTATGTGTATGTGTGTGTGTGTGTGTGTGTGTGTGTGTGTGTGTTGTGTGTGTGTGTGTGTGTGTGTGTGTGTATGTGTGTGTGTGTGTGTGTGTATCTGTTATTGTGTGTGTGTGTGGTGTGTGTGTGTGTGTGTGTGTGTGTGTGTGTGTATCTATGTGTGTATCTGTGTGTGTGTGTGATGTTGTATGTATTGATCTGGATTTGTGAATGTTGTTCATTATTGATGACATGATAGAAGTCAACATGTGTGATGCTGTATATCTGGATCTTGATTTTAGAAAGTTATTACTGAAGACAAATGACTGTGTGGTGCTGTATGTGTGGATCTGTATTGCTAAATGTTGTTCATCACTGAGGACAAATGACTGTGTGTGATGTTGTATGTCTGGATCTGTATGTGTGTGCAGATGCGGGAGTTGCCCCGAGAGGTGTTGCTCCATGCCAAACAGATAGGCTTCAGCGACAAACACAGGTGGCTCAGGTGGCCAGGTCGTCTTTTCACTGTCTGTCTCTGCTGTCTGTGTCTGTCTGTTGTCTGTCTCTGTCTCTGTCTGTCTTCTGTCTTGTCTGTCTCTCTGTCTCTTCTGTCTGTCTCTTCTCTCTGCTCTCTCTCTCTCTCTCTCTCTCCTCTCTCTCTCTCTCTCTCTCTCTCTCTCTCTCTCTCTCTCTCTCTCTCTCTCCCTCTAATATCACAATTTGTGCGAAAGACATTAAAGGAATTTGAACACACATGCCACTCCCTCTCTTTCTGTCTTAACTTGCTTTTTATTAAAAAACAAAGAAGCACACCTCTCCTTTCTCCTTTCTTCTTTCTTTTTCTTCTTTTCTTTCTCTTTCTCCTTCTTTTTTTCTTCTTCCTTCCTTCCTCCTTCCTTCCTTCCTTCCTTCCTTCATTCTTCCTTCCTTCCTTCCTTTCCTTCCTTCCTTCCTTCTTCCTTCCTTCCTTCCTTTCTTCCTTCCTTTTATATCGAGGATACTGTAATAAACACTCATGTGCTTTTTTTTTTCATCCACTCTGTATATTCTCAAACCTGACCAACAGCACGGAGCTGGCGGTGAGGACGACTCGACAGTCGATGGGAGTTGCGCCCCATGTGCGGCAGATCGACACGGTGGCGGCCGAGTGGCCGCCAGCACCAACTACCTGTACCTGACGTACAGCGCTGTGCAGCACGACCTCCCCTTCCCAGGGGGTGCCGTCATGGTGCTGGGGTCGGGGGTCTACCGCATCGGCAGCAGTGTGGAGTTTGATTGGTGTGCCGTCAACTGCATCCGCGAGCTGAGAAAGGTGGGGGGGGGGGGGGTTGATTTTTAGTCTTCTTCAAATTCAAATTCAAAATACTTAAATATCTCTAAAACAGAGAAGTTCCAGTGGGTTACAAGCCATATATAAGAGCAAAATCCAGTAAAAATAAAATCAATATAGCACAACACAGGTTCTGAACATCAGCACATGCTCATCACAGTATAATAGTTCATTTTACACTGTCAGATGTGTCTGGGGAAAATAACGGCATATCCTTTCCAGCTCATCTTGTGGACCGTACAGGGTTAACTCCCGTGTTTTGATTTCAGTCAACTCCAAGACTTCTTTTGAGTATTTTGGTGATTTGGTTTTATGGATTTTTGTTTCATTTTGTTTTTATTAACATTTTGCAAAAAGGGGTGGGGGAGTAGCTCTACTAAATTTTTTTAGAATTAAAAAAGGTCAACTACATTTTAGAGGTGAGGTGGAAAATTTTACTGTTTTTTGTTGTTGTTATGGGTGGGGTTTTTTATTATTGTTTTTTTTGTTTTTTCAACAGAAAGTCATGAATGTATACAATGTACAAAACTTGTCTTAATTCATGTTGCTTTTTTATTGATTTTTTTTGCAGATGGGACGGAAAACGGTGATGGTGAACTATAACCCGGAAACAGTCAGCACAGACTACGACATGTGTGACCGCCTGTACTTCGATGAGATTTCCTTTGAGGTTTGAACTTTTTTTATTGTTTTTTTTTTATTTGTTATATCGAATGTAGGCTTGAATAGAGGCTGTAATGTGAACACTATATATGTGTTCATGTAGGCTATTTTGTTTCTTTGCGCGTGCATGTGTGTGTGTGTGTGTGTGTGTGTGTGTGTGTGTGTGTGTGTGTGTGTGTGTGTGCGTGTGTGTGTGTGTGTAGGTAGTGGGGGGTTGGTTGTTTGGGGATTTTTTTTTTTTACCTCAGAGCAGCCCTGAAAAAAAGCTGTTTTTAGTCTTTTTAACTAGATTTTTTTTTTCAAAGGTTAATTTCAAATTTATTTTATGGCTTCAGTACAGCCCCCCTAGTTCACCCAGCTGTAAATGGGGACCTGCCCTCTTTAGGGTCAGGGAAGGTAAAGCAGCAAGGGAGAGGAGATGGGTGCCACCCTCGATATAGCTGGCCCCTAGAGAAGCTGAGGTCTCTGACGCCTTGCTCCCCTACGATTACCTAGGTTACGGGACACCTTTACCTTTACCTTTTTTTTACCTTTACCTGTACTTTTTTTTTTACCTGTCAGGTGGTGATGGACATCTACAACCTGGAGAAGCCAGAGGGCGTGATTCTGTCCATGGGGGGACAGGCCCCAACAACATCGCCATGGACCTGCATCGGCAGCAGGTAAACAAACCCCCCATCCCTTCCCTCCCTCCTTCACCTCTCCCTTATCTTGAGAGTTTGTATTGATTTGAGATGTCATTTCAGGCTGTGCAAGACCTTGAAGGTTCTTTGGTTTTTGGTTTGCAGTTATTGTAGTTTGAATGTTTAGCCTTTGCATTGTATTGTACTTTATTGTATTGTACTGTATTGTGTTGTATTGTACTGTATTGTGTTGTATTGTATTGTGTTGTATTGCGTTATATTGTAATGTATTCTATTGTGTTTTGTATTGTACTATATTCTATTTTGTTGTATTGTACTGTATTGTGTTGTATTGCATCTATTGTACTGTATTGTATAATATTGTGTTGTATTGTATTGTGTAGTATACCACTGTAAGTCAAGGCAGATTTATCTGCATAAAATTCGAGCTGCTCTCCCCGGGGAGAGTGTGTTGCCAAAAGAGCAGCACTACCTTTTTTTTTCCTTTCCCTGTCTGCGTAGTATTTGGTTTCTTATCAGAGTGGCTTTTTTTTTCCTTCAGAATTTTGCCATTTTGATGATTAAATATTACTGTATACTAGATGTTGAAGAACTTTGGATTGGATTGACATTAGAAATGTACATTAGAAGTGCACAAGTATTTCTTTTTCATAAAGATATTGTTGATCTTTGATTTTTGCATATTTTTGTTGGGAAACCAGACAACGTTTTTAGAACTGTTCCCATCACCCTGTGGTGCTTGTGCAGGTGTCCATATTGGGAACTCACCGACATGATCGACAATGCAGAGAACCGGTTCAAGTTTTCGCGCATGCTGGACACGATGGGCATCAGCCAGCCCCTGTGGAAAGAGCTGTCCACCCCTGAGGTAGAGTGGACCTTGGCTTTATAGTGGGGGTGTGGGTGGGTGGGTGGGGGGGGGTATGGTGTGTGTGGGGGGGGGAGGGGGGGGGGGGGTATGTGTGTGTGTGTATGTGTGTGTGTATTATGTGTGGGTGGGTGTGTTATTATTATTATTTTTTATTTTATTTTTATTTTTATTGTTTATTCTTTTATATCGTGGATAATGGGATAAGCACTCTTGTGCTTTTTTACATCCAGTCCCCGTGTGTATGCAGTTTTTGTAAATCATGTAATCTGTTCCCACCAGCACATGATGGCCTACTCTTATGAAAAACAGAACAAGATTTAACATGTGCACAAGATGTTCTGCGTGCGTTGGCACATGGGGCCTCGGTTTATAGTCTCATCCGGACTTGTGGGGAGAGTGGAATCAGCACTGATGTTAACTCCAGGAGAAAAATCTCCTCATATGGGAATCGAACCCAGGTTGTCAAAGTGCAAGCGCAATGTTCTGACCACTAGGCTATGTTGTCCACCTGGGCTGGAATGGGATATATTCATTAGCAGCTGAGAAGAGCTGAAAGTGGGGGAAACTGACAGCTGGGATGTCCTCAGAACATTAACCTATGCACCACCCACCCCAAAAGTTAAATCACTCATGTTTTTGTGGTTTTTTTAGTTTTATTTATTTTTTATGGCTTATGGTTTATTTCTGTGTGGTTGCAGTCCGCAGTGTCCTTCTGCAAGACGGTTGTGTGTTCATATTTCATGGATTTTTAAATTTGATTTTTTTTTTTTTTTTAATTGCTCATTTTATTTTTTATCGCTCATGTTTTTTTCTGTGTGGTTGCAGTCAGCCATCTCCTTTTGCCAGACGGTGGGTTTTCCGTGTCTGGTGCGGCCGTCCTACGTGCTGAGTGGGGCGGCCATGAACGTGGCCCACACGGCCGTGGACCTGCAGAACTTCCTCACCCAGGCCTCTGCCGTCTCCAAGGAACACCCTGTGGTCATCTCCAAGTTCATCCTGGAGGCCAAGGTAGGGGGGAGGGGGAAGAGTCGGAGCAATTTTGTGCTGTTGTTTGTGGACGGGATAGCTTAGTAGTTAGAGAGAGCGTGTGTGTGGGGGTGGGTGGGGGGGTGTTTGTGTGTGTGTGTGTGTGTGTGTTTGCAGAAGGTAGTTTAATGTTCTTTTTTTATTGTCTTTATGTGTGTGTGTGTTTGCAGGAGTTAATGGGGTTTTTTTCATTTATCTTGTGTGTGTGTGTTTGCGGGATGTAGTTTTTAACTGTCTCTCCCTCCCTCTTTCTCTAACTCTCATTCTCTCTTTTTCATTTTTTTACATAATCATAAACACTATTTGCTACTACAAAAGTACACTCGTTTAAAAGCTTGTTATCAAAGCTTTTCAGTGATTTACAGCTTTACACACATAGTTCAGTTTATATATCAGTATCAACGGTTGTTTGACCCCACCCTGCTTCAAAACTACACCAGCCGATGTTAATTCTGCCAGCAGCACTGAGAAGTGCTGCTGTTAATTCAGTGCTACCAGGGTTAATGTTCTTTTTCATTTATCTTTGTGTGTTCTTTGCCAAGGGGTAATTTGATGTTCTTTTTGATTCACCTTTGTGGTTGTATGTGTGTGTGTGCAGGAGTTATGTTCTTTTTCATTTATCTTTGTGTGTGTGCAGGAGGTAGTTTAATGTTCTTTTTCTTTTTATTGTCTTTGTGTGTGTGTGTGTTTGCAGGAGTTAATGTTATTTTTCATTTATCTTTGTGTATGTTTGCAGGAGTTAATGTTATTTTTTTGTTTATCTTTGTGTGTGTGTTTGCAGGAGTTAATGTTCTTTTAAATTATCTTTGTGTGTGTACATGTATGTTTGCACGAGGTAGTTGATGTTCTTTTATCTTTGTAATAAATAATATATGGAATTTATATAGCGCTTTATCTTGTAAAAACAAATCAAAGCGCTTGCATTCAACCTATACAACACACAAGCAATCAATAACAATTTATAGTTTTAGCAAATTTGATTGTACACACACGCATGCACGCGCACACACACGAACATTATAACTCCTGCATTATAACTCCTGTGTATGTGTGTGTTCAGGAGATAGATGTGGATGCGGTGGCCAGTGATGGAGAGGTGGTGTGCATGGCTGTGTCGGAACACGTGGAGAACGCCGGGGTGCATTCAGGGGATGCCACCCTGGTCACCCCACCCCAGGACCTGAACGAAGAAACGCTGGCCAAGATCAAGGCCATCTGCTGTGCCATAGGGCGTGCCCTGGAGGTCACCGGCCCTTTCAACCTTCAGCTGATTGCCAAGGTCAGAGAGCTGGTTTTGCTTTGTTTTTTTGTTTTGGTTTAGGAGGGTGAAGGTTGTAGGATTCTTATTTGAAATGTTTACTATATTTTTGTCTGTGCTTGTTGGTGTGATTATTTGAGTAGTTGAATTTTTTTGGGGGGCGTGGGGGTAAAGGGGGCTGTTTTTGGCTTGCCTCATTTTCTGTGATGATTATTACCTCCCTGCTGTTCCCAGGCCGCTCATTTCGATCTCTGTGCCGCAACTATACCTAGCCTTATGTTATATCCTCAGGTGTGTGTGTGTGTGTGTGTGTGTGTTAAAGAGATAGGCTCATCGGAAGGACTTTTGGGGGAGAGTGCAGTTGGCACAAAAGTTAATTCCAGAGTAAAATATCCCCTTGAATGGGATTCAAACCAGGGTCAACACATCATGAGCACAGTGTGCAACACTCTCACCAGCCAGGCCATCCAAAGGCAGAAGAGCTTAGATCTCTGAGCAGCCATCCCCACACGCACACACACAGACAGACATCTAGCATTATAGATCCCAGATACATAACTCCTGTGTAACAGAGTGGACATTAGTAATCTCCCATCTCCATACAGTACCTCGGTTGGACGCAGCTACACAATAAGGATGAGGCCTCTAAATAAAGGCTGCATAAATACTGCATTTTATAGTGAAGGCGTAGTGTATGCAACAGAGAGTTTTTAACCACCACCCAAGGAAACACAGCATCACACAATTCGCAGATGTGTCCCGATTTGGTAACACGATGCTGCGACAGGGCCCAAATTGCATGGGAGGTAATCTAATTACGGCCCCATCACGCGTATATTGATCCCAGATACATAACCCTTGTATTGACAAGGTTTTTATGTATTAGCCGTCAGAGTACATCAGAAGTCAAACCAATAAGAAAACTGATTGAGTCTGTAGGTTGGTTGGCTGGCTGGTTCATTTGTTGGTTGGGTGGTTTGTTGACTGGTTGTTTGGTAAGCTGGTTAAGCTGGCTAGGTAATTGTTTAGTTTTACTTTACACCTGATCACCTTCTTATGAAATCTTTGCTTGAAATTGAAATTTACTGAGATGATACCCCCCCCCCCCCCCCCCCAAAAAAAAAAAAAAAGAAAGAAAATTGATTGGCATACATTTTTATTGTTGTGGACAGGACAACCAGCTGAAGGTGATTGAATGCAACGTGCGCGTCTCCCGCTCCTTCCCCTTCGTCTCCAAAGCGCTGGACCACGACTTTGTGGCCATGGCAACCCGGGTCATCATGGGAGAGGCTGTGGAGCCAATCAACGTGCTGTACGGGTGTGGACGGGTCGCCGTCAAGGTAAAAGTTGCATGCTGGGTCATGTGGTCGTGTCTTTTGTGTGTGTGTGTGTGTTAACAGATGTGTGAGCTTGTAAAATGTGAAAAAGGGTGTGAGTTGTTCAGTTTAGTGTATTCGTATTGACAGTGTGTTTACGTTAACTATGTGATGTTAGAGAATATTACTGAATAAAGTATGCACTTGGTTTGCTTGAAGAATTTGTTGTGTGGTAAAAGTTTCAAGGTGGGACATGGGGGTCATAACTAATGAAATTTTGTTTACAAGCTGATGTTAAAAGTTATGCCATGTATTGAAAAGGCATCACTTGTAAAGCATCAAAATTTACGAATTACTCAGTTTTGTGCTCTGTTGCCATGGAAACAATCCAATATGGCCAGCAAAATTAAGTGTTTGAGATTCCTAAACCTTTTTATCTATAACAAGTAGAAGTAATCTGTTTTTACGGATATGTTTTACAACCTGATTTTTTTTTAATTCACTCAGGAAGATCTTCATAAATGTATCAAACTTTTTAAATCTAAAAAGAACCCATAATTTTGGTCCCTTTTGGACCCGTGTCTAACCTTAACCTTTGTTGAGAAATCAGTGCTGCATAGGAGTACCGAGTCCATGCCTGTGTTCTCCTCTCGGCTGCCTGTCATCTGATATTTCTATTGCAGGTGCCTGTGTTCTCCCAGATGCCTGTCATCAGATATTTCTATTGCAGGTGCCTGTGTTCTCTTTCTCCCACCTCCTTATCATCACATATTTCTATTGCAGGTGCCTGTGTTCTCTTTCTCCCACCTCCTTATCATATATTTCTATTGCAGGTGCCTGTGTTCTCTTTCTCCCACCTCCTTATCATCACATATTTCTATTGCAGGTGCCTGTGTTCTCCCAGATGCCTATCATCAGATATTTCTATTGCAGGTGCCTGTGTCCTTCTCCCACCTCCCTATCATCAGATATTTCTATTGCAGGTGCCTCTGTTCTCTCAGCTGCCTATCATCAGATATTTCTATTGCAGGTGCCTATGTTCTTCTTGGCTGCCTGTCAGATTTTTCTATTGCATGTGCCTGTGTTCTTCTCCCAGATGCCTATCATCTCATATTTATTTCTATTGCAGGTGCCTGTGTTCTCCTTCTCCCGCCTCCTTATCTTCAGATATTTGTATTACAGGTGCCTGTGTTCTCCTTCTCGCGACTGCAAGGGGCCGATGTGTTGCTGGGGGTGGAGATGGCCAGTACGGGGGAGGTGGCGTGTTTCGGGGAGAACCGCTTCGAGGCGTACCTCAAGGCCCAGCTCAGCACGGGATTCCAGATCCCCAAGAAAAACATTCTGGTCTCCATCGGCAGCTTCAAGGTGAGCGCACAACTTGACCGGAAAAAAAAAAAGACAACTGAACAGGAAGGAATCAGAAACATTGTACCATGTGTTATCAGTTTCTGAAGTAGTTTACAATTGAACAGAAAGGATTCAAAAATTTTGTCATGTTTTATCAATTTTTTAAATTTAGTTCACAACTGAACAGGAATCGGAAACTTTGTATTATATGTTATCAATTCCTGATATTAGTTTACAATTGAACAGGAAAGAATCAGAAACCTTGTATCATGTGTTATCAATTTCTGAAGCTGGTTTATTACCTGACAATTTGGAAAAGCTGCCTGCTTTAGCTCAGTTTGGATTTTTTTAAAAAAAGAAAAAAAAAACAACAAAAAACCCCCACTTGTGTTGTTAAACATTTCTGAAAACTTTATTTGAAAAAATGTCTTGACTTTATATCCTCAGATTCATTGCCTGTTTTATATTTCTGTTAGTCTGTCTGTGGGAGTTCTGTGCTACTTGTGAGTTGCTGTTGTTGTTGTTGGTTCCCCTCCCCAGCTTAATACTCTTGGGGGGTCCTCACCCAGAATGTGCACTCTGACTCACTCATCCATCCCACCTGGGAATCACTGTGAGATAGAAGTTGCACACTGAATGAGAAGTTTGTGTATATGACTGATTTCAAGTATCTCGCTATTTTGGAAGCCATACTCTGACTTCAGAGGAATTTTTCTCCTTTAAAGAAGAGTGCAGGTTGTTATGTTAAGAGCTTATCAAGGTTGAAGGCAATCTCAACACAACATTTTTTAACATAACATTTTAGTGTAGGCCTTGGCAATTAGCTGACATCAATGACTGATTAGCTTTGGCCTGGTCCAAACTTGTGAGTGATAAGTAAAGGAGTGTAGAGTTGTAGCCATGTCAGCTGTGTGCTGTGTGTATAAGCAGTGTTATACTTTTACCTGTTGCCTGTGCACGCTCGCGTGCGTCAAAGTCAAAATTTTATTTCCAGATGGTACATAGAGTAAGCAATAAGTTTGCTTTTTTTGCGTGCATGTGTATGCGTGCATGTGTGCGCATGTGTTGATTTCAGAGCAAGATGGAGCTGATCCCGGCCATGCGCTCCCTGGAGGACATGGGGTACAAGCTGTTTGCCAGCATGGGCACTGCCGACTTCTACAATGAACACGGCTTCAAGGTGACTGACCACCTTGCTTTTCTCTCCTCTCTGTCTGTGCAGAACTGTGTCAACATGTATACAGGTGAACAGGACTCTGTGTGATGAAGGAAATAGGTTCACAATGCTGGTGTTTATTGTATAAGGTGAAAGTAGAATGAGTTACATCTTTTATGGTGTTTCTTTCTAGCCTTTTTTTTTATTTTTAAGAAGAGTAATCTTTTATGTTGTTTCTTTCCTTTCCCTTGTATTAAGGGGAAGGGGCTGGATTTTTTTTTTTGGGGGGGGGGGGGATTTTTTCTTTATAAAGGCTTAGATAAATTCGTATTTTTTTTGTTTTTTTTCCACCTTTAATTTTTTTTAGCTCTGAATTTTGATAAGATGATATTATGGCCTCTATGGTTGATGGAACACAGGCCTCATGATTGATTAATGCATTTGATCGTTGTTTAAAAGACATCAGAAACAAATTTTTCCTCAAAATAAGTAGTATATCACATCTCTATCTCTAGGTGAAAGCAGTGGACTGGCCTTACGAAGACACTGGTGAGGACCGCAAGACCAACGGGGGTCAGTCAACGATCGCCCACTACCTGGCGGAGAACATGTTTGACCTGGTCATCAACCTGCCCCTGAGGAACTCGGGGTCGTACCGCGCCTCGTCCTTTGTCACGCAGGGCTACAAGACACGACGCATGGCCGTCGACTACTGTGTGCCGCTGCTGACTGACGTCAAGTGTACCAAGATGTTCATTGAGGTGAGAGTGACGGAATGTGTGTTGGTTTGAGGTGAGAATGATGGAATGTGTGTTGGTTTGAGGTGAGAATGATGGAATGTGTGTTGGTTTGAGGTGAGAATGATGGAATGTGTGTTGGTTTGAGGTGAGAATGATGGAATGTGTGTTGGTTTGAGGTGAGAATGATGGAATGTGTGTTGGTTTGAGGTGAGAATGATGGAATGTGTGTTGGTTTGAGGTGAGAATGATGGAATGTGTGTTGGTTTGAGGTGAGAATGATGGAATGTGTGTTGGTTTGAGGTGAGAATGATGGAATGTGTGTTGGTTTGAGGTGGGAATGATGGAATGTGTGTTGGTTTGAGGTGAGAATGATGGAATGTGTGTTGGTTTGAGGTGGGAATGATGGAATGTGTGTTGGTTTGAGGTGAGAATGATGGAATGTTTGATGGTTTGAGGTGAGAATGATGGAATGTTTGATGGTTTGAGGTGAGAATGATGGAATGTTTGATGGTTTGAGGTGAGAATGATGGAATGTTTGATGGTTTGAGGTGAGAATGATGGAATGTGTGTTGGTTTGAGGTGAGAATGATGGAATGTTTGATGGTTTGAGGTGAGAATGATGGAATGTTTGATGGTTTGAGGTGAGAATGATGGAATGTTTGATGGTTTGAGGTGAGAATGATGGAATGTTTGATGGTTTGAGGTGGGATTGATGGAATGTGTGTTGGTTTGAGGTGAGAATGATGGAATTTGATGACCCGGGTTCGATTCCCGTTGGAGGGGATTTTTCCCCTGGAGTTAACATCAGTGCTGATTCCACTCTCCCTTAAAGTTTTTCGGATGAGACTATATATGAACTGAGGCCCCGTGTGCGAACACACGCAGAACATCTTGCGCACACGTTACATCCTGTTCCTCTTTTCTTAAGAGTAGGCCATTGTGTACGGTGGGAACAGATGACAGGATTTACAAAACTGCATGCACACAGGGACTGGATGTTAAAAAGCTCATGAGCACTTATTCCATTATCCTTGATATAAAAGAATAAATAAATAAAATAAAATAAATAAATAAAATAAAATAAAATAATAAATAGATGAATAAATAATAAATGGAGAGAGGAAAGTTCACTGCTGTGGTGTTGTTTTGCAGGCTTTACGGCTGATCAAAACCAAGCCACAGATGAAGACCCACATCGACTGCATATCCTCCAAACGTGTCATCCGACTGCCGGGTGAGTGCTCTCCCATGGTTCGGTCCAGATAATGTATGCTGTATGATCGATCTGATTCCTAGAGTACAGTTGTGACAGAAATGTGACTGGTTTTTGATTTTTTGTCATTTGGTTCATATCAGGAATAATTCTGACAAGAATGTTTCTTGTTCAGGTGACAGTATTTAATGAGAACCAGAATGTGTATTTGTCTGTATGTGCATGCATGCGTGCGCGTATGAATGATCTTGGACATGATTCTCAATCTCTATCCACTCTCTGTGCTCGCTTTCCCCCAGCCAATGTTAAGCTGCGTTAAGCGTGGTTACCAGTTGGGTGTGTGACCATTTGCATGCCTTGGCTTCAGTACAGTTCACCCAGCTGTAAATGGATACCTGCCCTCTAAAGGGTCAGGGAAGGTAAAGCAGCGAGGGAGAGGAGATGGGCGCTGCCCTCAATATGCTGGCCCCTAGAGAAGCTGAGGTCTCTGACACCTCGCTCCCCTATGACCACCAAGGTTATGGGACACCTTTACCTTTACCTCATATCCACTCTGTCCCACCCTATATTTGTTTTAATCCTGATACTGACATCAACGTGATATTTGATGCTTACTTATAAAAAAAGATTTTTAGACCAAGCAGGCAAAACCGTGTTTTGCTATTGAGGGGCTGATTTGTTGTTTTGGTTGGGTTTGGGGGAGGGAGGGGGGTTGTTTTCTACACACTGGTGACAGCTCATAACAACTGTTTCCTAAGTCAGGGTGATCTCAGGTCTGATCATCATCCCTTTTATTCACACACAGCTCTGATCATTTTTATTTATTCACATACAGAACTGAATCATCATCACCTTTATTATGTATTGACACACAGGTCTGGATCATTGATTTTCTTGGTTGTATTTTGCTTGTTTGCTTGCTACTTCATTTTTGTTTGGTTTTTTGTTTAAGTGGGGTTTTTTGGGGGGTTGTTGATTTGTTTTGGTTTGGCTTTTTTTTTTTTGCTAGATAGATGGCTTGGTAAAAAAAAAAAAGCAAATTTATTGCTTACTCAATGTACCATCTGGAAATGAAATTTTGACTTGACTTGACTTTGACTATTCATTCACAAACAGGTCTGATCATTGTCATTATCTTTTCATTCACGCACAGGTCTGATAATCTTTATTTATCTATCTATTGACACACAGGTCTGATCGTCATCATTCATGTATCCACACACACACAAGTCTGATTTTTATCTGTGCCCACACACACACAGGTCTGATTTTTATCTATGTGTCCACACACACACAGGTCTGAACATCATCATCATCTTTATTTATTTATCTATGTATTCACACACCCAGGTCTGATTGACGTGCACGTGCATGTGCGAGAGCCAGGAGCGACGCACAAGGAGGACTGGAAGTCGTGCACCAAGGCGGCGCTGGCTGGAGGCATCACCATGATCCTCGCCATGCCCAACACCAACCCCCCACTGTCGATGCCGCCGCCCTTGGGGTCACGCAGAAGGTGAGTGATGGTGGGGGTTAATTAATTAAGGAGGAGGGTTGGGGGAGAGGGAGGGTTTGGTGGTGGTGGTGGTGGGGGGGGATGTTTGTGATTGTGGGCATGTTTGTGTGTGTGTGTGGGGGGGGGGCGTGTTTGTGTATGTGTGTTAAAATTCAAAGTCAACATTTTATTTCCAGATGGTAACACAGACTAAGCAATAGATTTGGATGTGTGTGTGTATGCGTGTTTGTGTGTGTGTGCGTTCGTGCTCTGAGTGTGTTTTTGTGTATGCGTGTGTGTGTGTGCACTCTGAGTGTGTGTGTGTATGTGGGTGTGTTTATTCATTTATTTCAAGAATAACAGAAATAAACACTCACATTCTTCTTTTTCTTTTTTGGACATCCAACCCCTGTGTGTGTACGCAATTTCATAAATTTTGTCACCCATGTGTTTGTCAGTGTGCGCGGCAAGGTGCGCACTGTGACTACGGCATTTACCTGGGGGCCAGCAACAGCAACTTCACCTCTCTGGCGGCCCTTGCCCCCCAGGCTGTGGCGCTGAAGATGTACCTGAACGAGACCTTCACCACCCTCAAGATGGACGACATCTCCATCTGGATGAAGGTACGCTGTGATGTCGTGTCTTGTCTGTGGGACAGTGAGGATGGTTATGTTTAAAGAAAAACAAAAATTGAAACAACAAGAACAGTAACAAACTACAGCAACAAACAACAGCAACAACAAAAATCAAAACCAAAAAACAACAAAAAACAACAAAAATCAAACAAAAATCAAAGCAACAACAAAAATCAAAACAACAACAACAAAAAACAACGAAAATCAGACAACAAAAATCAAAGCAACAACAAAAATCAAAGCAACAACAAAAACAACATTAACAAAAATCAAAACAACAACAAAAAATCAACACAACAAAAATCAAAACAACAAAAATCAAAACGACAACAAACAACTACAGCAACAAAAATCAAAACAACAAAAAAAACAATTAAAACAACAACAACAAAAAACAAAAAAAAACCCAGGTTTTATTATTGAAAGGTTAAAGGTATCTGACCAGCAATATCTCAGAAACAAGCCTAAGATCTTTATGCTGGGTTTGCGTCAGATAAAAGAGATTTTGGGGGGGGGGGGGGGGTATTATGATTGAAATGTTATCTGTGATTGCTGTGTGATGCATTCTGATATGTTGTTGTTATTTCCCATGTTGCAGCACTTTGAGCACTGGCCGCGCCATGTTCCCATCTGTGCCCATGCAGAGGGCGCCACCACAGGCAGCCATCTTGCTGGTGGCTGACCTCTTCCAGCGTCCAGTTCACGTCTGTCACGTGGCCAGGAAGGGAGAGGTCAGTTTGTGTCTCCTCCGGGAATGATGGGGGAGTAAAATTGGAGAGAGAGGGGAAGGGAGTTGGGAAGTTGTGGTAGATATGGGTGGAATGGTTTGGGGGGGAGGGGGGGGAGTGTGAGGAATACAGTTTTACCAGGCATTCAGATGCTTTTTTTGCCAGGCTTCTTTGCTTTGGTGGATTAGTTCCCTCGTCTTTCTGAAGTCCTACAGCTAATCTGCAGGGTCTGGCTGGGGGGGGGGGGGGGGGGAGTGACGGGATAGCCTGGTGGTTAGAGTGATGTGCTCGTGATCTGCTAACTCTGGTTTGAATCTCGTTCAACAGAATTTTTCCTCTGGAGTTAACATCAGTGCTGACTCCACTCACCCAAAAGTCTTCGGATGAGACGATAAACTGAGGTCCTGTGTGTGAACGCACGCAGAACATATTGCGCACATGTTAAAACTTCTTGTTGCAGTTTTTGTTTTCTTAAAGATGCTTCTGTCACAAAACACTCAGTTCATCCCACACAAATAATAATAATAATAATAATAATAATACATGGAATTTGTATAGCGCTTTCTCTTGTAAAGACAAATCAAATCTTGGTATTAGCTGCAAAAAGTTCAAGAATGCTGACTGTAGCTCTAGCCACAATATATATATATATATAGAAGAGAGAGAGAGAGAGGAGAGAGAGAGAGGAGAGAGAGGAGAGAGAGAGAGAGAGAGAGAGAGAATATATATATATACTTGTATTTATATATATAGATAGATGGATGAATGGATGGATGGATTGATGAATAGATAATTAATATAGTTGTATTTATATTTATCTATTTATAAGTTTTAATACAATACATCGCCCACTAAAACTCTGATAAATACGCTAATAACAATCTACAAGATTTTTTTCAATGAATCACTCACTAATGGAATAACACTGCATGCAGATTGCGGTGATTCGATCAGCCAAGGAGCGAGGGCTGCCCATCACCTGTGAGGTGTCCCCCCATCACCTCTTCCTCACCGCTGTGGACGCTGCAAACCTGCCGGGGAAGAGAGGGGAGGTGCGCCCCTCACTGGTCACTGCGGAGGACCAGCAGGCATTGTGGGACAACATGGACATCATCGACTGCTTCGCCACCGATCACGGTCAGTTTGGGTCAAAAGTCAAGAGTCAAAATTTTATTTCTAGATGGTACAATTGAGTAAGCTATGATTTTGTTGGGTTTTTTTTCATTTGTTTGCTGTTGTGTTTGTGTGTGGAGGGGGGGTATGGTGTGTGTGTGTGTGTGTGTGTACCTGTAGTCGTTTGGAATTTGTCGTTCACAGCTGTCAGTTTCCTCCACTTTCAGCTCCTCTCAGCTGCTATTGGCCCAGCCCAGCCCAGCCCATTTGAGGCCAGCAAAACAAAAAACAAAGCCAGCATGCACACAGGTGATGTATTTAGACATCATCCCTGAGGAAAAATCGGGGGTTGGAGTCCCCAGGGAGGTTCAGGGTTATACAATTATGGCAACTTCTGGTGGCTCCTGCGACGGCACTTGAACCATTCGTATCGGCAATTGCCTTTCCAATGGACCATTCCAGAGACATAGAGAGCTGCATGGGTAACAGCTTGCCTTCAATACCTACCTACCCAGGCTTTGCACTCTAGAGCCTAGGTCACAACTCCATAGTCTTCCGAGACTGACGGATGCCTACTGCTATAGTATTCATTGTGTGTGTCTGTCTGTCTGTGTCTGTATCTGTGTGTGTGTGTGTGTGTTCCAGCCCCGCACGCTGTGGAGGAGAAGGACAGGGAGACCCCTCCCCCCGGCTTTCCTGGTCTGGAGACCATGCTGCCCTGCTGCTGACTGCAGTGTCTGAGGGTCGCTTGACCATTGAGGTCAGTGGGGGAGGTGTGATGGGGGTGGGGAGGGAATAGAGAGAGAGAGAGAGAATGAACATTTTCATTGAGGGAAAAGATTAAGCACAATGGTGGCTTGTTTTCATCCAGCCTCTTTAAAAAAAAACACAAAAAAAAACAAGTGAATCAATCAACCAATCGTATGATTAAAAATAAAGCTATGAAGTATAAAAAAGAAAGAGAGTGGTGTGTGTGTGTGTGTGGTGTGTGTGTGTGTGTGTGTGTGTGTGTGTGTGTGTTGGTGTGTGTGCTGGGTTTGTATGAGGGTGGGTGGGTGTTGGGGAAGGGGGTGGAGTGTGTGTATGTGTGTGAGTGTATGTGTGTGGGTGGGTGTTCAAGGGAGGGGGATGGAGAGTGTGTATGTGCGCGCGCGCTTGTGTGCATGCGTGTGTGTGTGTGTGTGATTGTTATTGTTATTCCCAATTTTACAACTGTTTTGCTATGAATGATATCAGAAAAAGGAAAACCAATAACAGATAGAAAAAAAATGGACTGATGGATTGACTGAGCAATGACTCACTTTTGTCACCCAGGACATCGTGGCACGTCTGCACACCAACCCTCGTCGCATCTTCAACCTGCCTGAGCAACCGGACACCTTTGTGGAGGTGGACATCGAGAGTCGCTGGACCATCCCTGAGGCCATGACCTTCACCAAGTCCAAGTGGACGCCCTTCGCCGGCCGCCAGGTGTGTGGCACGTTCGCCGTGTGACGCTCCGGGGAAAGGTGGCCTACATCGATGGAGAGGTGAGGTTCGATTTACCTGTTTGCGGGTTTTGTTTTGTTGAACTGTTTTTATGTGTGGTTTTGTTAGTGTGTGTTCTTGGGCAGGGGGTATTTTTTTTGAAGGAAGTGTGAGGAGGTATAGTTTCCCTGAAGGGTGGGGCGGGGGGATAAAGGTCGGGAAAGGTAGCCTACATCGATGGGAGTGAGATTTACTGTTGCGTTGTCGGGTTTTTTTTGTGTGTTAGTTTGGGCGGTCGTAAGTGTCAGCGCTCGCTTACCAAGACAATTAAGCGCGTCGAGCATGGTTCAGTTGATGGGTGACGTTTGGACTTGTTCGTAATTCCCCCAGTTCACCAGTGTAAATGGTTCTGACTCTTTAGGTCAGGAGGTAAGCAGAAGGAGATGCGCACTATGCTTATCTGGAGAAGTGAGTCTCTGATACCTCGCTCCTAAACGCTAGGTTAGGGACCTTTTCTTTTTTACTTTGTTAGATGTTTTTTTTATGTGCGTTTGTTAACTGTATGCTTCTGGGGTGGGTGGGTGGGTATTTCTTTTTTTTTGAAGGAAGGGGTGGGAGGGGATGTTTTGTGAAGGGGGGGGGGGAAAGATAATCATTAAGAACTACAGAAGATATTGTTATCATACAAAGATAGACAATGATTGTTTTTCATCCTTCTTCAGAATGATGGGTTTTTTGTGTGGTGGTGGTTTTGTTTTTCTGGGGTTTGGGATTGGGTTTAGAAATTTGTTTGCCTTTTGTTGTGGTGTTTCTTTATTTCCTTTTGTTTTTCATTGTGTTAAAAAAAAAACTAACCAAGCATGTGAAAAGAAATCAAACTATTTGGTTAGGCATCACAGTGCACAAATCCAACATCACTCAGTCGAGAGTGCTAGATTTTAGCTCCCCTTCCTTTTACCTAGTCCAAATGTGGTCAGTTCCTGCTGTAATTAGCACCATCTGGGCTGGGTGGGATGGAATAATTAGCAGCTGAGAGCTGCTGAAAGTGGGGGAAACTGACCGCTGTGCATGTTTAATGGAAAAGATTAGAAGAAAGGCATATCTGCCTTTCCTTCTCCCCCCCCCTCCCACACTACACACTCACCACGCCCCCCACACAACACACACACACACACACACACACACACACACACACACACACACACACACACACACACACACACACACACTGTTATCATGAGATATGGTATAACAATTTCCTAATCTTGGGGTCAGATTCTTGTACCCCCTGGCTATGGAACGGACGTGCGATCGCTGCCCATGCCATTGCCAGCACCCTGCCTCCCCCCCCTCCCTCCCCCATCGGCGAACCGTTGGCCATCAACATTCCTCAGGCGTCATGTCGCAGAACGTGTCGGAGCCTTCCAGTCCTCGCCGCGCCATTCCCAGCATGCCCTTCCCTGACAAGCCACTTCCTCTGCGACACCTGTGTAAGTCATTTTGGATGATGTTTTAATTCTCTGTGTGTATATGTGTATGAAGGTGTATATGTGTGTGTGCATATAAAATGTATATGTGTGTGTGTGTATATGCATGCACTTCATCTTTATGTGTATGTGTGTATGCATGTGTGTGCATGAGCTCATATGTATGTGTGTTTGGTATGTGTGTGTGTGTTTGTGTGTGTGTGTGTGTGTGTGTCCTTGCTAAAGAATCTTTCCATTTTTAGTATTTCCATTTGATAAATTTGTATCTGTTGGTAAAGGACAATAAACAAAAACAATAGCACAAAAACATTCTCAAGAAAAATGCCATTTCGTTGAGGAGTATACTTGCCAAAATGCCCGGTCATGTTTTGTGGATGAATGAATGAGTAAGCTAAGGAACATCTGTGTCACTTTTTATGTGCATACACATGTACACATCAACAGTTATCTTTTCAGCATTGCAATTTCTTTTTATTTAATGAACAGACTAGGAATTAACACTTTGTTAACCCTATGTGCTGTGTTTTTTTTTTTTTACCATGTGAAAAGAAAAAAATTTTTTTAACCTTATGGTGAAAATTTAGGGTTGCATATGCCTCAGAGTATTTTTTAACTCTTGAACATTTATTTGAAAACAGATGTGAAAATGCAATATATATCTAATGAACTGATAAAAGAAAAAAGTTGCAGAGCGAATTATTATCCAATATTTCCCGCACCTCTTTCTGTTTAACTTACATGTGGTTTGCAGATGATGCGAGGGAATTCCAATACCCACGGCTCCTAGGTATTTGTAGCTGACGTGTGATTTCTCTTCTGTTTTGTAGCTGAAACGCTAACACTTACAACAACTTGCAGTTGTGTTGTGTGCTTAACAAATGATCGATACCCAGTCTTCATTAAGTTGATTTTTTCAGGTGTAGATGTGGAAAACCTTATCACTAATGTGTACCTGAGTGAATGCACTGGGGGGGGTTTGTTTTTTTTTGGGGGTTTGTTTTTTGTGTGTGGTGTTTTTTTGGTTTTTTTCCGCATGCTTGTCCCTGTTTGTTTTGTACTTTTAATTTGAGAGTGTTAAAAAGGGGAAGGGGTGTGTGTTTTTGTGTGTGTGTGTGTGTGTGTGTGGTGTGTGTGTGTGTGAGTGTGAGTGTGTGTGTGTGTGTGTGTGCTGCGATGTACATACCATACTCCATACAGATTTCAATTATTAGGAACTTTCTGGCATGGTAACTATGTTAGTGTGCATTAGAACCCTTGTAGGCAGAGTTCCTATTGTTCACACTAAGACTAATGAGAAAGGATCCAGGTTTGGTAGGCAGAACTGAACTGATGTATTATATATATACATGTATATAATCAGTTTGGGTGTTCCAATCTGCATGCCAGAGTGTCTCATTATGCATGTACTTTAACACTATCCTTGTGTTAAGGAAAAGAACCCCTCTTTCCCTGTATATGTGCACTGTGCACATTTGTAAGCTTCTGTGAAGCAGTAGCGGGGTGCTATGTAGGGAAGGGTGAGGAGATGGTTGATAGCATTAGCAGGTAGTCCGTAGGGAAAAGGTTAAACTCATGAGGTTTTAGACCCAAAGAATGAGGTAGAAGAAGGTGGCATTTTTGAGGGGGGTGAAAATATTACCTGCAAGCCAATATCTTTTTGGGTAGAAGCTCTGAGATGATAGACAAGTACCAACTCTAATGATTAAAGATGTAGAATAGAAATTATACACCCTGGTCCATTGGCCCCACGGTGTTCATGCTCCTGAGTATGTTTAGGGTTGGTTTGTATGGGGGGGGGTTGTTTTATTACTCCAAGTGTACACTAAAGGGCTGAGTACATTGTATTGGGAAACTCAGGTGTGTGTGTGTGTGTGTGTGTGTGTGTGTGTGTGTGTGTGTGTGTGTGTGTGTGTGTGTGTGTGTGTGTGTGTGTGTGTGTGTGTGTGTGTGTGTGTGTGTGTGGAGAGAGAGAGAGAGAGGGAGAGAGAGAGAGAGGAGAGAGGAGGAGAGAAGAGAGATTGCACAATGTATACATAACCCACAGTGAAAGTGTAAACAGTGCGACTCAAAAAATCTGTGCATGTTTTTGTGTGAGACTGTAGTAAAACTTAACTTGCTTGCCTCTGAAAACATCCCTCCTGTCTTAGTCTTGCTAGCTGCTGTTTGATTTGTTCAAGCGCCACTATCACCTGAAATCTACCTCCTACCCCCCCCCTCCTCCCTTTCCTCCTCTCCTCCTCCTCCTCTACCTCTCTCACCTGCAGTTTCTCTCAGCTAGCCACAAGCTGATTTGACTGAATTTTTGTTCTTGTGTGTGTGCATTCCAAGCAGTAGGAAAATGAAGTAGATTAGCTCTATGTAGTTTCTAGCTGTGCTTTATATTAATTGTGATTAGATCTGGTACAGAAATAGTAGAAATATGTTGTTGTTGTTTTTTTCTTTTGTTTTTTTGTTTGTTTGTTTTGTTTTTTTTGTCTGTTTGTTGATTGTTCTTTGCCTGGAGCTCCGAGGTTGATGGTGAGATTTTGTGTCTGCAGCCGTTTTTTACCCACCATTAAGGTAGCCGCATTCCGACTTGGGGCATGGTGTCTGAATACGACACTTGTGTGTTTGCAGGGGGGGGGGGTGTGTGTTTGTTTTTTTCATCTGTTCTTACCACTATGAAATGGCCAACTCTTGTGAAAGGCAGAACATGTTTTTGATATGTGTGCAAGATGGTCTGCATGCGTTTTGTCATGGGACATCGGTTTACAGTCTCAGCTGAAGGACTTTAGGAGGAGTGAACTCAGTACTGATGTTAACTCCAGGGTAAAATCTCATAAAAGGGGTGCCTCTGTGGTGGCACGATCCGGGGCCATCAGATCACTGAGTGCAACGCTCTATCCACTAGGCTGCACCCACTCCCCACCCCTCCCCCCTTTTTAGAAATACGTAATACATGAGATTCAGTATTTGCTCTATTTTACAGTACTCATGGTTAGAAGTCTCAGCCACTGCTGCTTTCATTGGTTTTTGGTTAACATTTTAAAAAATTATTTTACCTCAACACAAGTTGTTCTTTTACTTCTTGTTTTGAAAATATAAACTCGTGCTGAAGTTGAATGCGCTGGGTCTGACTTGTCAGGCGCTTAATGGCAGCGCAATGCATTTTCGCTCATATGACAGATAACAATAGTTGCTGTATGAGCGTTAGATGAAGAAGAAGAAAACAGAAACAGAGAACATGAATTGTCTAGGTTTTAGGGGTTTATGAATTGGTTGGGTATTTTTATATGTACAAGATCGATGTTAAGTCAGATATCGCCTATGTAATATTGATAATAAAATTATTCAAGCTGTCTTGGAGGATGCTTGTGGGTTAGTCTATAGTTATTTCTCACTCACTGTCCTATTTTTCCGTTCTTTTATTGCCAGGCCTTCATTTAGGTACGTTAATTGTTGGTTCATTTTCAGAGTTGTGTTTTGTTGATAATTAAGTTGCTTGATTGATGTGCGCATTGCTTTGCTTTTTTTTTTTTTTTTTTTTAAATAAATTGCAGTGTTCTGCTGTTGAATTGTTAGGCTACTTGAATCATAGTGAATATATATGCCCTGCAAGGCTGAAAAGAAAGTTTATGTGCTGAATTAAGTGTTAAGACTGAAAAGAAATTGTTTGTGGAGAAAAAAAAATGAGTAAAAGTAGTTTCCCATCCTCATCACCAGTTTTATGTTTGTTCTATGCTCAATAACAAATCAGACAGTGCAGGTGAAGTTATTGAGATGATTTTTGTTTTTTTGTCGTTAACCAAGAGGATTCTGGGATGCCTTAGTCTTTTAGTCTTTCTGGGAAAACAGAATGGACCAAGAAGGCAGAAAACAGACAAGGAGGTGACAGGAAGAAAAGGAACTAGGCAGAAAACAAAAAGAGGGATAGAAAAGAGGGAATTCCTTGCACAGAATTTCAAGAAGGAAAGGATATTTATTCCAACAGGCCCTTAGCATTCCCATGGGGAAAGTGCACCTTTTTTTTTCCTTTTTTTTTTTTAAGAGGGAGGGATGTTGATGATTCCAACAACAAAAAGATCTTTTCAAACTGTTGTTTTAGACTGCAGAGAAAGTACTCATCTTGGGATAGGGTATGTCTGGTTAAAACATAACAGTCCCATGGACTGAACATTTTTCTACTGTTGTTTTTTTTTCTGACCTTGCAAGGGCCCCCAGTCTACAGGAAAAAGATCACTTTCTATAATTGCCCATGCATTGCAAAATCCCTGCCATGTCGTGTCACCCGCTTGGATCTTGTTTGCTTCAGTTGCTAGGTTTGATCACATGTCCTTAGTCTCCATTATCAGATTTGTTGATGACGTCTGCCTCCAGCAAATTAAAAATATGCATTGTGACTTACTCATTCTGGGAAACATTATGAGAAAAATGTTGTGTACACCTTGGACAAGAAGGCAAGCGCTTTGATTTGTGTGCTCTACAAGATTCAGCGCTGCATAATCCCATATTATTATATTATCATTATCATTATTATTATTATTGCATGTCAGACTCTTTGCATGAACTTCGCTATGTAGGCAGCCACACTTTGACTTCAGAGTTTTCTCCTTTGTTTTGTCAAGGCTGAATACGAATCTCCTATCACATTTTACAATATATTTATAACACCATTTAAAAAAATAAGTAGACCTTGGCACTTAGTGTAGGACATCTTCAACTGACAAAGCTTTTGTCCTGAGCCAGGCTGTGTTTTTGTGTGTTTAATTAGGGTGGTTTTTTGTTGTTGGTTGTTGTTTTTTGTTTGTTTGTCCTCAATGAGAGCTGTGAGATTCATTCATGTTGAGATAGTGATACGTGACTGTTTGTCCACCCTTAAGGTAGCTATATTCAGACTTCAGAGGGGGTTGGTTTTGACTTCGCTTTTCTTGCAGAGTTTTGAGAATGATCAAAGTATCATATGTGAATGTATTCAAAAGGTTTTGCTCTTACGTTAAAATTAAGTTCATTCTTTGTAAGAAAGTGGATAATATGAAAATATTGACATTCCTCACAGGCTTGGCTTTACTAGTGCTTTTGAGAAAGCTTTTGGTGAAACATCTCAAAATGGCCAAAATTTTGTTAGCATATAATTATAGAATATTCTAGTAAATGGTCATAGTTCTCTAGCACATGTAGAATATTCAGCTAAATGGTCAAAAGTTCTGTAGCACATTTAGAATATTCTGTAAAATGGCAAAATTCTATAGCATATCTAGAGCATTGTCTTGTAAGTGGCCAATTCCACAGCACATAACAGAAATTCGTTTGTGTGACGTATTTGAAAAATTGATAACTTCCTGCTGTGGCCTTTTTCAATTGACCCACCGTTTGCAGAGTGAGTGAAGAAACTAAATTACAGGTAATGCATTCCATCCATCTCCCATTCTACTTTTAACTCCCATTCCTCCCATGCTTACAACCCACCCACCTACCCCACCCTCATATATATGAATTAACCATTTGCTAACATTTTGCCAGTACATGTGTGAGAGTGTGTGTGTGTAGTTGCTAACGGCGACTTGCATGGTGCTGGTATGTTTGCAGTGACAGAAGCCACAGAGGCCACTCATAAGGAGCGAAAGGTAAGCATGCCTGCTGCCCTCCTGCTCTCTGCTGTTTATGAATGCATTCAGCAGGTATCAACAGGTGTTTAGGTGTACAGGCCTACTGATTAGATGTGCCTTCTTTGCTCAGCTGAATCTGGCAGTGTTTTGGATGTGTGCAAACCAGTTATATTGCCGTTTTTGCCAAGCTGAAGTGCAGTGTTCGGGATGTATGCGTACGAGTTATTGCCGATTTTGCCAAGCTGAATTGGCAGTGTTTGGGATGTATGCAAACCAGTTATATTGCGTTTTTGCATAGCTGGAGCTGGCAGTGTTTGGGTGTATGCAAACCAGTTGAAGAACCTTTTTTTGCTGAGATAAAACTGTGGTATGTTTCAGTATGTGCATACTGGTCAGGTTGCCCTCTTTTCTCAGTGAAATCAGCAGTGTTTGGGTGTATGGCATACCTGTTGGATTGTTTCTTTAGTCATTTAAATTTGTGAACTCTAAAACAGGTATGATGTGACTGAAACCAAAGGCTATGTAACGTTCGATACATTGTCCTTGAAATTTGGTGACCAGCTTAGGTTCTAAGTGTTGAATCCATTCATTGTTTTGTGAGGTTGTATCTGGGCTTTTTGTTTTCCCAAGGAAACTATTTGGAAGGGGGGGGAGGTTGTTGATTTTATTTGATGTCTGTCTGAAAATGGTCGTATAAAACTTTTTTTTTTAAAGGCAAAATATTTGCTGTGTTACATCTGCATCTGCAGCACAGTGACAGGATCAGTGTGTTCAGGGGGTTTTCCCAGGAAAAGGGGTCATTGTATTCTTGGTCTGTGTTTCCCCCAAAACTTCCCTCAAGGGCGAGATCACAGGGATTCATTATTGTTGTGTATTCCCTAGCTTAACACCCTGGGGGTCACCCAGAATGTGCACCTGACTCACTCACCCCACCTGGGAATCACTGTGAGATTGAAATTGCACACTGAGATGAGAAGTTTGTGTGTATGACTTTTCGAAGTACCTCTCCATATAGGCAGCCATACTCCAACTTCAGAGGATTTTTTTCTCCTTTAAAGGAGAGTGATGGTTGTTATGTTAAGAGCTTGTCATGGCTGAAGGCAATCTCAACACAACATTTTTACAACATAACAGCATTTTAGCGTAGGCCTTGGGCAATTAGCTGACATCAATGGTTGACACAGCTTTTGGTCTGGGCCAGTGTCACCTTTTTAATTGTTATTCATTTCAGGGTGATTAATAAAGCAGAGTATTTAGCTGGAAAAAGTGCAGGAAATTGTCCTTTGATGTGCTTAGACTTGAAAGCAGAATGTATGCAGACAGACGTTTTGTTGGGATAATGACAGATTTGGTGTAAATATTTTCTGCGTGTGTACTGGTTTTTGCTTACTGTTCATAGCTTGGGAAATTTAGAGAGAGAGAGAATGTGAGAGAGACAGAGAGAGAGAGAGAGAGAGAATTATCAGTTTATCAGTAACAGGTACCATATGTTCTGATGACCACAAGTTTGGATGTCAAAGAAGTTATGACGTGTAGGTTTTGACCGAAACACACTTACTCTCTAATGAAATTTTTTTTCTAATGGTATATATATATATATATATATATATATTATATATATATATATATATATATATATATATATATATATATATATATGTAAACAGGTAGAAATAAATGAAAAAGGAAATGCAGTAAGTTTGGAATAAGGATATGCTGTATGCAGTCTGAATCATGAGTGTTACATTTTTGTGTTTTTTATGATCGTTATTTTTTTCTGGGTATTTGCAGGCGTCAAACACTACAGAGGCAAGTAATGTTGCTTAATTAACTAAAGGAGAACTACATGTGGAATCTTTTTCTCCTCTAAATGGATTCTGTACTCACTGTATCTGTGACTCATTCATTCTTCTTTTTTTTTTCATGAGTTTTTTTTTGGAGTCAAATTTTAGTTTTTGTTTAAGTTAAGCAAGCGTTGCTTTTTTTGAAAAAACTTCTGTTGCTCTCTTGTTTGTTTGTTTTGTTTGTTTATCACTTTGTGTGATCATTTTCTTTAGTTAAAACTACTTTTTAAACCATATCCCAGCTTTTTATCGTCACTGCTGCTTTTGATATCAACAAGATTAGCATGACGTTTTGATGAAAGGGGGTTCTCTCTCTCTCTTTTTTTTTTTTTTGTAACTGTAGAGGTTACGTGAAAATTATCATACTTGGCCTGTTTTAATTGCATCCTCATTTTATTTTTTTAAGAGATTTTTACAGGATCTACTGTTGTTTTTATCAAAACTGTGTACTCCATTTTCTAGCTTTCTCTGTCCGTCTGAAGAGTGAAATCAGTCAAGGTCAAAAACACTTTAATCATCCCATGAAGGGCAGTTACAGTTTCATTACTGACAGGTATATTGATATGAATCATAATCTCAAAAGACACAAGATAGCTACATTTCATATTGGTTCAAACATTCTTAGATAACCTCAAATGAAAAATGTCACACACACACACACACACACACACACCACGCTTGCATACATGCTCACACATGCATGTTCGCGCGCGTGCACGCGCGCACACACACACTTACGTGAACAGACATTAAACTGAAGAACAACACACACACACACACACACACACACACACACACACACACACACAACACACACACACACACACACACACACACACTACACACACACACAAATATACACACACACAAATACACACACACACATACACACACACACACACACACACACACACACACACACACACACACACACACACACACACACACACACGCCAGTATAGGAGTACAATATTACTAAGACCATTGACTAAAAAAGACATATAAACTTATTTTTCTGCATGCAGACATGCATGCACACACATACACACACACACATGCAAAGAGTAGGCCTTTGTGTGCCAGTGGAAATGGATGACAAATTTACAAAACTGCATACACATGGGGACTGGATGTAAAAAAAAAAAAAAATTTTCGGCACATGAGTGCCTATTCCATTATCCTTGAAATAAAAGAATAAAATTAATAAATTTGTAAAATATCACACACACACACACACACACCACACACACACACACACACACACACACACACACACACACACTCACACACACGTCGATGAATATGTAACTTGAACAGAAATGAAGCTTCAGACTTTCTATTGAAAGCCTCCAAGATGGATGGAGCTAATAGCTTGTAGAATGGAGACAGTATATGCTTTTTGAGATTAACCCTCTTGCATTCAGTGTCTCTGAACTCAAACTGCCCCAAGATTTCGCAGGCCATCACGAAATCAGGCCAGGCACACATGCTCCCTTGCCTTTTCCTCCTTCTAAGTACATACCAGCAGCTATAATTACTTCCAGACTCTCAGCAAGGTTTCTACCTCTAACCTGATAGAGCTTTGGCATGTAGTAGCAATTAGTGATGGTCACAGCATGATGGAAATCTACTGTGTGTAAATCCTGGCAAATCCAGGTTCAGCATTGAAGGGGGGCAATTATTCAATCCTGGCAAATCCCTGTATGGGGACTAAGAGGGATAATTAATCTCTTTGTCTTTTATCCATTTTTTTCAGTATGTTTGTTACTTATTTACAGTTGGATTTTGAATCTCGACAGCATTTTTTATCTTATAAGTTTTTTGTGTGTTTTTGCTTTTGTTGTTGTTGTTGTGCCTTCCCAGCTTAACACTCTGGGGTTCACCCAGAATGTGCACTCTGACTCACTCATCCCACCTGGGAATCACTGTGAGATTGAAATTGCTCACTGAATGAGAAGTTTGTGTGTATCACTGTTTTCAAGTACCTCACCATATAGGCAGCCATACTCCGACTTCAGAGGATTTTTTCTGGAGAGCGTAGGTTGTTATGTTAAGAGCTTGTCATGGCTTAAGGCGCAATCTCAACACAGCATTTTACAACATAACAACATTTTAGTGTGTGCCTTGGTAGTTAGCTGACATCAATATCTGACCAAGCTTTTGGTCTGGGCCATTTTTGCTTTAAAAAAATATATATTATGGGGTTTTTTTTTTCATTTTTGCTTTTTACTGGCTTGTATTTTCAAAAGTGTGTTACAGTTCACAAAGAATGAACAAGCTTTTGATATTGTAGTTTGTTTTTTGGGGTTGATTTTTTTGTTTGTCTGTTTGTTTTTTTGTTTGTTTGATTATTACTTATATATTATCCATATTATTGCAGTTATTAATTTGATTTCAGATCATTTTGATCACCCTTCTACATTAATTTAGACAATAAACTGCTTGTGGTGCCGTACATTTATCAAGGAATGTCATGAATTTTTGTGGTTTTGGGGGTTGGTATTTTTGTTGGTTTTTTTTTTTTTTTTTTTGGGGGGGGGGGGGGGGGGGGGGGGGGTTGGGGGGCATATTTGCATAAAAAGAAAAAGGACCATTTTTTATACAATAGCTCTCATTATCATTCTTGTGTATTATCATTTGTGCTGTGTACATTTTTATCCTTACATTACAAAGGAAAAAAGATGTTTGAGAAAATGGTAGTCTTTTGTTCACCGCAGATAATTTTTTGTTCAGCTCAGATAATTTGACCCTGTAAAACAAACAAAAACAAACAAAAAAAAGGAACAATAAAACTTTAAAAATAAAACAAAAAGGAAAAAGAATGTTTCTGCTTATGTAACATGAACATTTCTATCAGCCACCTAGGCTCAGTGGTTGGCATTTTGGACTGTGATTTTGGCCTTATTTTTCCTAAAAAAAATTATTTATTTAGTCTTTTATATCGAGGATAATGGAATAAACACTCATGTGCTTTTTTACATCCAGTCCCCGTGTGTATGCAGTTTTGAAAATTTTGTCATCTGTTCCAGCAGTGCACAGTGGCCTACTCTTTTGAAAAGCGGAACAGGTTTTAACATGTGTGCAAGGTGTTCTGTGTGCATTCGCACACAAGGCCTCGATTTATAGTCTCATCTGAAGGACTTTTTGAGGGAATGGAGTCTGCACTGATGTTAACTCCAGGGGGAAAATCCCTTGAACAGGATTTGAACACAGGTCATGAGATTGCAGGCGCAATGTTCTAACCACTAGGCTGCCCTGTCCCAGCCACCCAGGTTTAGTGGTTGGCATTTCGGACTGTGATTTTGGCCTTGGTTCCATCAGAAGCTTGGATGTGTGTGTGTGTGTGTGTGTGTGTGTGTGTGTGTGTGTGTGTGTGTGTGTGTGTGTGTGTATGTGTGTATATGTGTGTGTGCGGTGTTGTGTGTGTATGTGTGTGTGTGTGTGTGTGTGTGTGTGTGTGTGTGTGTGTGTGTGTGTGTGTGTGTGTGTGTGTGTTGGGGGCATGGAGGGATAGTCTTTTCAAGAAATCAGAATGCTGCTTCGTGGAACTGTAAAGTGAAGTAATGGAGTTTGTGTCACATTCACCAAGTTTCTTTCTGTTCTGGAAAGGAAGTAGTTCATGGATTTTGTGACTCAGCCAGTGGTCCAGACATTTAAAAAATATATATATAATCAACAACATGGTTGTTTCAGCAGTTGGTTTTGTGTGTGTGTGTGTGTGTGTGTGTGTGTGTGTGTGTGTGTGTGTGTGTGTGTGTGTGTGTGTGTGTGTGTGTGTGGCTCTAGGTATCAATTTTTATTTTCAGTTACAGCATGGTTTTGTTATATAGCGTTATGGGTGTTTTTTTTTCTTTCTTTCATAACTTCTGTACATTGCTTCAGTGGTTTTTTTTCTGTATATATATATATTAGTTGGGGGTTTTTTTCTTTGCAACTTGTTGCATTGTTGTACAGAAGTACCCCCTTGTCATTACTTTTCATTGTCAACAATCTTATTCTCTGTAAATCATGAACAGTAACATTCAAAATTATTGTTGTTATCATTATTGGATTGTTTATATGGACTGGAGTCATGCTTGTCGTTTTCTTTTATCATCGACAACATCATCGATATTTTGCTAAATCATGAACAGTCTTTTTTTTTTTTTTTGCTGTAGATTTTATATGTGTGTGTGTGAGAAAGGTTAGGGTGTTGGTGGGGGGTGTTTGGGAGGTATTGGTTTTTTTTTTATTGGGGTTTGTTTTGTTTCGTGGTGGTAACATTACCCGAAATGACTCCTGTCCAGACGCAGCGACCCAGCGCGACACTCACCTCGACACGGTGCGGCGTGACCTGTTGGGGCCTCTGGCGACCCCAGGGTCGGGGGTGGGGATGAGTCACCATCCTCCCGTCTCATTGGCCAGCTCCATGCTGTGGTCGCAGCCAATGGCGGTGCCTCACTGTGTGGCGGGAATCACCAACCATCACATCCTGACCGTCACCACTCTGAACAAGGACCAGGTAGGGGGGGGATGGAGGGGTCTGTGTGTTTGTGGGGTGGAGGGTAGGGTGGGGTAGTCTAGGGTAGTATAGTCTAGGATAGTGTAGTGTAGTGTAGTGTAGTATAGTGTAGTCTATTTGTATTTGTATTTTTTTGTATTTTGTACCACTTTATGTCACGCACATGATCTAGGATGGGATAGTATAGTCTAGTCTAGCATAGTAATGTATAGTATAGTATGGTATAGGGGGTGGGATAGCTCAGTAACTAGTCAGATTGCTCACTTTCCCCAAGCTAAGGTTAAGCAGCATCGAGCATGGTTACCAGTTGGATGGGTGACCGTTTGCTCGCCTTGGCTTCAGTACAGTCCCCCCAGTTCATCCAGCTTTCAATGGGTACCTGCCCTCTTTAGGGTCAAGGAAGGTAAAGGGAGAGGAGATGGGCACCGCCCTCAATATGCTGGCCCCTAGAAAAGCTAGGTCTCTTGTGCCATGCTCCCCTACAACCACCTAGGTTATGGGACATTTTTACCTTTACCTTTTAGTACAGTATAGTATAGTCTACAATAGTCTAGTCTGGTATAGTATAGTATGGTATAGTATAGTCTACAATAGTCTAGTCTAGTCTAGTATAGTATAGTATAGTATAGTCTACAATTGTATAGTCTACGATAGTATAGTCTAGGGTAGTATAGTCTAAGATAGGAGAGTATAGTATAGTATAGTATAGTATAGTATAGTATAGTATAGTATAGTATAGTATAGTATAGTATAGTGTAGTGTAGTGTAGTGTAGTGTAGTGTAGTATAGTATAGTATAGTATAGTATAGTATATATAAGAGTAGTAGATAGAAGTGGTCATCTATCAGTCTTGGAAGGCTATGGAGTTGCACTTAAGGCTCTAGAGCGCAAAGCCTAAGTAAGTAAGTTTGGTGGGCAAGCTGTTACCTATGCAGCAGACTCCTTGATCTCCACACACACACACACACACACACACACACACACACACACACACACACACACACACACACACACACACACACACACACACACACACATTAAAAGAGGGAAACAGTCTTATTACTGCAAAGGGCATTGAAAAGGTAACAACAAAGAGGAAGCCATTTTGTAATAGAATAAACATTAAGTGGGACATGGGGGTCGAAACTGATGAAATTTTGTTTACAAGCCCATGTTAAAAGTTATGGCATATATTGAAAGGGCATCACTTGTGAAGCATAAAAATCTAAGGATTACTCAGTTTTCTGCACTGTAGCCATGGAAACAATCCAATATGGCCACCAAAACTAAATATTTCGAACTCCTAAACCTTTTTATCTATAACAAGTAGATGAAGCCTGTTTCTACAGACATGTTCTACAACCTGAATTCTTTAAATTCACACAGGGAGATCTCCATAAATGTATCCAGCAATTTTTTGTTCTACAAAAACATGATTTGGGGCACTTTTGGACCTGTGTCTCACCTTAAGTTAATTATTTTTTATGTTACGCATGTAAGACATTGGCAATGAAATGGATGTTTAACATGTTTGTGCCGTGTTTCTTCCTTGCAGCTGTCTCACATTTTCAACCTGGCTCACAGTTACCGTGTGGCCATCAGCAGAGACGGTGTCTGGACCATGTGCTCAAGGTAGGGGGGGGGCTTTTTTTTGGGGGGGGGGGGGGGGGGGGGGGGTTCAGGGGGGGGGGTTCAGGGGGGGGGGGGCATTTTCAGTGTTATCCAGAATGCATTTCCTGCCTGCTAAAATGAATGCTTTAATTCTGTTAGCCTAGCCATGTGGGGATGGTGGGGGCTCTTTCAGTATAAATAGCATCACCACTCTCCATTTCTGCTAGAAATTTACCTTTTTCTATCATTCTCTTTGTTTTTGCCTCTCCCCTTACCTCCGAATCCCCCTCTCTGTTCTCTCTGTCTGTCTGTCTCTCTCTGTGTCTCTGTCTGTCTGTTGTCTCTGTCTCTGTTCTCTCTCTCTCTCTCTCTCTCTCTCTCTCTCTCTCTCTCTCTCTCTCTCTCTCTCTCTCACTCTCTCACTCTCTCTCTCTCTCTTGTTTTAATTAATTACTTTTTGTTTTCTCTATTGTGTGTGTGTTTTTTTGTGTGTCTGTGTATGTGTGTGTGTGTGTGTGTGCTCATTTTCTCTTGTCTCACCACACTCTTGATTAATTTATCTCTTTTTTAGTTCTTCTTCACTTTTTTTTTACCCTTCTTCTTTTGTAACACCCATTTATTTCTGAAAGGAGTCATTACCCAGACAAAACTCATCATCATATAACGTGCACGTCTTCCAACATGATTTTATGCACTTTTTCCCCCTCCTTTTTTTTCTTTCTTTTCCTCAACTAGAGCTCCGAGGTTCACCAATGGAGAGTTTTTTCATATTCAGCCAATTTTTAACCACCCAATTTTTTTTCTCTCACCAGGGCAAAGTGCTGTCGTCGATGTTTTTTGAGGTGAGCACCAGAACGAGTTGTTCCTTCACGGCTGCCATGCAGAGACTGGGGGGCACAGTGGTTCACTTCAATGAGTCCACCTCCTCGGCCTGCAAGGGAGAAACTCTGGAAGGTGGGGGTGTGTGTGTGTCGGGGGGGGGGGGGGGGGGGGGGGGTTTGTATGGTGGTGTCACTGTGTGTGTGTGTTGTGTGTGTGTGTGTGTTAGTTCTTCAGTTTAATGTCCTACCACTAATAAGTGATATCAGACGTGTGTGTTGTGTGTGTGTTTTGGTGTGGTGTGTTGTGGTGTGTGTGTGTGTGTGTGCACTCATTTGCTTGATGTGTGTGTCTAGTCTGTATGGAGTGTGTGTGTCTGTGTGTGAGTCTGTGTGTGGAATGTGTGAGTGCATGCAAACATGTATGAATGTAATGTATGTGTGTATGCATGCACTTATGTATGTGTGTTCATGTGCACACTCGTGCAAGTATGTATGAGCAAAGGGTTACACCAGAAGACCCTAACCACGGATATTTTGCTTGATGGTTTTCAGACACGGTGACCATGATGGCGGGTTACTGTGACCTGCTGGTGATTCGCCACCCCTCTGCCCACTCTGTTCAGGTCAGCCACAAACCATGGGGGACTTTTTTTCACAGGTTTTTTTCTGTTAACCCTTTTAGTCCCGACCCAGGATTTGCCAGGATTTACGCACAGTAGTTTTCAATCTCGCTGTGACCTTCACTAATTACTACCATATGTCGAAGCTCTATCAGGCCAGAGGCACAGAGCCTGCTGTGAGTCTGGAAGTAATTATAGTTGCTGGTATGTACTTAGAAGGAGGAAAAGTGCGAGCGAGCATGTGTGCCTGATCTGAATTGGTGATGGAATGCGAAATCCAGGGGCAATTTATGTTCAGAGAATCTGAATGCAAGAGGGTTTAAGAACCTTTACACATTGAAGGGGGGGTGTACACAGCCTTTTCTTTCTCATAAACTTTATAATTGTATTGGCAAATGCAGAGACTTGATGGGGGTGGGGGGGGAGCAAAAATAGTCCATGTGCAAAAATCTCACCATTGGTGGTGAAGCTTGGAGGGCTAGCCAAGGAATGAAAAAGAAACAAAGTGAGTTGTTACGGTGAAGAGCTTAGACTGGGTTTGTGAGTCCTGACATGGTTTACACAGCTGTCATTCTCCTCCACTTGCAGCTCCTCTCAGCTTCTATCCATCCCATCCCAGCTGATGCTAATCATAGCAGAAACAGACCACAGCGTGCTGTGTTCGCTTCCTGTTCAGATTTTTATAATCTTGTTAGTGATTTGGCAAACTGGTGGTGATGTGAGTTCACTGGAGGTTTTTTTGTCAGTGTTTAGCTCCATTTATTGGGTGGGTGATGATTTTGCCAACATCTTAAACATGCTGTGATATACATACACACATTGTTGAAGAAGGGAAGAGGCTGGGGAAGTAGGTTGGCAGACGTAAACATGGTTGTAGGGTAAGTGTGTTGTGTACAGTGCTTCTACCAACCAATACAAGTAAAGCATTTTCTCTGTCTGTTTCCCTGTATGTCTCACTGTCCGTCTATCTGTCTGCCTGTCTCTCTGACAACACCAAAAACTTTTATGTTGGCAGGATGCGGCGCGCACGTGTCGTAAGCCGGTGATCAATGCAGGGGACGGGACAGGGGAGCATCCTACACAGGCCCTGCTGGATATCTTCACCATTAGAGAGGAGATCGGCACCGTCAACGGCCTGACTGTTAGTATCTGTCTGTCTGTCTGTCTCTGTCTGTCTGTCTGTCTCTCTGTCTGTCTGTCTCTGTCTCTGTCTATCTCTCTGTCTCTCTCTCTGTCTCTCTCTCTGTCTCTCTCTCTCTTTGCTGTATATCTTCACCATCAGAGAGGAGATCGGCACTGTCAACGGTCTGACCGTCAGTGTCTCTCTGTCTCTCTGTCTGTCTGTCTATCTCTGTCTCTCTCTCTCGTTCTCTCTCTCTCTTTGTCTGTCTGTCTGTCTGTGTCTTTTTCTGTCTGTCTCTCTCTCTGTTTGTCTCTCTCTCTCTCTCTCTCTCTCTCTCTCTCTCTCTCTCTCTCTCTCTCTCTCTCTCTCTCTCTCTCTCTCTCTCTCTCTCTCTCTCTCATTAAAGTATGGTTTTCTGGTCACCAGATCACGATGGTGGGCAAGAAATAAAAGAATAATTTTTTTTTTTTTAAATAATAGAAATAAATCATAGGGTTTTTTTCTGGTCCCCAGATCACGATGGTGGGTGACCTGAAGAACGGGCGCACGGTTCACTCCCTGGCTCGTCTCCTGGCTCTGTACCGCGTCACGCTGCGCTACGTCGCCCTGCCCCGCCTGGAGATGCCTGACGATGTGCAGGAATACCTGAGATCTCGCAACATCCCCCAGGTAACTCATGTCTGCTTCTTCAGGTAACTCCTTTCTTTTACACAGTGGACAAATCCAACATCCCTCAGGTAACCCCTTTATTCTTCTTCAGGTAACTTGTTTATTTTACACAGTGGACAAATCCAACATCCCTCAGGTAACTCGTTTTTTCCTCAGGGATGGTGTCTAAACACAACAATTGTGTGCATGCTGGGTTTTTTTAATTTTGTTGTCATCCGCTCCTACGGGCACTTCTTGGTTATGATTTGACAAAAAAATCGAACTGAATGTTGAAGTCATTCGGATCAGACTATAAACCAAGACCCCCGTGTGCGAACACACGTAGAACATTTGTGCACACGTTAAAAACCAGTTCCGCCTTTCAGAAGAGCAGACCATTGTGTACTGGTAGGAGCGGACGACAACAGAATTTTAAAAACCAGCATGCGCATAATTGTTGTGTTTAGACGCCATCCTGAGGAAAAATCAGGGAATTGGAGTCCCCAGAGACCTCGGGTTATAGTCTCATCTGAAGGACTTTTTTGGGGAGTGGAGTTGGCACTGATGTTAACTCCAGAGGAAAAATCCTTTTAAACGAGATTTGAACCTGGGTCAGCAGATCACAAACGCATCACTCTAACCACCAGGATATCCTGTCCCTCGAAGTCAGAGGCAAAGTCAAAATTTTATTTCCAGATGGTACATTGAGTAAGCAATAAAAAAAATTTTCATCAAGCCATCTATCTACATAAAAACAACAACAAAAAGTAAAATGAAGAAAGACCAATAACAAAACCAAACAAAAAACAGACAAACAAAATAAAACAAGCAAAATACAACAATAAGAGAAAAAAAAAAAACATCCAAATTATAATTAACTACACATTGTTATGACAACTGATAACAATAAGTAAACTCAAAAGGAACTAAAGAAAAAAGAATACTACTACTACTACTACTACTAATAATAATGATGTTGATTATGATGATTATGATGATTACGATAATAATAATGATGATTATAATAATAATAATGATAATAAAATAATTATTATAGTTTTAACAATTATAATAATCACACCTATAATATGATAAACACATGTGCATGGTTGTGATTGCAGGAGACATTCAGCAGTCTGGAGGACGCCCTCCCTGACACGGATGTGCTGTACATGACTCGCATCCAGAAAGAACGCTTCGCCTCCATTGAGGAGTATGACCAGGTAATGTACTATGCTGGCTGTTCTTGGGGTTTGGTTTATTTTTTGGTTTTTATTATTTTTAAAATTATTTTTTATTTTCACATTTTACACCACTTCAAGTCATGGCAAATTTCTCTGCATGAAATTTGGGCCGCTCTCCCTGGGGAGAGCGCATCACCACAAGTGCAGCGCCTACCCATTTTTTATTCTTTTCCTGTCTGCAACTGTATTTGTTTCCCTATCAGGGTGGCTTTTTTTTTTTACAGAAATGCCAGGAACAACCCCGTTGTTGCCGTTGGTTCTTTTAAGTGTGTTTAATAATTTTGTGTAACACATGGGACCGCGGTTTATTGTCTCATCCAAAAGACTAGCACCCAGACCACCACTCATGGATGGGAGAACAGTTTCTGGCCCAAACGAGGATTGAACCTCTGCACACTTCCAACCTGGACTTTTGGCTTTCTAGACAGGCGTGTTACCTCCAGACCACTGATCCACTAAAAATAATGGTTTTTTTTTTTCATTTTTACATTTTATATTGATGAGGGCAGGATAGCTCAGTTGTCAGAGCACTCGCTTTCCCCAAGTCAAGTTAAGCTGCGTCGAGCATGGTTACCAGTTGGATGGGTGACCGTTTGCACGCCTTGGCTTCAGCACAATCCCCAGTTCACCCAGTTGTAAATGAGCACCTGCCCTCTTCAGGGCCAGGGAAGGCAAAGCAGCGAGGGAGAGGAGATGGGCGCCGCCCTCAATATGCTGGCCCCTGGAGAAGCTGAGGTCTCTGATGCCTCACACCCCTACGACCACCTAGGTTATGGGACTTCTTTACCTTTTACCTTTTTACATTATTATCATTTTATACTCGAACTGAATGTCAGTCATTCGAATGAGACTAAAAGGCCCTGTGTGCAAACACATGCAGAACATCTTGCGCATATGTTAAAACCACGTTCCGCAGGCCATTGTATGCTGGTAGGAGCGGATGACAAAATTATGTTTTAAAAAACCAGCATGCACTCAGGTGTCGTGTTTAGACACCATCCCTGAGGAAAATCAGGGAGTTGAAGTCCCCAGGGCGGCTCAGGGCTGTATATGGTAACGTTCTGGTGGCTCCTGTGACGGTACTGGAACCATTTGTATCGGTCATTGCCTTTCCAATGGATCATTCCAGCGACATAGAGAGGAGGGGGGGGTCTGCTGCATGGGTAACAGTTTGCCCTCCGTACTTACTTACCCAGGTTTTGCACTCTAAAGACTAGAGTGCAACTCCATAGTCTTCCGAGACTGATGGGTGCGTACTACTACTACTACTACTACTACTACTACTACTACTACTACTACTACTACTACTACTACTACTACTATTTAATACTGTGCAACATTGTGTTACAGGTGTGTGGCCGATTGGTGGTGACTCCAGAGCTGATGACTGTTGGCAAACGCAAAATGGTCGTCATGCACCCCCTGCCCAGAGTCAATGAAATCAGGTATGTGCGTGTGAGTGTGTGGTGTGATGTGTGTGTGTGTGTGTGTGTGTGGATGGGTGGGTGGGTGGTGTGTGTGTGTGTGTGTGTGTGTGTCTGTGTGTTGTGGTGTGTGTGTGGTGTGTGTGTGTGTGTGTGTGTGTGTGTGTTGTTTGTGTGTGTGTTTGTGATGTGTTTGTGATTGTGTGTGTGTGTGTGTGTGTTGTGTATGTGTGTTTAGCTGTATGTGTCTGTGTGACATGTTTGTGGATTTAATTTTTAGCTTGTCACCTTCTGTCTTGGTCTCCTCTGATTGTCTATACATACAGACACAGAAATGCCAGCGTTATCCTCTGTCTCTAAATGGAAGTTCACAGCGTTGTCCTCTGTCTATACGTATAGACACAAGTTCACAGCAGACATATCAATTCACAGCATTGTCCTCTGTCTATTAATGCAGACACACCTGTTCACAGTATTATCCTCTGTCTTTACATACAGACTTATCAATTCACAGCATTATCCTCTGCTGTCATGTTTCAGCCCCAGTTTTGACTCTGACCCCCGCGCGGCCTACTTCCGTCAGGCGGAGAACGGGATGTACGTGCGCATGGCGCTGATCGCCCTGGTGATGGGCAAATGCTGATTGGCTCTGACCCCTGACTGCTGCTGACGGCTGTTGTGGAGGAGTGCCAGGGAAAAGACGTATCGACTGAAAGGGAAATTGTTGTCTTGGATGTCAATTGATTAACCCATGCCTGTTTTTCACAGGCAGAAAACTGAGAAGATTTGATTGTTGTATTTTTTTGTTTTTCTTGAGTCTTGAATACTTTCTTAGATTTGATTGTTGTATTTTTTTGTTATTGAGTCTTGAATACTTTCTTAGATTGGATTGTTGTATTTTTTTGTTTTTGAGTCTGAATGCTTTGTTGTATGCTTTCTTCAGATGTCTTTTTCTGTGTTTTCTTTTGGGAATGTGTATCTTCAGAATCTGAAGAGGTGGATTTGGGTTTTCATTTTGTCGGAACAAGTTTTTAGGAAATGGGGTTTTTTGTCAGCGCAGGCATTGTACTTTGTTGTTACTTGGGAAGATTTGTTGAAGGAGTTGTTTCATTATTATGAGTGTTACTTTTGAAAGATTCGTAGAGAGGATTTAAAAGCTGGAAATAGAATGAGTTCCTGGATTTTTCTTGGAAATTTATAACACTTTGAGGAATTTCTTGGTGTTACTTATTTTGGACTTACAGAGATGGTGGTGATTTTGTGCACAAAAGTTAGCAGATTTGCTTGAGAGATTATTTGCAAATGGATTGCAGAGAGACCAAGGGTGTGTTGAACTTACAAATATCATGTGATGGATCATGTTGTAAATGGATTTTGTTCATTTTTTGTAATGTTCATTTTTGATAGAACTTGTCATTACACATAATCAGGTGCATGCAAGTACTGTCACTTTGCATATCATGAAATGAAATAGCTTTGTAAGAAACTCATTTACTTAAGTAGTCAGTAAAACAGAGCTGACAATGTGGTTCATCAAACAAGGCATCCGCAGTGTCTGTATGCATGAAATGGTGTGTTAAATAATGCGTAAATCAACTTCCCACTTTACATATGATCAGTAACAGTCACCCACAGTACGCATAATTGTAATTATCATGTCAGTTATATCCTGTTTTCACATAATTTTTCATGTTTTGAAAGAACATGAAAGTCTAGATAAAAAAAACTGATTTATTTACAAGTTCTGTGCAATTTTTAAAAAGTCACCGCTGACATTTGTGTTGGATTATTCAACGCTTAAAACAATTTCTCAATGCTGTTACAGGAGAAGAGAGAGATTTGCAAACTTTTTACTTGTTTTTACATTGTAAATGCTAAGCGAGACATTGCTATCACATTAGTATAGATATCAGCCTTAAATGCCATCGTTGAGAAATTACGTAAACTGCAGATTCCAATTTGTCTCCTGCTTTATTTGATCCATTACACAGCAAGGTCAGTAGGTGTTGGAGGAATTGTGTGGAAGAATATTGGGCTGACACCCAAGTGCTGGATTATGCAATATATTTTTCTGTGTATGCATTTACCTTTACCTTTACTTTTATATTTTTCTGTTCATGCATTTACCTTTACCTTTACATTTTTCTGTTTAACAGTTGTTTGCAGATATCTTTCATTGTGTTCATATGTTTGCCCTTTTTAAAATTTCTGAAGTTGTGCTCTAGACAAAATTGTATCGACTTTCAAAAGTTGTACACTACACAAAATTATATCAAATATTTTGTCATACCAAAAGTGTTCATTGTTTTCAGATTATTTGAAAATCATTTTTAAAAACATAATAGAAGTCATTTAAAGAAAAATGCCTCTTGAGTTTTTCCATTTGTGATTTGTTCCTTACCTAGGTGATATTATTAGCAATTATAAGAAAAAGAAAACTTTGTGATGGCAAGAGCAGGACTGGACATATCGCTTGGCATCAATAAAATCTATTCATTGTTTTCAACTGCTGCTTCAAATTTCATACATAATTTTGGCTCCCAATTTCATTTCAAGCACAATCCCGATTGATAGAATCAAACAAAAAGCTACAATCATGAAAACATGATGACAACCTAATAATTGTTTTAATCATCTTTTTAACTGTTTCACGTTTAGTTTTTGTGATTTGTTTATTAAAGTAATAAAAAAATATATATATATGCTCAACTACTTTCCTTTAAATTATCCAAGAAGATCGTGATGAAAAGTTGTTGTGGTTCTTCAAAATGATACTGGTAGCCAGATTATTGTTAACAGGGCTGTCGATTATGGAAACTTGAACTGCATGAGGTGTATGATTGATGTTGTGGAGATTTGCATTGATTTGAAGAAAGACATATTGCCAACTGTGTATGGAATTGGGTGTTGTGGAGATTGTATTGATTTGAAGAAAGACATATTGCCAACTGTGTATGGATTTGATGTTGTGGAGATTGTATTGATTTGAAGAAAGACATACTGCCAACTGTGTATGGATTTGATGTTGTGGAGATTGTATTGATTTGAAGAAAGACATACTGCCAACTGTGTGTGGTTTAAAGCCAATGATTCTGCCTGTGAAAAGCTGTTAGTTTGTGACATTTTTGACGTGTTGATTGAAAGATATAGACCAAGCTCACAAATTATTGCTTAAAGAGAATTTTGTAAGGTTTTGGGGTTGATGTTTTGGGGTTATTGCTTTTTTTTAGGCATTTTGATTATGCCTTTAAACATATTCTATATCTTCTCTTGAGTTAAATATATCAGGTTTTTTCATTTGGATTTTTCTGTTATGGGTCATTTTTTAAATTGCAGTTGATCGGGTTTGTAACTTTGATGTTGTGCAGCAGTGCTGGTGTTGGCCTTCTTGTGCTCGATTGTCGTTTCCTCTTGAAGTGTCGTCTGTTCAAGAACTGATTCTGAACAGCAAGGTCATTCAAGGGGACTGTGAAACACTGACTTAGGGATCTGTCTTCATGTAGTTTCTGTGATGAATTGAAGAGATGTATTGAGGGATTAAGTCTTGTTGTTTTAGTTTCATAGTGATAAATTGATTGGGTTACTTTTTCCTCAATAAGTGAAAGAATTGAAGAGAATTTGACGCTTTCAGTAAGAATGGGAGTAATCCAATATCTGGTAAAACAATCAATACGACGTACTTTGTGTCACTGATCCTATGGAGAATTGATTTGTCTGCTTATGTGGAGTGGTATGACAAGGTGATATTGTTGGGTCATACAGTGTTGGAAATGTTGGTTTTGATAGCGTGTAGTTTATTACTAGGCTTGTTGAGTGTGTTTTACGTGTCATTGTAATATGATCAGACATGGATAAAGGTAGTTCATTCATGTTAGCAAACATGTGAAGTAGTTAATCGTGGATACAGTTTATCATAGAGTCAGGCATGTAGAGTGTTTGGTATAGAAAATCACATAGTGTGTGAGATACAGCTGTATTGGTTCCATGTGGATTATGAAGATGTGAGATTGGAATAAGGAGAGGGCTTAAAGTCCTGTTGCTGTGCTCCAGAGATGGTCTGTCATCCACCCCCCACCCCCCTCCCACTTCCCAGGTGAAAGGAAACAGTGCATTTATTTTTCTTTTTACTTGTGGCAGTTGGTTGATACTCTAGTCCCTAAATTGGATAATTCTGCTGGGACTCTAATAAAATCAAACCTAAACACTTTTTATTGTCTGCTTTATTATAATGAGCGGTTGTTTACCTATTGTCTACAGGTCAAATCTTATTTGAGATTGTTGTGCCTTTTGTTTTGCAATTAATCATTTCATGGTTTTTCCATTAAACTGCCATACACTTGACTGTATCAGAATTTAATTTTGAAAATCATAAAACCATATTTTTGGCTGCATGTCTCACTGTCGATGTTATCATGTATTCATGTTATGATCTCTTTATGCCTTGCTATTGTTATTGATTGCCTAGAATTTTTTTTTTTTTTGGGGGGGGGGGGGGTGTAGACATTACAGTACGAGTTCATTCTGTACAATGGGTTACCATTATTTTGATTGTTAACTGCCTGAAATCATCAGTTGATAATTTTTGCCTGCTGGTAATGTGTATGTACACACAAAGCACACTTGTGTCTAGCTGCCATAGGGCATAGTCAAGTGTAACATTTTATAGAGGTAGAGGTGTATTGATGATTGTTGCATTTGTGCAAGAACCAGACAACATGAATTCTAGTATAATATATCATGGTAGACATTGTGGGTGAATCCTTTTTGCATCAGACAGCTGAATTAACATATGTGATTTCATGATGTGACATGTACACACACTGTAAACTGGGTTGCATTTGTTGAACAAATTTTTCAAGTGTTTTGCAGAGATTTTTTTTCTTTTTTTTGGTTGTGTTTTTGTTTTTATTGATATATTCACATCTTTCTGGTCTAGTTTTATAGTAGTGAAGTTTTTTTCACCCCCCCCCCCCCCCCAAAAAAAAAAAACAAAACACGTAAACTTTTCCTTGAAAAAAAAAAAACACGAAATGTAAAAAACTCCTCCCCTTCGAGAAAAGATAGTGTGAATGTTAACAAAAGGGGTAGGTAGTAGAACAAATTAATTGGGTTTCAAGAATTTTTTTTTTCAATGCTTTCTTTTTTCTCATTTTTGTGCTGCAACAGAAGTGTACAGCTGTCCCGAATCAGTTTTACCCTGAATTAAAATACTCCTTCATTCCTGCTAGCTGGTCGTCATGTATCACATACATGCATGTATACATGTATTGCCATTGAGAGAGGAACTAGTTTCACACACCCAGATGTCATCACCCTCAGTATTGGGACCCCATGTGGGATGTATTCCACCAACTAACAAGTTCCACTCTATTGTGTCAATCACTTCATTGTTTTTTTGGGGGGGTTGTCAGATGGAGGATGTTAGATATTTGAAAGTATTAGGTGTTGCTTTGGAACCTGAAGTCACTGGAGCCACTGAAACTAAATGAAACTGAACCTGCCCCCACCCCCACCCCCACACACACACACACACACACACACACACACACCAGGAACTTCTGAAAGCTGCTTTTGTTCTTCCCTCTTTGACAGAATCCCAGACAGAACTGTGGTGATTTGTAGACACTACCACTCCTACTCCCTAAATTGATCATCTCCGCTGGGATGTTAATTTAATCACAAACAATAATGGTTATGGTTATTTTCGATTTCATCTCTTCTCTCCGTTCCTTCTGAATGTCTGTCCATCCCTTTTCACAGTACGTTAATGTAGACGTGATGTAGCCTTGTTCGCTTTACGTGCCTAACATTTTGCCTTCACTGTAGAGTATGTAAGTCATCCAATTTCGCTTTCATCCACTAACTTTTATGCTGTATTTTGTCATGATCATTGTTGTTACTTTTTTGGAGGATGGATACAGTTACTAACATGAATAATATTATCCATAAATATGTAGCAGTTTATAGGTATTGATAATCATGTGAAGTAGGTTTTTTTTAGGGAGGTAGTAGGGGAATCAACTGATTTTGAAATGATGGATTAGTGTGTATTGAATAGACCATGCACTTGTTGACAAGAGCAAATTGAGCTGTCAATTGAGAAGACGATGGTAACTGTTTTTCTTTTCTGGAATTTTTTGGTGTGTGTTTGTATCAGTCATATATACACTTGTTAATCAACTAAAAATGTGTTGTCTTTGTGGTGGAATAAAGCATTTGAAAATCCAGTTGCAAAATCAGTTGTAAAAAATACTCTATCACAGCTGTTGTAAACTCGTCATCATTAGATCTTAAGGTAAAGTGTGTGTGTATATGATGACTCGGTACAGTTTTTGATTTGTCAAGCTTTGACCATGAGAAAATATAACTATCTGATGAGATTGATTCTATTGTCAAGATCTTGTTTGTTGTTTGGATTCTATTGTCAGATCTTTTTTGTTGTTTTTGCATTTATTGTCCAGATCTTTTTTTTGTTGTTGTTGTTGAATGTCAGCTTTGAAATTGTGTATTTTCAAGTAGTAAATAAAAAATAACAATCATAACAGGCTAAAATATGGATTTGGATGGTAGAATATGACATCACAGTACTTCTTGTTGTGCGTTCCCCAGCTTAACACTCTGGGGGTCACACAGAATGTGCACTCTGACTCATCTATCCCCTGAGAATCACTGTGATATTGAAATTGCACACTGAATGAGAAGTTTGCGTGTATGACGTTTTCAAGTACCTCGCCATATAGGCAGCCATACTCTGACTTCAGAGGAATCACGACATATGGAAAGGAGGATTTGTTTCGATCCTCCATTTCGCAAAACGTACCATATGTGACATAAATTTATTTTTAGCTGAGATCGTCAGCGGCCATGAGTTGGTATTGCACAAGTCAGATGTGGTCAGCTTGGCGTGGCTAAGCTGAATCACTGGAAACATCTAGTGTTCACTGCAGAGAGGGGCAGTCAGAGGAGACTGATTTTGTAGTAGTGTGGGAATACAGGTTTGGAGGGGGGGGGTTCCATTGTTTACTTCAGAAGAGGGGGATATCGGGGGTTTTTTTTCAGAAAGGGGGGGGGGGGGGTGTACTGCTCATGTCTGACAAGATTGAGGGTGGGGGGGGGGAACAGGATAACCTAATGGTCAGAACATTGGGCTGGCAATTTGACGACCCAAGTTTGATTCCTGGTTGATGGAATTTTTCTCCTGGAGTTAACATCAGTGCTGACTCCACTCTCCCCAAAAGTCTTTCAGATGAGACTGTAAACCGAGGCTCTGTGCAAACGCACGCAGAACATCTTGCGCACACGTTAAATCCTGTTCCGCTTTTCATTAGGGTAGGCCATTCTGTGCCAGTGAGAACAGATGACAATATTTAGACAACTGCACACAAACGGGGACTAGATGAAAGCACATGAGTGCTTATTCTATTATTTTCAATATAAAAGAATAAAAAAATTTTAAAAATTTTAAATTGACAAAACTACATACACATAGGGACTGGATGTAAAAAAGCACACGAGTGCTTATTCCATTATCCTTGATATAAAAGAATATAAATAAATAAAATAATTGGGGGGGGGGGGGGGGGGGGGGGGGGGTCAGATTCCCATTGTGTGTTCCAGACTAGGAACCTCAAGGAAGACTGTCCATTGCTGTAGAGTGAGAACTTCAGGGGCAATGAATGTCCATTGTTATACCCAGTGGGAATTTGAGAAACATTGTCCAGTACTAGTTTTACAGTGAAAACTTCAGACAATGAACTCTGAAATGCGTGGGGCATATTTACTGCTCTGCTAATATTGACAGAGTTTACACACACACACACACACACACACACACACACACACATTAAATTCCAAGCTTCGTTTTATTCATTTCTTCATACATCATATTTACAGTTTCATAAATATTTGGTTTGGGATTACGGGATTCAATTACCCAATGGAACCGAAATCAAGCATTTGGTTGAATAGCAGCAGAGGAGGAGAAACGATCATACATCAATGAAGACACACAGGAGATGATCATACATCAATGAAGACACACAGGAGATGATCATACATCAATGAAGACACACAGGAGATGATCAGTCATCAATGAAGACACACAGAAGATGATCATACATCAATGAACACACAGGAGATGATCAGTCATCAATGAAGACACACAGAAGATGATCATACATCAATGAACACACACACAGGAGATGATCATACATCAATGAAGACACACAGGAGACGATCATACATCAATGAAGACACACAGGAGACGATCATACATCAATGAAGACACACAGGAGACGATCATACATCAATGAAGACACACAGGAGATGATCATACATCAATGAAGACACACAGGAGATGATCATACATCAATGAAGACACACAGGAGATGATCATACATCAATGAAGACACACAGGAGATGATCATACATCAATGAAGACACACAGGAGATGATCATACATCAATGAAGACACACAGGACACAATCAAACATCAATGAAGACACACAGGAGATGATCATACATCAATGAAGACACACAGGACACAATCAAACATCCATGAGCCACACACACAAAAGATGATCAGACATCAATGAACACACACAGGACAGACATCAATGAACACACACAGGACAGACATCAATGAACACACACAGGACACAGACATCAATGAACACACACAGGACAGACATCAATGAACACACACAGGACACAGACATCAATGAACACACACAGGACACAGACATCAATGAACACACACACAGGACACAGACATCAATGAACACACACAGGACAGACATCAATGAACACACACAGGACAGACATCAATGAACACACACAGGACAGACATCAATGAACACACACAGGACAGACATCAATGAACACACACAGGACAGACATCAATGAACACACACACAGGACACAGACATCAATGAACACACACACAGGACACAGACATCAATGAACACACACAGGACACAGACATCAATGAACACACACACAGGACACAGACATCAATGAACACACACAGGACACAGACATCAATGAACACACACAGGACAGACATCAATGAACATACACACAGGACACAGACATCAATGAACACACACAGGACACAGACATCAATGAACACACACAGGACAGACATCAATGAACACACACAGGACACAGACATCAATGAACACACACAGGACAGACATCAATGAACATACACACAGGACACAGACATCAATGAACACACACAGGACACAGACATCAATGAACACACACAGGACAGACATCAATGAACACACACAGGACACAGACATCAATGAACACACACAGGACAGACATCAATGAACACACACAGGACACAGACATCAATGAACACACACAGGACAGACATCAATGAACACACACAGGACACAGACATCAATGAACACACACACAGGACAGACATCAATGAACACGCACAGGACAGACATCAATGAACACACACAGGACAGACATCAATGAACACACAGGACAGACATCAATGAACACACACACAGGACACAGACATCAATGAACACACAGGACACAGACATCAATGAACCAACACAGGACACAGACATCAATGAACACACACAGGACACAGTCATCAATGAACACACACAGGACACAGACATCAATGAACACACACACAGGACACAGACATCAATGAACACACAGGACACAGACATCAATGAACACACACACAGGACACAGACATCAATGAACACACACACACAGGACACAGACATCAATGAACACACACAGGACACAGACATCAATGAACACACACACAGGACACAGACATCAATGAACACACACACAGGACACATCAATGAACACACACACAGGACACAGACATCAATGAACACAACACAGATGATTAGACATTATTAAACACAGACATGGGGTCTACATGGAGTACCTGAGATGGAAGAAAGCAGACAGAACAGTGACTGATCAAGCAGTGTCGTTTCCTACACGATTCCTCAATGCACGTATACACATCCATCTCACAACCAACAGACCAGAGTTTATAATCATACAGCAGCCCATGCTCATTCTACAGGTTTAAAAACGGAATTATTACACAGCCATGCCTATAATACAGAAATCATTTACACGCTTTAAAAGTCTCTTTTTTTTTTTTTGGTACATTATTGTTAATCCTCATTTACACCCTTTTTTTATTATGACTGTCAAGTCTCGATTCTTGTACACTGTTGTTATCATAATGCTGTATAAAAAAAGAACGACAACAACAACAACAATATTGCAGCCTGTAGAATATTTCAATCTCTTATTCAGGTTTGTGTGCATTTGCACATGCAATACATGGATGAGTATTTGCACAGCTTTCTCGATAACAAAAACATGTCGTATGACAGTACACACGAGGGCAGGTGTTACTGCCTGTGGCAAACTGGATAACAGACGTGCTGCAGGCCAGACCACATATCTGACCGTAAACGGGTCAGCTTCAAAGTCTGTTCAAGTGAATACTATATGCCCAGATCTTCGCACGCGCACACACACACACACACCAAAACACACACACCACCACACACACACACTATTTGCTGGTAAAAATAGTACACATACACACATATTTGCTGGTAAAATATATACACATACACACACACATATTTGCTGGTAAAACTAGTTGACTAAAGGGACATAAACCTACCACAAAAAAGCTGCATTTGCCATCATCGTATAAAATAATTAATTAAACTAACAGATCACTGGATAAAGGGAGAAACCAGTGCGCAACAAAAAAACAAAAAATGCAGAAAGACAACAGTGTTATGAAACATCGCGGTCATCAACAGTGCTTCATTTTGTGCCGTTCAGAAAAGAGAAAATGGGCAGAAACACATGATCCATTGTGAAGAAACAACCCATTGTGAAGAAACACAATCCACTGTGATGAAACAATCCATTCTAGAAAAAACGATCCATTTTGAAGAAACAATCTATTCTGAAGAAACACAATCCCTTCAGAAAAAACAATCCATTGTGAAGAAACACAATCCATTTTGAAAATTTAATCCATTAAAAAAAAACAAGTATGAAGAAACAATCTATTCTTAAGAAACACAATCCCTTATGAAGAAAACAAAATCCACTGTGAAGAAACAATCCATTCTCAAAAAACAATCCACTGAAACTTCCATTTTGGAGAAAATCCATTCTGAAGAAACAATCCATTCTGAAAAGAAACAATCCATTCTGAAGAAACAATCTATTATGAAGAAACAATCCATGAAACAACAATCCATTCTGAAGAAAACAGTCCATTTTGAAGAAACACCAGTCCTTTTAAGAACAAGTCCATTTTGAAGAAACAATCCATGTAAGAACCATTGTGAAAAAACCACAGTCCTTTTACAGGAAACAATTCATTTGTGAAGAAACAATCAATCATTTTGAAGAAACACAATCCATTGTGAAGAAACAATCCATTGTGAAGAAACAATTATTTTGAAGAACACAATCCATGTGAAAAACAGTCCTTGTAAGAAACAATCCATTTTGGAGAAACAATCCAATCCATTCTGATGAAACAATCCATTTTGAAGAAACAATCCAAATTTGAAGAACAATCAGTGTGAAGAAACAATCCAGAGTGTGTGGGGACCAATCCCTGTGGACAACGGAGAGATCAAACATCAACCAGCATGGAAAGTCTGCAGTGCAGTGCAGCAGCAGCACAGGGAGGAATGTGGTGGCTAAAAGACAAGGGGTCACCTGCAGCAAAACTGCATGAACATTCAACCAAAAAAAACGGGAGATCTAGAAATGGAAACCCAAAATCATCATCTTGAGGACAAAAAAATCTTGGCAACTTGGGGCAATCCTTGAGTCTAGAGGCAATTTGGTAGCAGTAGTACTAGTAGTAGTAGTAGTTAAAAGTTCAAGTCTGTCCCGAGCCTAAGGCTCATCAGGTCGGTGCTTATCCCGGTTTCTGTGGCGTTATGCAACTGAGAGTCATAGACTCCCCCTTAGATAGGACGCCAATCTATCGCAGGGTTAACCCCTAACACAAGGTTGGTACCCCTTTTACACCTGGGTGGGGTGAGAAAATAGCCGTAAAGTGCCTTTTCCAAGGGCACACCGCCATAGCCGAAAGCTGGGATCGAACCCATAGCCTTTAGATTACGAGTCCAACGCCCTAACCACTAGACTACAGTGGCGGCTAGTTGTAGTAGTAGAAGTATACCATCTAAAATAAGACTGGTCTTACTCACCGGATAGGGTGAATCCCATTTACATACACAGAACTAACTAGTCAAGGACAATATGACGACTGAGGATGAAGAAGTTACCAGTTCAGATGATGTTGAAATAAAAACCAAGCTGAATTTAAGAACTGAGCATACAAATTATGCGTTCAAATGTATGTTGAAAGAAATGACAAGAGTGAATATCAAACAAAAAAAAACAAGGTATTGAACATTCCATATACATATAAACAACCAATGTAAACGGCGTTTTGTTAACTGATTGCCCAGGTTCATTGCGTAAGAGTCCATACATACAACCTGAGTGGTCTGTCGTGCGTAGAATGGTGGATCATCCTCCCTACCCTATGTACACACACAAAGAGATTCTCAACAACAAAAATGCCAAAGATAGATTCTAGTTTACATTTGTCATGACGTTTTTTTAAAAAAAATATTGCTTCAACATAACCAAAACAGACAGAAAGGAGGCATAGAGGACGGATTATTTTCTCTCTGTACAATTTGAAAACATCCGATTAGAATAGGTTGGTTGGAAGTATTGCGTACAGTCATCAATATTGCAGTTATCAAATATTCTTAACACATGTAAAAGATCATTCATTCTTTTGCTGCAAAAAAAAAAAAAATCAGTTAAACTCCCACCTACCTTAGATCAACACCACACAGCAATTTACCCTAGTTCCCCAAATCTGCCTCTTTAGTCAGCGCAATGCTGGCTCTGTTATTCTGTGACTGACCCTTACTATTTCTCTGTATTTCAGAAACACACTTTCTGATTTGTGTTTAGACAAAGTTCTTATGAAACCTATTAGACAGTTTTTTTCTAAATGCAGGGTTTGCACAAACCTTAAAAATCGCTATAAGGCCCTGAATTAGGAAGAGCCCATTTACAGCCTTTTGTAAGCCCTGGAAATAAGACATATGGCCCTGGAGGCCCTACAAAGCCTCAATAATGCAATCATTTGTGAGAAAATCTGTTGAAATATAGATTAAAAAAATATTAAAAATAAAACTTATGAGCAACGAAACCAAGACGGGTGTCTGAGGATCGTGATATCGCCCATACAACGCTTGTCATCTGCTATCCACAGTGTTGATTCTAGGATTTCAAAAAAGGGGGCCCAAGGGCCCCTGAAATGAAAAAAGGGGGGCATTTGCCCCCTCCCCCCTTTTCTCTTCATAAAAAAGGGGACAAGTAGTAAGTAGTATTTGCTCATAATACCATTAGTACTCTGATTTCTGCTATTTTTCAAGAGCGAGAAACAAAACAAACAGGATGGCATGTAGGCAGACAGGATTTAATATACACCTTATGTATTGCAGCTGGTCTGTAAAATGATTTTCTTACACAGGAAAGAAAAAAGAGAGAGAGAGGAGAGAGAGAGATGAGAGAGAGAGAGAGAGAGAGAGAGAGAGAGAGAGAGAGAGAGAGAGAGAGAGAGAGAGAGAGAGAGAGAGAGAGAGAAGAGAGAGAGAGAGAGAGAGAGAGAGAGAGAGAGAGGGGAGAGAGAGGGGGGGGGGGGAGGGGGGAGAGAGAAAGGGTGGGGAAGATTGTGGTACATTCAGATGTGGAGGGATACATACTACATAGATACAGGAGGAGATGCATTGTTTGTATACAAGAGAGAGAGAGAGAGGGGGGGGGGGGAGGGGGGGGGGAGAGAAAGAGAGAGGGGGGAGGGAGGGAAGGAGAGAGAGAGTCAAAGTCAAATGTGTATTTCCACATTTTGAGTTGGAGAGAGAGCTAGATCTAGATGAAAAAAGGCAAGAGCCAAAATCAGTCTTACCCCCCCCCCCCCCCCCCCTTTCACCATATGAAAGAGGAGAGAGAGAGAGAGAGAGAGAGAGAGAGAGAGAGAGAGAGAGAGAGGAGAGAGAGAGAGAGAGAGAGAGAGAGAGGTTGGGGAGGGAGGAATGGATGACAAAAGTCCATTTTGTATTTCCAATCAGAGTTGGAGGGTGAACTAGATTTAGATCTAGATGAGAAAAGGGGTTAAAGCCAATATCTAAGTCTTATCTTTTCCTCAAGTCCCATAAAGCAGAGAGAGAGAGAGAGAGAGAGAGAGAGAGAGAGAGAGAGGAGAGAGAGAGGAGAGAGAGAGAGAGAGAGAGAGAGAGGGGGGGGGGGGGGTCAAAGTCAATTTTGTATTTCCACTTTCAGAGTTAAATCTAGATGAGGAGAGGTGAAAGCCAATATCAAAGTCTTGCCCCTCCCCCCTCCCCAGGGGAGAGAGAGAGAGAGAGAGAGAGAGAGAGAGAGAGAGAGAGAGAGGAGAGAGAGAGAGAGAGGAGAGAGAGAGAGAGAGAGAGATTTTCTGTTAAAGAGAGATCTGGATCTAGATGAGAAAAGAGGTGAAATCTAATATCAAAGTCTTGTTTTTCCTCCCATGCAGAGAGAGAGAGAGGGGGGGGAGAAGGAGAGAGAGAGAGAGAGAGAGAGAGAGAGAGAGACAGAGAGGGTGGGGGGGGGGGGGGGGGGGTCAAAATCATTTTTGATATCTCCAGCGATAGTCTACCCTATGCCATCATTGTTGTTGCCAAACACCGGCTACTTGTCTAGCCAGATCTGAAAAACTGCCTTGAAAACTCTTAGGTCTATCAGCTTTGAACCCTGCTGGGACGCTGCCTCTTCCACTAACGATCTCTGTCACAATGACGTCATTTGTTTCAGGAGTTCACGGCTCCTTTGAAATATGACGTAATGACATAAATGAGTCAGAAAATGACGTCAGACCAGCCGCTGTGTGACGATTTTGATGACTGTGGGCGCTAATCAGTGCATCCTGCTGTCCCTGGGGTATCAACGTAATGACCCACGCATGTAGCGCTATTTTGAAACTATACAAACGGCAGTTGCGGGGGCGCACTGTTTGTTCAAATATGCGCTATCCACAGTTTTTTTGCGTCAGTCAGGGCGCACTGGTCACATTATTTTGCGGCAAAGTTGAAAAAAATGCGGAAATCCCGCAAGGGCGCACCCTAGAATCAACACTGTATCCATGTCGCATTCATATTTTTTCATGGGAGATAATTTGCTTCCATTGGAAGTGCATGATCACTTTGTTTTTGCCATTTATTTTTTTACATGCACAGAACTACCTACCCCTTACAGTATGTCTGTAACTTGGACTGGTTACAACTGACATAACGCGTTCAAACAACATTATTCACGCTCTCTGGAACATTTATAAGATGGAGGGAGAACTGAACAGACCAGACAAGTTTAAACCTATTCCAGGGTCTTTGGAAATGTTGAGTCATTAAAGCACCACAGATAGAATACATTCCACAGTACACATGACATTTGAAACACACCCTTAATCACAGAGTACACACAACATTCAAAAACACCCTTAATTACAGAGTACACACAACATTCAAAACGCACCCCTAATCACAGAGTACACACAACATTCAAAACGCACCCCTAATCACAGAGTACACACAACATTCAAAACGCACCCCTAATCACAGAGTACACACAACATTCAAAACGCACCCCTACCTTTGTTAACCCCTTCTCCTTTGCTGTCAAAAACAGAACTTTCTAGCTCATGTCAAAATGCCATTTATACTTCCCCATGCACGCACAACAAGCACATGTTCCCCATCAGTTCTGGCCATATCACATTCGCTCTATCACACAGGTTAAAATAAATCATGTACAGTGATTAACACAACAAACTCACTATTAAAAAAAAAAAAATTCACTATTAGAAAAAAAAATTTCCGTAAAGCTGTCAAGAGATTCTGTGTGCATTGTCTTTTGTCGTAACAGCTTGACTGGCCTCGAATCAGAACGAGAAATATAATACAAAAAATCAGTAACGACCATCAACCAATTAACAAACCAAACAAAACGGATTAACAAATTGTATCCAATACATAATGCTGGCAGTAACCTGGATAGACCATTCATGCAATGTGTAGGATTTTGTAAAGCCATCAATAATACAGGCAGGGAGGGAGGGGGGAAAAAATGATAAAATTAGCTCCGGTCAGTCCCTACACCAGAAATCCCTGCACACTGTCTCATCCTAGTAACGAAAAATAGACGTAGGAAAACTTCAATGTTCTGTTTGTCAACTTTTTCTCTTTTTTTTTAAATCAATTAACAGATCCTGCAAGCTCAGATATCTTAGTTCTATTTTATAGTTCTTCTATCATATACCCTATGAAATGCTAAATCCTATATAAAAGCTGGAAAAAAACAACAACAACAAAAAAAACCCTCAAATGTTCAATTTTATTTTTTGGTTTGAATATCAGTTCAATTGGGTCAATCAAATTAGGGGAGGGGAGGGAGAGAGAAAGATTTTTGTCTGGGACACCCCTACCGCCCTCCCCCAACTTTAACAAAACCAAAACCCCAAACAACATTATTCTAGTTAGTTGAACAGATCCCAAGATGGAGGAGCTGGCAGGCACTCAACACTTGGCAGGAAAGTGTTGCTTTGGAAGAACTGAGAGGTGGGCAACCTAGGACTTGTGACAGTGAAGGCAGGCCCTGTCTGCATGTGTGTTCTATCAGGCAGCGTGCTGGGAGGCTTTCCTGGCTGTGTCCACAGCATCCAGCAGGTTTTTGGAGTCCATGGCCAGAGCATGCGCAGCCTTCAGCATGCGTTTGCGGTAGTCAGCATCCAGCGCGGTGTTGCTGTACTGCTGGGCAAGCTTCATGCTGCTGACCAGTGTCCCCATGTCTGTGCTCAGCACTTTCTGCGCCATCGCCATCTGTCACAACAACAATAATAATAATAATAATACAAATTCCATGTATTATTGTTGTTGTTATTATAATTATTATTATTATTATCATTATGATGATGATATAATGATGATGATGTTGATGATGATGATGGTGGTGACGACAACAACAACATTAATAATAACGACAACGACAACGACGACGATGATGATGATGATGATGATGATGATGATGATGATGATGATGATGATGATGATGATGATGATGATGATGATGATCATCATCATCATCATCATCATCATCATCATCATCATCATCATCATCATCATCATCATCATCATAAAAAACAATAATAATACATGGAATTTATATAGCACTATATCTTGCAAAAAAACCCAAATCAAAGCACTTGTATTCGACCTATACAACACACAAGCAACCAATAACAAGTGATAATTTTAGCACCACAGTCTTTATTGTATTTATTCACCTGTCACAACCACCACAGTCTTGCAAGTATATGACCCTGTCCTTTTCTTTCCTAGTTTCTTCAGGGTTTGTTTTGTTTTGGTTTGGTTTTTGTTTTTCATTTCATGCAACACAAAAGTGATACTGCACAACATGCTTAGAGCATGATTTCGATCCTAATTTGAAATTTCGAATTCCATAGCTTAGGGTCAGGGAAGGTAAAGCAGCAAGGGAGAGGAGATAGGCGCCGCCCTCAACATGCTGGCCCCTAGAGAAGCTGAGGCCTCTGATGCCTGGCTTCCCTATGACCCCCTAGGTTATAGGACACCTTTACCATTTACCTTTTTTTCCATAGCATAGCAACAATTCAAACTTCTCTGACAACAAACAGATCCTGCAGGGAGACTGTGTGTTATTATTTACTGTTGCTGCTGTTTGGGGGATTTGGCTGGGGCTGTTTTAAAGTTCCATTCTTCAAGCCTTCTCAAAAGTAGGCCCTACATGGCAGATAGAAATCTTCCCCACCCCCATCCAACCAACCACACATTTTCAAACATGTCACTATGAAAAAAGCACTAATGATGTCTGTCAAATCCTCTGCTGACAAACCGTACCATTCATTCCTAGTGTACACTTCTGAACAGGTAAAAAAAAAAGCACTGAACGAAGAAGTGTCCAGGTGGCACATACCTGCTTCGTGTTGTCCTGCGGCAGGTGAGTGATGATGTCGTCCACACTGGCCAGAAGGCAGCGTAGCTCCTGACCTATCACCTGTCCACACATCATCACCATGAGTCACCCTCTGTGTCTGCTTTGTGGTTTCTCTATGACACACTGCTATTCTATGTTCAGTTTTTAATTCTACAAGGCATCATCAACACAGGTTTGAAAACAGAACTGGGTGAGCGAGTGAGTGAGTGAGTGAGTGAGTGACTGTCCGACTAACTGTCTGACTGACTGACCTATCTGTCTGACTGACTGACTGACTGACCTATCTGTCTGACTGACTGACCTATCTGTCTGACTGACTGACTGACCTATCTGTCTGACTGACTGACCTATCTGTCTGACTGACTGACTGACCTATCTGTCTGACTGACTGACCTATCTGTCTGACTGACTGACTGACCTATCTGTCTGACTGACTGACCTATCTGTCTGACTGACTGACTGACTGACCTATCTGTCTGACTGACTGACCTATCTGTCTGACTGACCTATCTGTCTGACTGACTGACCTATCTGTCTGTCTGTCTGACTGACTGACCTATCTGTCTGACTGACTGACTGACTGACCTATCTGTCTGACTGACTGACCTATCTGTCTGACTGACTGACCTATCTGTCTGACTGACTGACTGACTGACCTATCTGTCTGACTGACTGACCTATCTGTCTGACTGACTGACTGACTGACCTATCTGTCTGACTGACTGACCTATCTGTCTGACTGACTGACTGACTGACTGACCTATCTGTCTGACTGACTGACCTATCTGTCTGACTGACTGACCTATCTGTCTGACTGACTGACCTATCTGTCTGACTGACTGACTGACCTATCTGTCTGACTGACTGACCTATCTGTCTGACTGACTGACCTATCTGTCTGACTGACTGACTGACTGACCTATCTGTCTGACTGACTGACCTATCTGTCTGACTGTCTGACTGACTGACCTATCTGTCTGACTGACTGACCTATCTGTCTGACTGACTGACTGACTGACCTATCTGTCTGACTGACTGACCTATCTGTCTGACTGACTGACCTATCTGTCTGACTGTCTGACTGACTGACCTATCTGTCTGACTGACTGACCTATCTGTCTGACTGACTGACTGACTGACCTATCTGTCTGACTGACTGACCTATCTGTCTGACTGACTGACTGACTGAAAAAAAAGTCTGAAAAAAAAAGTAAATTTGTTGCTTACTCAATGTACCATCTGGAAATAAAATGTTGATTTTGAGTGAGTGACCTACCTTGACCATGGTGAGGTAGGTCTGGGGCTCCACAGAGGGCGCTTCTCGGGTCATGGTCATCACCGCCCGCACCACACTGGTCGTCCACTCGTACACCTTGTCATTGCTGCGATCCAGACCCCCCTGTACACACACACACGTTTATAATACACACACACGTTTATAATATACACACACACATGTTTATAATACACACACACACGTTTATAATACACACACGTTTATAATACACACACACATGTATATAATACACACACACACATGTATATAATACACACACACACATGTATATACACACACACATATTACACACTATTGGTGAAATGTTCATTTTTCTCCTTTTTTACCTAGATCGATGTCCTCATGAAGAAAATATAATCAATGCTTATTCAATGTACCATCTGGAAATAAAAACTTGACTTGACTTGACACACACACATACACATACATACATACATATACACACACATGCATTCACACACACACGCGCATGCACGCATGCACACCACACACACACACACACACACACATACACCCCCCCCCCCAACACACACACACACAACACACACACCCAAACACCCACACACACACAAAGCAAATTTATTGCTTATTCAATGTACCATCTGAAAATAAAAGTTTGACTTGACTTTCACACACACACACACACACACACACACACACACACACACACACACACACACACACACACACAACACACACATAGTCCTTCGGATGAGACTTTAAACCGAGGCCCCGTGTGCGAACGCACGCAGAACATCTTGTGCACACGTTAAATCCTGTTCCGCTTTTCGTAAGAGTAGGCCATCGTGTGCCGGTGGGAACAGATGACAATATTTACAAAACTGCATACACACGGGGACCGGATGAAAAAAAGCACATGATTGCTTATTCTGTTATCCTCGATATAAAAGAATAAATAAATAAAATAAATGAAAATAAAACACACACACATGTATACGCACACACACATGTACACACGCACACACACATGTACACACACACACACACACAAACACACACACACACTCATACCCCCCCCCCCCCCCCCCCCCCCCCCCCCCCCCCACACACACACACACGCATACACACACACACACACACACACACAGACACACACACACACAAACACACACACACACCCACACCCACACAGACACAGACACAGACAGACACACACACACACACACACAGAGACACACAGAGACACACACACAGACACACACACAGACACACACACACTCACACACACACACACACACACACACACACACACACACACACACACACACACACACACACACATTACCTGCTGTTGCTGCAGTGGGGCCACTCCTCCCTCAGTGGAATCACTGGCACTACTGCTGCGACTGTCCGCTGCACAGCACAAAGAATCCTGACGTGATTCCTGCCTGCCAACACCTTACAAAGAAGTGATACACTAGATTTCGCGTCCCATCATGAAATCAGGTCAGGCACATATGTTCCCTGGCCTTTTCCTCCTTCTAAGTACGAGTATACCAGCAGCTATAATTACTTCCAGACTCTCAACAGGGTTTCTACCTCTAGCCTGATAGAGCTCTGGCATGTGGTAGCAATTAGTGATGATCACAGCGTGATGGAAATCTACTGTGTGTAAATCCCAGCAAATCCCGGTTCGGGATTCAAGGGGGGGGCAAATATTCAATCCCAGGAAATCCCAGTTCGGGACTAAGAGGGTTACCCCATCCCACACTGAGACAATACAATTTAAATATTTGAAAAAAAAACACACACACACACACAAAAAATAACCCAACCCAGACAAACTCACTGGAAGTTCGGCGCACAGCGATGGCCTGGTTTTGCTGGATGGGCTGCATGACAGAGGGGGGAAGGTGGGGGGGGTGTTGAGGCGTGGGGGGCTGGTGGAAAGGGGGAGAATTCTCCTTGGTGTTGTCTCCGTCGTCTGCCTGCTGCGCTGCCCACTTGTCTCGTTTCTGGGGGAAAACAGCACCGCCATTGTTTGATGATGATGATGATGATGATGTAATGATGATGACGATGTAATGATGATGATGATGATGATGATAATGGTAATGGTGATGATGATGTGATGATGATGTAATGATGATGATGATGATGATGATGATGATGATAATAATAATAATAATAACGCACACACACACACTCCCTCACACACACATACTCACACACACACACACACACCACACACACAACACACACACACACACACACACACACACACAACACCACACACCCTCACCAAGCTCTTTTCCTCAGCCTGTAGCCACTTGGCATCAGCAGCAGACTGCTGTTGCTGTTGTAACAACCGCGCCACGATTTCGTCCTCATCCACATCGGCTAAATGTCGGTGATGGGCATAGTCCTGAAACGAAAACATGAGATGTATGTATGTAAGTATATATATTAATATATGTATGTATGTACATATGTGTGGGTGTGTACATCTCTCTCTATGTGCCTGATAAGTCATGTGCACAAGCATGTGTGCGCTTGCACTCACACATATAAACACAAAGTACAAGATGAAAAAAGCTGTATATGCTCCCCCCCCCCTCAATAAATATTATTTTGACTTTGAACTCTCTCTCTCTCTCTCTCTCTCTTCTCTCTCTCTCTCTCTCTTCTCTCTCTCTCTCTCTCCTCCCTCCTCACACACACACACAAACACACACACAAACACACACACACACATGTGCCAGATATGCAATAAATAAAGAAAACCCCACTTCCCCCCAAACCCTCCCCCCCCCCCCCCCACCTCCCAAATCCCCCAAACATCCCCGACAGGCTTACCAGAGCACCAGATGCCCCAGAAGAGGAGGAGGTGGAGGGGTGCTGCCCTCTCCTCCTCTCCCCCCCCTCCTGCACACCCCCTGTCTGGGAATGCACTGCCGACATCTGCAACAACAACCACACCAACTGATAACACCAACACTGCAAAACGCACGCATGCACACATCTTGCGTACATGTTTAACCTCTTAACTGCACTGTTGACGAACAGCGTTCGTCATAGAAACCGTCACCAGCAATGCTCAGTTGACAATCGCTGTTCGTCATGATGCAACGCTCTCTGTTATGTCCAGCATGTGCCTGAACAAAATATGGTAGCAGTGAAAGGGTTAACGCACATTCTGTCTTTCTAAAGGACAGGCTCTTTTGGGTTGGTAGGAACGGACAAGAAAGATTTTTTTTTTAAAAATACATATGCAAATTGGTGTAGTGCTTAAACATTGTCCTTGATAGTTGAAATGTGGCTACCTTAATTCTGGGTAAACTGTCGCATACGCAAAGTCTCACCATTGGAGATACTTTGAACTGTAGCCGAGTGAAAAAAAAAAAAAAGATATATATGTATTGCAGAGCCATTCTCAGGCAAACTCAAACAATACCATCACAAAATTTGCTTTAGACAATGTTCTCCCCTTCCCCCCCCCCCCTCCCCCCCCCCCCCCCCCCCCCCCCCCCCCCCCCCTCCCCCCCCATAATGTTAAAGCATTAAAAAAAAAACTACTCAGTAAATAAAAACTTAAATACTTGAAATCTGCAACAGCAAAGTCGTAGTTAACTAAAGCAGGTCTACCAGAGAAAAAACAAAACAAAACAAAAAACAAAAAATTAATTTAAAAAATATATGAAATTTTTTACACGTTTAATAAAAAAAAAAATAATAATAATAATAAATAAAAATAATTTTTTAAAATTTAATAAATTTTCATTTTGATAAAAAAAAATTTAATATAATAAAAAGGTGTACCACAGATCCTCCCCCTTCCACCCCCCACCCCCCCTCCAACAAAGACTACACCCACCTGAGAGGCCAAGTCAGCCTGTGGAGGTACACCATTACGCGTGGGTCCTTTGGTGGAAGCCCTGCTGGAGGAGGCGGTGGAAGACTGAGGCACTCCCCCCGACATGACGTAGGGGTTCATCATGGGGTGCTGCGGCACCTGGTTCTGGCTGTAACCGCTGCTCACCTGCGACAACTGCAACAGGTGAGTGACAGGTGTTTTACCGAAGAGATTTAAAGTTCTGGAGACATTGATTTGTATTTGCGACACTCTCTACTGACAGGCAATATATTTTTTTTATCTTGTTTTTGTTATATTGTGTGTTGTATCAGCTCCAAGTTCAGAGAACAAATATGAAATGCAGCTCCTCTTGTGTCTTTGATTATGATTTGTATCAATATGCCTGTCAGTATTGTAATTGCCCTTCAGGGATGATTAACCCTCTTAGTCCCGAACCGGGATTTGCTGGGATTGAATAAGTGCCCCCCCTGAATCCCAAACCGGGATTTGCCAGGATTTACACATAGTAGATTTCCATCACACAGTGACCATTACTAAATGCTACCATATGCCAATGCTCTCAAGCCAGAGGTACAAAGCCTGCTGAGAGTCTGGAAGTAATTATAGCTGCTGGTATGTACTTAGGAGGAAAAGGCGAGCAAGCATGTGTGCCTGACCTGATTTCGTGATGGAATGCGAAATCTAGGCGCAATTAGTGTTCAGAGAATCTGAATGCAAGAGGGTTAAAACAAAAAAACCCCACCCATAATACTTGAACCCTCAGTTCTAAAACACTTCCCTCACTTCTAAAAACACTTCCCTCACTTCCAAAAACACTTTCCTCACTTCCAAAAAACACTTCCCTCACTTCTTCCAAAAAACACTTCTCTCACTTCTAAAAACGTCACTTACGGGCATGTAGCCAGCAGAAGACGGAAAATAACCCTGGAACAGGTTAGGAGTGACTGTACTGGACGGGGGCGGTGGCCTGTGCTCCTCCGCCATGACCTTTCCCCCCTGTCGCTTGATGCTGTCCGTGTTGGGGGAGGGGCCGGCTGGAGTGCTGTGCCCCTGAGGCACGAGGGCGCTGCTGCTCCACTGGAGGCTGCTGCTGTTGATGCTGGCGTTGGCGTTGATGACTGCCCCCGTCAGCGGCTGGGGCCGTGCTGGTTTGGGGGGTGGAGATTCCTCGTCAGAGCCGAGCGATCCCGCTGTGTATCATCATATCGTCGTTCAGTCAGTTAGTGGATAGGTTTAGTGACTTTGTGTTTTGTGTGTTGGGGGTGAGGTGGGGTGGGGTTGGTGGGAGAGGGAGGGGGAGAGGGAGGGAGAGGGGAGAGGGGGAGATGGTGGGGGAGTGGGGAGGAGGGGGGGAGGGGGGAGAGGGGGAGGGATGGAGGGAGAGGGAGAGGGGGAGAGGGAGAAGGGGAGGGAGGGAGGGGGGGGAGGGAGGGGGGGGAGACAGACAGACAGACAGACAGACAGACAGGCAGGCAGGCAGGCAGGCAGGCAGAGAGAGAGAGAGAGAGAGAGAGAGAGAGGAGAGAGAGAGAGAGAGAGAGAGGAGAGAGAGAGGAGAGAGAGAGAGAGAGAGAGAGAGAGAGAGAGAGACTGATGGACCGATGGGAAGACAGACACACCAGATGAAAGTCTGTGAGTGACTGTATCTCTGTGTACGTGTGTGTGTGTGTTTGAGTTTGCATGCATGTATATGTTTGCCTGCATGTTTGCATATGTGTGTTTCTCTGTGTGTGTGAACAGAACAGAACAGAACAGAACATCGTTTATTGCCATGGAAGCATACAAAGCTTATAGACACAAGTGAACAAATTGGTTAGAAAAAGTCACCGAAGATTCATGCAATCAAAAACATACTTTGCAAAGGGTCCTTGAAGGCCGTCAAGCTGTACAAAATCACTTGGAACCAAATTATTCAAACATATTTGTTGGGTTGCTCCTACCAATAAGTGGCTGGACTGTTGCACCTCTTTAAGTAGATTACTTCGTAGACCCTGAAACATCATACACGCATCCAAAAAATGAAATTCATCTTCTACAACTCCACACACATTACACATGTGTGTGTGTGTGTGTGTGTGTGTGTGTGTGTGTGTGTGTGTGTGTGTGTGTGTGTGTGTGTGTGTGTGTGTGTGTGTGTGTGTGTGTTGTGTGTTTCAGTAAGATTATAGTCCTTTCCAGCAGAAGCTGATATCAGGACTTGCAGCCGTGAACCAGAAAGTCGGAGGTCCCACGCTCCCGCAAGCTCTCCCACCTCAGCACCTCGGGCCACCCCAAAAATGTTACAATTATAGAAATTGATAAAGCAACAAGTTGAGATGTGTGTGTGTGTGTGTGTGTGTGTGTGTGTGTGTGTGTGTGTGTGTGTGTGTGTGTGTGTGTGTGTATGTGTGTGTGTGTGTGTGTGTGTGTGTGTGGCATGTGTGTGCGTGCGTGCGTGCGTGCATGTGTAAATGTGCATGCGAACGCACGCAGAACATCTTGCGCACACGTTAAATCCTATTCCGCTTTTTGCAAGAATATGCCATTTTGTGCCGGTGGGAACAGATGACAAGATTTACAAAACTGCATACACACGGGGACTGGATGTAAAAAAAAGCACATTAGTGTTTATTCCACTATCCTCAATATAAAAGAATAAATTTTTTTTTTTAAATACTTACTCCATGATTTCCGTGGTACTCGTCGGTTGTCTCTGTGCATTTCTTCTGTTTGACGATGTTTCTCCTCTTCCAAAATCTCGCTGCAATAAAACAACGATGTCACAATACATGTGCATCACAATACATCTATAGATACTTTTTTTTTTTTTTTTAACCCTCTTGCATTCAGACTCTCTGTACACAAACTGCCCCTAGATTTCACAGTCCATCATGAAATCAGGTCAGGCATACATGCTGGCTGACCTTTCCTCTGACCTTTTCCTCCTTCTAAGTACATACCAGCAGCTATGATTACTTCTAGACTCTCAGCAGGGTTTCTCCTTCTAGCCTGATAGAGCTTTGACATGTGGTAGCAATTAGTGATGGTAACAGCTTGATGGAAATCTACTGTGTGTAAATCCCAGCAAATCCCGGATTGGGACTTAGAGAGGGTTAAATTGCACCTGACTGTTTGAATATCATTTGCGAATTATCTCAATAAGTGTTGTCATTAACACTTAGACTACAAGTCTAGGAGTGTCTGACAAGAACCTTCAGCTTTCCACGCATATATATCATATTCATGAACTAACTGGTATGAAAACTGTATGCACTGTTTGTACCAGGAAAATAATACAGTCTGTGGCATTTCACTTCTTAAAAGTTTAAAGAACAGACAATGGTCAACTCTTAAGTACAGCAGAAAATAAATGGTGACAAACCGTTACAGAGGAGTGCGAAAAGTTCTCCACTCAAGTGTCATTGCCCAATTTCAGTACAGCACACAATTTTTTTTTTAATTTCTCACTGACCATATTTAAAAAAAAAAAAACAACACATGAAAAAGCCACCATTTCTTTGTAAACCTGCCTCTCTCTCTCTCTCTCTCTCTCTCTCTCTCTCTCTCTCTCTCTCTCTCTCTCTCTCTCATATATTCATGATATACATGATATATCCTGTATCTCAAAGTATCCGAAGTATCTCTCCACCTCAATTAGGAAGTACAAATTTGACTCTGAACCCCCCCCCCCTCCCCCTTCTCTCTCTCTCTCTCTCTCTCTCTCTCTCTCTCCCTCTCTCTCTCTCTCTCTCTTCCCCTCCCCTCCCTCTCTCTCTCCCCCCCCCCTCTCTCTCTCTCTCTCGTTCCAAGCTACAGGAAAGAACTTACTACAGCCAGGTTTTGAGGTCAGCGAAGGAGGGTCTCTTGGAGGGCTCGTACTGCCAGCAGACACACATGAGGTTGTAGAGGGAGAGGGGACACCCTTTGGGCAGAGGCAGCCTCTCTCCGGCCTCGATCTTGCCGATCACATCGTTGTTCTTCACTCCCTGGAATGGCTTCACTCCATACATCACAATCTCCCACAGACACACACCTGCCCACAATCCAGTCATTGCGCTTGTGTTTAGGTAGTTAACAATAAAAAATAAAAAAATTAAAACATAATGTGTATGGGAGATGAAACTGTGTGAAATTTAGTAAGAAAACCCATCAGTGGTTTTTTTTAAATATATTTTTTAAACACTTTTTAAAATCTTCACAAAGCATAAAAAAAAGAAGACAGACACCAAGACAGAAGAGAGACAAAAGCAAAAGCACAAGAGGACTAACCAAACATCCAGGTATCACTGGCAGTAGTGAATCGTCGAAAGTTGATGGACTCTGGGGCCATCCACTTGATAGGCAGCTTGCCTTTGGAGGCTGTCAAACACATCAAGCATAGTGACAACTTACACCGCAATGAATACCAAACTCATTTCATCCAGCATAGTCACAACTTAACAGCACAATTCCACTACATGAAATTCATGTAGCATAGTGACAACTTGACACCGCAATGGATAAACAAAGTCATTTCATCCAGCATAGTGACAACTTGACACCGCAATGGATAAACAAACTCATGTCATCCAGCATAGTGACAACTAACACCACAATGAATACACAAACTCATGTCATCCAGCATAGTGACAACTTCACAGCACAATTCCACTACATGAAATTCAACAGGTTTTTAGTGACAGGGTAGCATGTTACACCACCAATCAAAGTCAGTGTAGAGAGAATATTACACAACAAAGAACAACATTTCAACGTATGCAAAATATGGCAGTATGGTGGTGTGTCCTATAACCAATTTGGTCATAGGGGAGTGAGGCATCAGAGACCTCAGCTTCTCTAGGGGCCAGCATATTGAGGGCGGCGCCCATCTCCTCTCCCTCGCTGCTTTACCTTCCCTGACCCTAAAGAGGGCAGGTACCCATTTACAGCTGGGTGGACTGGGGGACTGTACTGAAGCCAAGGCACGCAAACGGTCACCCATCCAATTGGAAACCAGGCTTGATGCTGATTAACCTTAGCTTGGGGGAAGCGAGTGCTCTGACCATCGAGCTATCCTATCCACTTTTTCTTTATTGAAGGTAAATATAAAAAAAAAAAAGCATCTACAGCTTTTTTTCATCTTGCACTCTGTGTGTGTGTGTGTGTGTGTGTGTGTGTGTGTGTGTGTGTGTGTGTGTGTGTTGCGTGCGTGCATGCGTGCGTGCGTGCGTGCGTGCGTGCGTGCGTGCGTGCGTGTGTGTGTATGCAAGATACAAAAGATGAAGGCTTACCTTTATAGTAGCTTTGTTCCTCCACCCAGCGAGACAGGCCAAAGTCCCCCAGTTTCACCGCATCATGAGACGACACCAGTACGTTGCGTGCTGCTATGTCTCTGTTGACATCGTCATTCTTTATCATCAAATCGGAAGATCAGAGTCATCATCGTCTTTGGGTCTCTATAAGTCTTTTGTATACATCAACATGATACACATTCTTTGTCATTGTGTACTACTAGATTGTGACAATGTTTATATGGCTTCAACATCTTTCAATTTGAGTGACATCAGCATACCAACAGACATATACATGCACATGCTTACGCACGCATGCGCGCGTGCACGCGCACGCACACACACACACACACACACACACACACACACACACACACACACAAACATGTACCACATATGCATGTGAATATATGAGGAGAAGAAGAAGAAGAAAACTGACTCACTTTGACCAAACGTCTTGCTCTCCAGAGGAAAAAGAAGAAGACCAAAAAAAAAGAGGAAAAACTGACTTACCTGTGAACAAACTTCTTGCTCACCTGTGAACAAACTTCTTGCTCACCTGTGAACAAACTTCTTGCTCTCCAGGTAGGACAGAGCGGTGCTGAGCTGGTAGGAGTACATGATGAGCGTGACCAGATCCAGCCTGGACTTGTTGTTCTGAAGGTAGGCCCTCATCTGCACACACAATGACACCACCCATCATTGTATCTAGGCTGTCATCTACATCACCACCCATCACTGTATCTGACTGTTATCTAAATCACCCCCCATCACTGTATCTAGGCTGTCATCTACACACACAATGACATCACCCATCACCGTGTCCATCTGCAATTCTCTCTCCTCTATGACCCCGTCACAACACACTGATACTCTGCATGAAATTCAAGGCACCTCCACTTGCTAAAACACTGCTGTGGACTGGCAACACACTGGTTCTTTTATTTCTTCCTTTGCCAAGACAGCAGCTAACTTCCAACACTTCTAATCTGATCTGCAGAGTTTAAACCAGTTCCAAAACTGCTTCTATTTTCCCAACATTTCTAATCTAATCTGCAGAGTTTAAACTAGTACCAAAACTGCTTCTATGTTTTTCGGTGATTCTGATTCTCTGATCTCAGGAGAAGTATTGTTGATTTGTTCTTTGAATATGTCCAATTCATATGACATTAGGTACAGATACTAGATACTAGATATTAGATACACAGTACATTCATGACACCACACAAACATAACAACTGACACAGTACATACAGAACACCACACAACAGACAACAGACAACAGCACACCTCTCCATGTTTGGCCAGTTCCATCACAATCCACACAGGCCGGCTTTCAGAGCAGATGCCGATCAGCTTCACTATGTGAGGATGGTCAAACTGCTGCATGATGTCTGAAACACACAACACACACACCACATTTCACTACTCAAAAGTAAGGTCTCAAATTGTTTCTGTTGTTACTGCTGTAGTAATCTTTTATTTTTTAATTATTATCATCATTATCATCATCATCATCATCACAATCATCATTGTTATTATTACTATTTACCATCCATTATTATCAATTCTGCAGTGCAACCCCTGTTTTCACATTGATGATTCACTGTGACCTACTTGAAAGAGCTGAATTAATTTCACCTTTGTATTATAAATCCACATTACAATAGAGAAAGAAAGAAAGAAAGAAAGAAAGAAAGAAAGAGAGAGAGAAGAGAAGAGAGAGAGAGAGGGGAGAGAGAGAGAGAGAGAGAGAGAGAGAGAGAGAGAGAGAGAGGAGAGAGAGAGAGAAGAGAGAGAGAGAAGAGAGAGAAGAGAGACAGACAGACAGACAGACAGACAGACAGAGACAGACCAGACAGACAGACAGACAGAACAGACAAAAGACTCTTGACCGCAAGACACAAGCTCTCCAGACATTTCCGTCAAGTTCCACTTTCCTCGAAATTTCTTGCAGGTTTCACAGCCACAGGACTCACAGCACATCCTGCACACTCACACATACAAGGTAAGGTAAAGGTAAAGGTAAAGGTAAAGGTAAAGGTGTCCCATAACCTACATGGTCGTAGGGAAGCAAAGCATCAAAGACCTCAGCTTATCTAGGGGCCAGTATATTGAGGGCGGCGTCCATCTCCTCTCCCTCGCTGTTTTACCTTCCCTGACCCTAAAGAGGGCAGGTACCCATTTAGAGCTAGGTGAACTAGGGGGACTGTACTGAAGCCAAGGTGCGCAAACAGTCACCCATCCAACTGGAAACCACGCTTTATACTGCTTAACATTGGCTGGGGGAAAGCGAGTGCTCTGACCACAAAGTTATCCCCAGTGCTTCCACCTGCATTCATACCTTAACGCCACTCAGACTGTATTTAGAGTCCTGTGTCATTTATATCACAGACCAACACTGGCCTCTGTTCTCTTCCACTGAAGATGCACAAGATTTTAACATGTTCACATAAAATTATGTGTACATCAATAATGGATAGTGCCTTGGATTATACTCACTCTAATGAAACAAAGTCACAAACAACCTTTCACCACTATAAGAAAAAAAAGTGATTTGCTTGAAATGGATAACTCAATGAACTGTTGATATCACAGCAGAAACTTACAAAGCTTTTCTCTAGTGCAGTCCCCAAATAACTACTAACTCAATGAGCTAAAGGAGACATGGTTTCAGGTCAAGACAAACTGTCATAACGGAGAAAATACTCTCTTGCAAAGTATACTGGGGTCGTTCTCTTTCTTATTCTGAGGTGTATGGCAAGAGGATCGACCAAAGCAGATATTGCACAGATTTTTTTTTCCTATCATGCACTTCTGTGTACTCAGCCCAGCCCAGGGGGACGGGATAGCAGAATGGTCAGAACACTGCGCTCGCAATTTAACAACCCAGGTTCAATTCCCGTTCGAGGGGATTTTTCCTCTAGAGTTAACATCAGTTCTGACTCTACCCTCCCCAAAAAGTCCTTCAGATAAGACTATAAACTGAGGCCCCATGT